>CM060678.1:100181326-100546614 GCA_030686995.1 Artemisia argyi
TGCGCTCATGGCGCCAATCTGCGAAGATGTCCGAACGCACGGCCTAACGCGGGTAGATTTATCGTGACTGCGTTGTTCGCGGCTAAAAGATAAAGTAGGTCCGATCGTGCGGGCTTAGTGCGGTTATAGGTAAATCGTGTTTACCAAGTTTAAAAGATTTACATAAAATCTAATGAATATTGAAAAGATAACACATCTTTTTTTTTCTTTTTTTTTTTTTTTTAAATACAAAACAGTAGTTTAAGATGAATATTGCGATCGAATACCAAAGTGATATACGTTCAATCATGTATAACAAAAGAGATAAGACAAATAAACAAACATACTAGTCTTTGTTATATATGTCTATTGTATACGAAGAAAGCAAAACCGAATCAATATATTTGAGATCAGTCGTATACTTTTGACCAAAAGAAAAAGTATTATCTTTACTATTAGGTTTTAATGAATATCGCATATTATTTTGAATCTGTGTGTCGTGTACAGTACAAAGTTTTAAAGTTACCAGCTTTTGAACTTGATGGTTGCTTTCCGGTGATGTGAGAACACGAAACTTGTCGTAGTCATGTCCCACAGATGGCGCCACTTGTTGATGCATAATCTGGCGCGGGCTGGATTTGACGACTCTCCCTAGGCCGTTCATCGTCTTCTCGAGCCCTGAGTAGACCTGTCAACAAAGAGAACCCGTTAGGAAAGGACCCGAGGCCGTAGCCCTGGGATCCACCTCCGACGGTCAAGTTAGTCTCCATGTGATATAGCGAGTTAGGTTTAGAGTAACCTGTTGTGTTCTGTCTAAAAGAGAATCCCAGCCCTATATTTATAAGGCATGGATTAGGGTTTAGGCGTAGAGTGGGCCGCTGTCTGCCGGGCCTGGCCCATTCCTAGCCCAGTCCGGACTATACGTCCACACTCATCTTCCATCTCTACTTATCGTTCTCCGCTCTCCAGTAACTCCAGAGTTCGTTCTTTAAAAGTGAACCCATTTTATCGAGATAGCGAAACTTACATCTTAACCAACAGGTGAACTCGGGGATAAATTCTTCCAAAAACTTAATTTTAAGCTCAACCCAACTGGTGATAGATTTTGTAGGCTCTTTGTTCAACCAACACTTTGCCTCCCCTGCTAGTGTAGATGGAAAGATTCGAAGCATGAACTGGTTGTAGGTTATATTCTTTGTCCTGTAAAGGTTAGCAATTTCAAGGGTTCTTTCTATGTGCTTATTTGCATCTTCCTTTTCTAATCTACAAAAAGCTTTATCTCGTAGGAATTTGAGCAATTGTCCCCTTACAACAAACCCTTTGTTCCTATTGGGTGTTGGTTTTGCAATTTCCGGACTGCATTTTGCTCGGGCCTCGTTCATGTACTCCTCCATTGTAGTGTTTTTCGCCATTGGTTTCGGTTACTTATTCTTCAATAGCTTCCTATTTTTCAGAAAAGTAATCGAGCTCAGTTGAGCTCGAATAATCTAAATCTCTTGTGTTGAAAAGCCTTTTAAGTGAATGAAAGACTTTCTCAGGTTCGTCAAAAGGTTTGGTGAGTTCTTTAACAGAGCTCCGGGTCATGCACTTCCTGAAATCCAACACAAAAGCATCAGTAGGATAGGTTTTATGAAGTATAAAATCAGAAAACAAGTAATGAAAACGGAATACAAAAAAATTAAAGAAGTTGATATTTGCTGTCGATGCGCCGTATCCCAGAATTAGGATGCGTCGTATCTTATTACGTTAAAGATTAAATCAATCTTTCATTCAGAAAAATGATATGTCGTATCTGTGAAAACAGATTCGTCGTATCTCAGTTTAATAAATTCGAAAATTGTTTTTAATAAATAAATAGATGTGCCGCAACTGTCGAAACAGATGCGTCGTATCTCGTTAGGGTTTTGAAAATTATCTGATTAAAAACAGAATGCGTCCTATCTAGGGGGTATATGCGCCGTACTTCGAATTTTAAGTTTACGCTGTATATAAAAGTAAAAAATGCCGTATTTGATAAATCAGATGCATCGCATCGTTTAGATCAGCAAAATACAACAGAGAGTAGTAATACAGAAAAAAATAAAAATTACAGAAAATAAAAACAAACAAACAAACAAACAAGAAAAATAAAATATGCAAAATATACAATGAATGCAATCTATACTAATATACAACAAAGTTAGTGGTTAAAATCTAATTAAAATACTAATCAAATAAATAGATATTAACAATCCATTCCCCGGCAACGGCGCTAAAAACTTGATGCGTGCAATATGTCAGTGTAGCATAGGGTGTTTAAGCCTTTCAAGTTTTACAATTATATTTAGCCGACTTATTACTAACACACACACTTAACGAGCAGTGTACCCGATCAATATGCATATAGTGGTAAGTAGAGTGTCGAACACTAAAAATGGAACGTAATATCTAGTTGATTTAATCAGTGTTTTAATATCTAAGTTAGCTTTACAATCCTAATCTAATAAAGCGGGGTTTCAGCCTGAGAGGTTGGCACAGATTTTAATAAACAATAAAAGTAAAACTAATGAGAATGAATCAGCGAATAGCAATCGCGTACACAGATAGATAATAAAAATACGTAAGAAGACCTGTATTTATAATTAAGTAGCTTGTCACTTGTTATATTGCTAGTTTTATATGATGAGTATCGTAATCTAATCTGTCTCGTTGGATCCTATATATCGGCGAGTAAACCCTTAATGATTACTTATGTTTATCCTAGCTTCTAGAAGGGACGGAGCTACTAAGGACTTGGGATGGGCCATGGCCTACCCTGAGATTTTACTCCTTATTAATAATTCTATCCATATATAGTAACATGTAAGGTATATACACCACCAGCTTGTTCTTTTGCCCACCCCAAAGTAAAAGTAGTGGCCCGCCCAGATACAAATTAGGAGCTGAATGTGGCATTCTGGCGTTAAATTAAAAATAAAAATGTAGGAAGTTTGACCGGCAGTAAATAAGCAAAATAATGGAGTATAACCTATGAACTACACCATTCTTCAATTCTTGATTTTTTACTCCTTATAGCTTGAAGATTTTTTGGCCCACCCGACTAAGAAATCCTGGCTTTGTCACTGCCTTCTAGACACTAGATAACCAGGCGAGGAACAGGTATGGTAGCCCAGAACACTCAACTAAACACAGAGGTTATCAAAGCACAAATATAATTCACCAAAATCATCAATCATATAAACTTTAACCGATGGGAATGCAATTTTAAGGGGAGCAGTATGGTGGCTACAAGCCCATCAATCCTGATGGATTAAAGCTTACTAATATAATAAACAAAACTACTTAATGACTTATACACATGCGAGACCTTATTACGGCTCTAAGATCTTTGTTTGGGGCGTGTCTTGTGATGCTTCTTTGACTGAATTCGTCTCTTAGGGTTTTTTGTACACAAAACTCGTATCTGTCTTGGGGTATTTATAGGTTCAGTCTGAGCGGTCGATGCAGCGCATGTTCATAGATGCGGCGCATCTACTTAACTTCGCGTGGGGTTCAAGATTATTATATTCTGGAATATTCATACAATGCCTTTAGATGCGGCGTAACTTGTTTCTCAATTCGGCGCATGTTCTTTAACGTCTTGGATAGTATCTGGTGGAAGTCTTTAGCTGATACGCCACATGTTGTAAATGAGATGCGGCGTATTTTGGAGTAGATCAAGTTGATTATTCTTCGTTGACCAAAGTTTCATATGCGGAGCATGTTGTAATTGGATGCGGAGCATTGTTTGAAGTCAGGCAATGGTCTTCGAATTCATCTAAGTATGATGTTGCGATGTATCTGTTGAGAGAGATACGGCGCATCTCTTGAATTTTAGTAGACTTTTCAAATCTTGATCATTTAACTCCATAATTCGTCAAATATCATTAACTTTCACCTATTGCTTGTTTTTACCTGAGAGTCACTAAAGTAAACATAAAGGCACCAATTCTCATACAAAATAATATAATACAAGTCAGTTAAATAGGATAAATGATGCTAATAAAATGTACTTATTTGATCTCATCAAGCATCACGTTTGTGGAGTCTTGGCTACACAAGAAACAACAAGCAACATGCAATAAACAACAAACAATTTCACATGTACAAGTCCAAAATGGGTTATTTAACTATTTGGATAATTGATTGCATAGGTTAGTCTAAGCATAGCATCATATATATATATATATATATATATATATATATATATATATATATATATATATATATATATATATATATATATATATATATATATATATATATATATATAAAATACATCATAACCTAAGCATATAATACATATTCAAAACATTAACATTATACCCCACATGTTGATAAGCACATGCATAACATCATCACATAGTTACATGAACGGATTTATCAATCATGCATAAACATATCACATACTCAAGTGAGCATAACACATTTTCAAATTAGAGCACATGGTTTCATATATAAACACTTTAAGAGTGCAAAGCAAGACCTAAATGTTCTTGTTCATCCACGACATCATCAACCTCCACAGATGATGGTTTGGGCTCTAGTAAACACTCATCAAAAATAACATTGAGAGATTCCTCAACTCACATTGGTTCTTTATTAAGCACTATGGAAGTCTTATTAGTTTGAGAGTATCTTAAGAACACACATTCATATGACTTTAGGTCGAACTTGGTGAGATAATCATTGGTATTAAGTATGAAGCATTTATACCCAAAGTCTCTTAAGTACTTTAATGAAAGTTTCCTACCTCAAAGGATTTCATAGGGTGTTTTGTTAATTGTTTTCCTAGAGTATGCCCTATTATAAATGTAACACGCGGTATCTAACACAAAAACTTTTGAAAAATGGATTGCTCGGCTAGCATTTCACGACATCTCTCATAACTAATTTTCCTTCCTTTGGATGACCTCATTGGTTTGAGGAGGACTAATGTCTGAAAAGTTATGTGAGATTCCATGTTGTTCCCAAAAGTCCCCAAATGGCACCCTATTCTAAAATCTACTCCATTACCAGCTTGAATTGAAGCAATTGAGCAATCAAGTAGGTTTTCTAGTCATTTTCTTCAAGTCTTGAACGTATCTAGGGCATCTTCTTTATCTCTTGGAAATAGAGTCCATATGTAATGTGATTAGTCATCAACAATCATCAAAGCGTAGAAGTTCCCTTCGTTTCTTTGAATAGGTGATGAACTAAACAAATTCATATGTAATAAGTCTAAGTCTCTATCTTTTTTTACGGTTTTACTAATCCTATTGCTTGCAAGACCTTATTTGTCTACATTACATGCATTACAAAAATGACTATCAAAGCTCAACTTTCATGACTTCCTTACAAGCTCTTTGCAAGCAATGTTTTGAAGTACCTTCATATTGGCATGACCTAACCTCCTATACTAAAGCATTGATTATCCACCATGGATACAAGACATATGTGTTGTTTGGAGTTATCTCCCAATTTGCAAGTATATAAATTATTTCTCCTATGACTTGTCCTATTGGATGACCACTAGATTCTTTAATTTCATAAAGTTTATATACAAATGAGCATCTAGCATATAATTAAATATTACACGTTGAAGTTGTGAGCTCATGATCAATTATCTTTAATAGTCATGCAAACAATTAGCATTTTAGCAATACGCATGAAATCAACTTGCATCATGTCAAGTGGGCATATAAGCAAATAACATCAAAACATATTTCAAATGCATGTTCATTTCTTTCATATCATCATTTTATCACTAATCCCTACGATAAGTAAGCATATAATCACATAGCATCCATAAACCCTCGATTGATGATAAACAATCTTATTCCTAAAGATACTTAATCATGTGACGAATGTGAGCAAATTTCATGTTATCACTTTGTTGATTTAAATCATATACTTCTTAGCAACATAGTCATCCATATAACTTATTTGTATATGTTCTAAAGATTTCCCTTTAAGAGATTATATATATACATATTAACCAATTAAGCAAACTACACATGATGTATTGATGTGAAAAATACAATCATCTAACCGGTTAATCTTAATTTATCGTAGAGTGAAACTAAGATTTAAAACGATTTTACTCATGTATGCCGCGCATAAATGAGTTTTCATTCCTAAGCTTAATTACTTAAGCTAATAGATATTTTCAAGTAATCACATACAAATAATCACAAATTGACATATAATGATTTACAACAAGTAATGCAAGTATATGATATAATTTCAAGTTGTGACATAAATAAGTTACCTAGCATCAAACAAGTTCACATAGCATTTTTTGACAACTAAAATATAAAATTCTTGAGGATTCATAAACATAAAAGGAAAACTTAGCTTGATTTTCATGGATGATTTTAGTTTCACGAGCATGAGATAAAGATCCACCATTGATGCTTCGTCTACCAATGACCTTTACTCAAAGGTTACTTATGTACACCATTATACCCCTTGTATGAAGTAAACAAGCTTCTACTACCAATCATGTGCTTGGAAAAACCACTTCTCGACAATATAAAAGGCCGACTCAAGCTTATACCTAACAATATATAACTTAAAAACTTGGTCCCCAATGGTTGTTGGGTCCATTGGTGTTAGCATAAAACACCCCCAAGTTAAACATCCTTGGGTCTTGAAGCAATTGGCTAAGTCTCTCAAGACCGAACTTTGAAAACGTTGACCAATGATTTAATTGAAAATATTTTTCGTTTAGACATCTTGGTCCAAAGTTTGTTTTAGAAAAATTTTGGTTTGGGTAGAAGTTGTGTCTTTGTTGATATGAGTCATATTGATGGTATGAAGCAAGGTTGTCAGGATCGGGATCCTACGTAGGATCGTTTTCGGCTTTGCAAGATCGTGATCGTAGGATCGGATCGGGATCGTAAGATCCTATGAAAATGTATGTATTTTTGCATAGGGGTTGTAGTTCTATACTTATATATATTTTTATATAATATTTTATATGATAAACGAATATAAATAGATGCTAAAACAATAAGTTCCTTGTTCAAATACCGTATTAGTAAAACATTAGATATATTGCAATATATACTTGCACAAAGTTACTTCATGTTTCAATCGCTAAATGAACAATTTGGATATAAAAGAGATACTACATATGTGCACCACTCATGTTTCAATCATTAAATAATGATGTTCGATACAAAGGAAATACAAACATAGTCATAATGAAAGTTTATAAACTAGCGATGGTGCAAACTAACAATTATCAAAGAAGAAACTGAGATTTTTGGTGTATTTCAATTAAGAATTAGTTTTTTTTTTTTTTTTTTTTTTTTTTTTTTTTTTTTTTTTTTTTCTCTCTCTCTCTTAATAATGGATACTTCTCAAAATGTTCACACACCACTGTAAATGGCATATACGTGTAATGTTTTTTCTTTTAGATAATTTTTATTTCAAGATTTATTGTCTTATGACATTATGTGCTTGGCCAAGCGTATATAGTTTATTACATTTGCCTGTCATGATTATCTCGGTATAAGTCTATACTTTATCAATTTGTAAACTATATAACGTTAAAAAATAAAAAGAATGCCCATACTTTAAAGTTTGCTTCGTGGTGAACAATAAATAAACTAGTTTTTAGTTTATACTATTTGAAATGTACATACGCAAGACTTAATATAAATTAATAAATCATATGTGTGTTGGTAAAAGTAGCATGTAGTTGTCGTGAAAATATTGTTAGTCATTATCGTAATAATTTCGTACTTAATTTAGCCAATGCTAACGCTAATTTCCTATAATGAGCATCTGTCACTTTAAACCGAATGGTCAATGTGAAAAACAATGAATTAGTGATTGTGATTGGGCTTTTTGAATCAAACATGGGCTTAAATGCTTCATATAGGAAAAAAAAAAAGTAAAAAAAAAATGGGTTAGCAACAGGATCGGATCGTAAACGATCCCACGATCCTACGATCCGATCCTACGATCCTGAACGATCCTACCTGATTTAAGATCCCATTAAGATCCTGATCGTTTTTTGAGTGTGGGATCGTAGGATCGTGCGATCCTACGATCAGGATCGCGATCCTGACAACCTTGGTATGAAGACCTTTGGTTATTATAAAAACTTCTTCTTGATGATGATTGGTTGTTTTGAAAAGAGGGTCATCGGTTATATGAGTTTGAAGGTCTCATATTTGGTGTAGGTAAGATAGGTCTATGGTTGACTCGAGTTTGTGTATATCTAAGTCTATTACGTGAAACTGGGTTGTAAATTTTTTTTGAGGTTTCACTTCTCACAATGGGTGTTTAAGTACCTCGAGTATTTGCAAAAGCAGTTTGAGAAACAATTAGCTTAACAAAAACATTTGACGAAAAACCATTTTTGTTCAAACTCCTGGCATGCTAGTGGCATGTTGGCGCGACACCCAGCGAGTCAGAACCAGAACCTTCTTGTTTTTCATTTTGTCCTTCTTTCATAAACATTATTGGTTTGTATGGACTTTTGGAAGTGGTTTCCAAATTTTTAGAAAATTTAAGACCTTCCTTATCTTGGGACAATTTTTGTTAACATAACATATCATCTAAATCATTGCTATTTTTCTTAAATTGAAAAATACTTAATGACTACTTTTGAAGTTTAGATGCTTTGTTATTCAAAAAGTTAACCTCATGTCCAAATTTTCACAACTTGTGCAAGGTTCAACCACCTCTTTGTGTTAAGTAAGTCTCTTTACCTCACGTACTAGTTCATAAACCTTTTCATTTAAGTTTAGTTTGCTCTTGTTCAAGAGAGCATTTTTCCTTATAAGTTTTTCAAAGGTTTTCAAAAAATCCTCATTAAATTTTGTGAGTTCCTTATTCTCCTTTATGAATATCTAAATCATTATTAGAAATAGAAAGGTTAGAGATACCTCTTGCAAGCTGATTGCCATGAGAAACGTAGCTTCTCTATAGGGTTGGTCACCATCTTCACTATCACTCCAAGCTCCACCAATGAATGCCTTGTTTTCTTTTGCCTTCACAATCACTTATGAAGTGATTCTCGTTGTCGTAATTATAGCACCCGCATTCACGCCTTGAGCTTTCACTACCTTATTATCAAAACCACGACCTCTTCCAACCTTATTTCTACTATCACCATTACCACAACCGATTACCGCGCCTAAAGTTATCTGTAGAAAACTAGAAAGGAGTTTGAATAGTTTTACCGATTTAAAATTTAATTTCAAAATAGTTAGATCAAGTATATGTGAAACCTTTTCGATAGTGAGGTATTGATAATGCAATAATATAAATAATAAAACAAATATGATAAAGTAAAGTAAAGAAGAGATAGAACCTTGACACAAGTATTTATAGTGATTCGGCTACAAGTACACCTTCCTTTCCTTACTCCACTCCCCGAGTACCCAACTCGAGAGTTCATAAACACTATGTCAACAAGCTCCTTATCCAGCGAAGAAACCTCACAACTTCACTTTCACTTTATCCGGTACAAAGCTAAATACCAAGTTCTTTACAACGGAAGAATCAACCTAACAACACAAACTAACACTACAAGTTTACGGTACAATGTGATGAATGAAATACAAAAATCAAATCAGTAATCATGTTATGATGATGAAGGCTAACAACACTTCTCTTGAAGCTTGCAAGTCTTGTATGCAAAATTGTGATCTCGTCTTTTACGAAGAGCTTAGAGAGAATCACCAAAAATAAATTAAACTACAAGAATGATATGTGATATGTGGTTAGAGAGATGATATAAGAATCTAAGAAAAATTATGCAAGAGATGTATGAGAAACAATGAAGAAATGGCTTTTTATTTAGCGGCAAAAAGTGTGTGACCCAACGGATCCGGAGGATCCCTTACAGAAGGGATCTGGCCCGCAAAATCTGAGGGATCCGGCTATCTGGATCACAAAGTCCGGATTTTGGATCACAAATCTCAAGAAAAAAATAATAATAATAATAATAATAAAAAAAACTTGTGTGATTTTGCAAATCCTTCAAGTATCTTGGCAAGATATGGTATGTGATGTCATGTATGAGGTAAATAATATATTTACTTAAGTTTTTACTAAAAACAAATGTATATGTAATTGTAAATAATGTATAGTCTAGTAACAAAATAATTGTGATGACTAGTTTAAAAACTTGTGATCTTTGATTTCTAGTTGAGATAGTTTTACGATTGTTATCGACAAAACATAGAAAGATCGGCAAATGTAAATAAACGTTTTTACAGCTTATTTGTATTAACATTATCACCTCGTTTAAAGAACTTCCTAAAGTTCCTTGTCATAAGGTTGAACTCTTCATCATCATCATCATCTTCTTCGTCTTCATCACTCCCATCTTGACTAACACTAACTTCACTAGTTTGATCCCTAGTGACTTTAGCCTTAAGAGCCAACGACTTAACCTTTTCATTCTTATTTTTAGAAATGACCTTGTCGTTCTCTAAAATCATTTCGTACACTTTGAGGTTACCGATTAGCTCGTCAATGGGGAGATCTGTCAAATTCTTGGCTTCTTCAATTGCCGTCACCTTCGGCCGCCACTTTACCGGAAGAGCTCGAAGAAACTTCTTCACATGGTTCTTATTACAATAGCCTTGATCTAGGGATTCTAAGTTTGTAACAATGGTTTAGATGGTAGAATGGTTTAATGGACCAAGAATGCCCCCATTAGTCCAAGACGGCACATTTTGATGTCGTTTTAAATGGCATTTCGGATGTTGTATAATATAATATAATATAATGTTGTACTATGTTTCACCTTTAAGCTAATTAACCTATCTTAGAATTTTACAGGAGAGGGGTAAAATAATGAATAAATTTGCGGATTTAATCGACGAAAACCTTGAAGAACTAGCAGCATTAGAGACTATTGACACAGGAAAAGTCTTCAGTTTTGCGACCAATGTTGACATCCCTAGTATATCCAAAGAAGTCCGCTATTTTGCTGGCGCTGCAGATAAAATTCATGGGAGAACTTTAAAATTATCAAGCGAGTCTCAAGGCTACACTTTGCTTGAACCCATTGGTGTTGTTGGTCATGTTATCCCTTGGAACTTCCCTAGTACTATGTTTACTCTTAAATGTTCACCGGCTTTAGCTGCTGGATGCACCATGGTTGTAAAGCCTGCTGAACAAGCACCCCTCCCGGCTCTGTACTTGGCCCATTTGGCTAAACTCGTGAGCAAATCACTTATGCTAGTGTTATTGACTTGGTCATGTCTTGATATTGTGGTGACAAACATTAATCTGTGTTTTTTTATAGGCTGGGATCCCAAATGGAGTTATTAATGTTGTGCCGGGCTTTGGAGCCATAGCAGGTGCTGCCGTTGCGTCACATATGGATATAGACTGTGTTAGTAATTTTTCACTTTGGTTTCATAATTGTTAACAGAGTATACGTAGCAAGAATTGAAAGCTGTTTTTATGGTCTTCATCATTCCATAAATTATGTTTAAAATACCAATTGAACGTGTACCGAATAAAGTTGCTTGACAATTTCCAAAACCTTCCAAGCTACTTTCTTTTTGATTTCAAGCACACAAACATACCAACTATATTGTAGTAATTATTATTAAACGATTTTGGACCCAATAAAACATGTCAAAACGAGTTTAACTGCTTTCTGCATTTATGATTTCACAATTGTTACAACTTTGTTCATACAATATTTGTAGCATTATTGCAAAAAGAATGGTTAATATTTTCACTACCTTCTTTCTCAGGTTAGTTTCACTGGATCAACTGAAGTTGGACGACTTATAATGCATGCTGCGACTGCAAGCAATTTGAAAACAGTATCTCTGGAACTTGGAGGCAAATCCCCTCTCGTAATCTTTGACGATGCAAATATTGATCAAGCAGCAGATCTTGCTCTCTTTGGGAGTATCGCCAACAAAGTATTTTTCGAGTCTTGCTTGGTTATTTCACATAGTAAGGATTTCATCTGGAATGTATATTGTATTTTGTGTGTAGGGAGAAATATGTGTTTGTAGTTCACGCGTTTTTGTTCAAGAAGGAATATATGACGAAGTTGTGAAAAAAGTAGTAGAAAAGGCAAAAACATGGGTCGTTGGTGATCCATTTGATCCTTCTACTACTCAAGGACCCCAAGTAATTCGAACTTACGCTTTATTTAGTTAATTGCAATATAACTAATAGAAGTGACATAGTAGATCCCTTTTGTAGGTGGACAAGAAACAATACGAGAGAGTACTTTCGTACATTGATCATGGAAAAAGAGAAGGCGCATCGTTGATATTTGGTGGTAAACCTTGTGGGGAAAAGGGATACTATATCGAGCCAACAATCTTTGTAAATGTTACGGTATGTATGTCGAAAACAACGTTTTAGGTACTAAATATGCAATGTTCGTAATATTATCTCACTGTTAACCAGGATGATATGCATATCGCAAAGGATGAAATCTTTGGTCCAGTTATGGCTCTTATGAAGTTCAAGTAAGTCCAGTTTCTTTCGTTAAGTATAGTTTCTATTTTCTACTAACTGTCTTGGTTACAGGTTTAATAAGGGCTAAATGAGCGGGTAAGTTTAGAAAGACTGGTATCCTTTTTCTACAATTTTCGAAGTTTACGATTGCTTATTGTATTAACTAGTTTAGAAAGTGATTTGAGTAGTTGAGAACTGTCCATTTTAGCTAAGTTTTCAAGTTTTACTTGTAGGAGATATGATCGTACATAAAACAACCCAAATTAACCCATATCTACACAAAGGGGTTAAACTTTAAAACTTTAATCTCCGTAAATTGTGACATATTAGTAATTTTGCAGGACGGTTGAAGAGGCGATTACAAGAGCTAATGCAACTACATATGGCTTAGCAGCTGGGATAGTAACCAATGACTTAAACATAGCTAACAGGGTATCAAGATCAATTCGTGCAGGCGTCATTTGGATAAACACTTATCATAGTTTTGATGCGGGTTGCCCAATTGGAGGATACAAAATGAGCGGGTTTGGGGTGGATCATGGGATAGAAGCTTTGGGAAAGTATCTTCAAACAAAATCTGTTGTCACGCCTATTTACAATTCGCCATGGTTGTAAATCTATGACCCTCTCTGGAGACATTTTGCGTTAATATCGTGAAATAAATCATATGAAAATGAAAATAAATAAGGCAAGGCCATTGTAGGCTTGACATTCGCTGGTTCAAGGTCTAATATTTGTGGTTAGTCCATTGATTGGGTGTCGATCTTGTAACTTAAGGTTTTGGTTTATTTATGTATCATTTACATTATCCTATTCCTTATCTTACTAGAATATGAACTAATAGTCCTTTGTAATGTTGGATAAGAAAGTTTGTGGCTATGAACACTGATGGTTATGATAATGATAACGTGTTTGACACCTCATAAACAAGCAAATTTTAGGATGGGTCAAAATGGATGGGTCCTGCTTAGATACTAAATATGAAAGTTACATGAATAATCATTTCCATATCAATCTGCTGGTGTGCAGTAAACGTAGGAAATGAGCGTATGCGTATTCTTCGTCAGCCATTATAAACTTAGGGGCCTGGATTAAAGAAGTATCGTATGCATATGATTTTTGCACATGCATCCAAAATAAGTAACTCAAAAGAATGTTTCAAATATTTAGATTTACTTTTTTTTTTTTTTTTTTTTTTTTTTTTTTTTTTTTTTTTTGCCTTTCAAAAAAAATAAAAAAAAAAATTTGGATTTACTTTTCTTAACAAAAATCATGTGTATATTAAGCCTAGCTTCTGTTATTTTCTCCGCACTCATGTGGGCTGGAATGTAGGCCTTGTCATATGATTGGACTTCAATATATGGTCTGAGGCTTTGACCAGATCAAGTTAGCTTAACAATTTTAAACACTTTATAGTCTTATAGCTTTAATCACCAAACTAAAATTTTACATGTACACCATATGTATAACATAGTTATCATATTGATCCACTACAACCATGAACAATAAACGCATTCATTTTCAAAAAGAAGCCGTCTTTTCTTCTTTTTTTCCTTTTTTAATCTAGATTACTAGAGAATTCACAGTAGTTGGTTTATGAAAAGATTATAAAAACGAAAGTCGTATAGGAAAGAAAGTTTCTTCAATTCAAGAGTGTGAGATAACTTACTAACTGATAAATAAAAGAACCAAAAAGAAAAGTTATGAGAAAGTTGTTCACTATATATAATGGGAGAGTCCATCACGAACTGCCTTCCAAACAAAACAATTTCCATGGTGACGATGAGTATGCCTTAGTGTGAAATAACATACACTTGATTCGACGATTCTATTACATTTATTTTGCTGAAAGCGAAGCAATCCACTTAAGTTAGAATCTGATTTTGGTTTTAAAATAACCAAACTGAAGTCAAAAATTGGCTTTTTGTATGGCTTAGAAACAATTCTATAACCGCGTAGTCATTCACAGAACTATGGGGCTCCAAGGTGTCATGAAACCTCGATGAAATTTTGTTGCATAGTGCTAATTTGTGTAAAACAAATGCTAAATATTTTAAAAGCACCTGGTCCAAAGGCGTTGTTTTTCTAATATTTGCTTAATCAATATGTTAGTATATGAAAATAAGCTCATTTATTTTCTATTAAACTTGGTCGTTTTAATTAATCGGCAATTTTTTTTTTTTCTATTTTTTCTCTTATATTACAGTTCAAAAAAATTTTGCACCCGACCACTTTGTATCCTGATTCCTGTATGTAAGTTATTAATGAACTAAAGAATACCAAAGGAGCATAAGCTCCATGCTGCATGTACATATTTTAAACTGCTTTGTGCATGAACATTGCTGCATTGCTGGATGGTGGTTTTTGTAAGTATATTGTTAGTGCTATTATTAATGTGTAAAATAAACAAAAAAAATATCAAAATAAGAAACCGATACAGATTTATACCAAATGAAAATTTGAAATACTTAAAAAATAAATACTAATGAAATAGGTAGAATTTTTGTAAGTGGCGTTAACACATGCAGCTTTTACCAACTTTTGAAAGAAAAACGAAATAGCTTGGAAAGTTTATGAGACTGAGACATATGAACCTCTCGATCCGTTTGAAGATACAAAATACTTTAGTACTCCATTATGAGAATGCAATCATTCATCAACTCTCCAATGATCGTTTGACCAGGAGTTTAGGTTGGAGAATACCATGGGAATATTAGGTCTCATTTGGTATATCTATACTACATATCTATACTATCTAATAAATGAAGGTTTTGGACAAGTCCTTTAAGCACCATGCATTAAAAATCCAATTAATGTTGTGACGTGGAATTCCATAATTAGAGATAATGTACAAACACTCTAATGCAATACTTTTTCTAAAACTCAAATACAAAGTCAACTAATCTATATAGTTTAATGTACGCTCAATATATGACTTATTTGTGTAAAGTATTCAATAGCATTTATCAATTTTAACAGCTTCTTCCCCAGTCGGTTACAATTCATCTTATTTTTGTTAACCCATTAATACCATTCATTTCCAATTTTACAATTCGAAATCATCTCTTTAATTCAGTTTCAATTCTCCAATGTGATTCAATGACTAACACTGATTTAACCAATGAGTTCTATGACTAACACCGATTTGACCAACGATTCAAAAACATACAAATTTTCTTGATTTTGCAGTAAGTTCTATGCTAACAACATTGTAAAATGGGTAAGAATCGCTTCTATTTATGTTTCTTTTTATTTAGGGTTTTGATTTAAATCCCATAGTCTAACTATTTTGATATGTTAATTTTTTTTGCTTTGATTATTTTTGCAGGTCATTATTAAGGAGTTGTTTGGATGATTTTTTTAAAGAGATAAGTTTTGAGACGATGGGTGCTAAGGTTAGTTGCTTCTAAAAACAAAATTTAGATGGCTGATTTTGTAATGCCGGTTTTTGTGAGATGATGATTTCATTCTTTTGATTATTGTTGACTTATCAAGTGCCGCGTATGATATTGTTTGTTGTATAAAACTAATATTTCCAGATTGTTTATTCTTGGTGCCTAAATAGACTGATTATGAGTTGTGTTGAAAATTTTGAGATTTAGTAATTAATTAAATTTGATTATCATATAGAAGTTGAAATCGTGGCATTGTTGTTGTTGTGGCAGAGTCGATGGAGTAGTGTTCACAGGTTCTTCGACATATTGTTGATTCAAAATTCATTCCGGTCATGGTGGCATGATTAATCTTATTAGGTAATAAAGATTTCAGGTTAGGGTAGTAGCGTTTACAGAAGTTATTCTTAACATAAATTAATTTTAAGCTAAATTTAGTTTTATCAAATGAGCATATAAAGGAAGTTAATGTTACATCTACAATCATCAGGTGTGTGTACCATCAGCAGGTTACAAAATGTATGCCTGTGTATGATATACTCCTTTTTATGGCAGGTTAATGGTGAGGATGAATGGTCATTCGGGTTTTGCAGAATCATAGCGTTGGCTTAGGTTACCTAAAAAAAGGAAAAAAGTTACAATTATTATGAATTTTTTAAGTGAGAGTGACAAATAAAGGCAACGTTACTGATGTTGGCACTGTTTATCCTTTTACCTCGAGAAAGACGAATGAGGTATGTGGTATCATAAGTTTTAGTTTTTCTTTTGATTTAAATCTTGCCTTAAGAAAATTTTGGGTGTTTTTGTGCTTAATTTTGTAGGTTTTTGGAATTAGGGGTTTTGGTTGGCTGCGGAATTATGGCATATTTTGATTTCAATTGGTCCCGTTAAGAAGACATACAAAGACTAGAAGAAGCAACCAATGCATATTCTTATCCGTGACGCGGCTACTACATGTGCGGGATCAAAAGCAGGTGCAACTCAAGGTAAATAAGGTTCTTTCATTATTTTTTATGTTTCGTTGTTTTCGTGGTACTTTGTGGTTTTGGGTTAAGATTTTATCATGTAGTTGTGTATGCATTTTTTTTACAGTCATGTTTCACTTTTAACTTTTGCCTTTGTTTTTATAGGGAATGTATAAAAAACGACGCAGAACCATCCTCTACATCTATGCAAAGGCGTCTTGGTCAGTTGCAACACACAAAACGTGACCAGCCCTTTATTCAACAGTGTTGTAGAGACTGAACATGTAGGATCAAGTAAAGTTGAAGATCAAGGTGAATACGCAATTTTTAGTTGTTTTACTATCGTGCGGTGTTTATGTCATTGGGATGCACGCTTTTTACAATCAGGTTTCAATTTCAACTTTCATTACGGTTTTTATGGTGTACCTTTTTCGGATGATTTGAGGTATACATCTCACTATCCACAAACCATTACTATCACATTTATCCTATAATTGTCGAACTACTGTACGAGTGTAATAGAGATGTATCCTAAGTCTTCTTCAAAAAACTATTTTTTTAGTAGTAGGTTGAAAAGGAAGACTCCTTCTGAATTGAGAGTGACCATCTCTACTTTGTATGTTGGTTTATGCTATTCGATAATCTAATTTATTTGATATGTTCATTACTATTTGGAGATAGTGTAGAATGATATGGACTTGCTTTTTTCCTGCAAGATTAAACATTTAACCAATTTTCAAAGGTTGCCTTAACAATGAAAGTTTAACTCTATTTTTGAAAGATGAAAATGTCTATTTTTATCTTTTGCTTTTATATTTTCTCTTACAATAGTAGTAGTTCAAAATATTTAACAATGGGTCATTCTGTTCGTCAGCAAGATAGTCAAATCACTAATACCAGAACCATAGATGGAAATAGACCTTAACTCATCAGCAACATTGTACAATTCATTATAAGTGTTGAGGCTTTAGGGGTGTTTGGACTGTCATGCTGATGCATTTAGGGGTGTTTGGTTCGGGTGGTATGGTTTTGTGTTTGCAAGGTTAGGACTAAAATTTTAAGATTGACATATCCCTTTCTCTATATCAAAATTTTAAGATGCAGCCATACCCTATGTTTAAAAGTTAAAACTACTAATTAATCTTTCAGCTTACGAGATGTTTAGGGGTGTTTGGTTGACTGTCGTTTTGTTACTTTACTACATTAATTTTGCTAATATATTATTCTCATCTATTGTAGAATAATACAACACTTATATTGTATATATATTCTTACATATCATCAAAAAGTGATGTTGCTTTAGGGGTGTATGAAAAATCTTGCTGGAGTTATAATCGGAAAAAAATTGATATCGATTTGCATGTCATGTACTACCTGGGTTATTCTTAATTTTTTGTTTTAGTAAATTTTTGTACATTTTCTAATGAAGTCTGAAAACCCTCTTCCATATTGTGTAGATACAGAATGGTGCCGCATGCGTAATGATAGACAAGACCATAAACTCGAGATATGGAAGTCCATCATTCGTAATCCAAGGTATCTCACTATGTCTACTCCTATGCTGGTCCATTGCGCTTTACGGTTTCTCACTTTATCATATTTTGACTTTTCAAGAAATATCAATACAAACGTGAGTTTTCTCTTTAAGCAATGCGTCAATGTCTGAGTTTCGGGTTTTTAGATAAAAAGTTAAATTTTGCTATTGGAAAGTGTATGAACTTGGTCTTATGTTTGAATATTATTTGATCGTATCTTTATTTCTTCTTCATTATATATGGTTGTGTTGTTGACTTATAGACGGATTCGGCTTCAAAACCAGTAATATGAGGCTCGGAGCAGATGCCATAGTTTGTTTTCAGCAGCCAGATAGCTGATGGGTATGCACTTAAATATGTGCCCTTTTATCCTATTTTAAAACGAATAATTTATACAAAATGCGAAAATATAAACGAAAACAATTTGCCACTTATATTTTTATTTTATGCTAAAAATGAAGTGTTAGTATGTTGATGGCTTCAAGCCAAAAAGTATCAGATCCAAATGAATCAGCAGCAAATCCAACTGCATTCTAATAGTAAATCGAAATAATGCATATGTGATGAGACAGTTACTTCAGGTGGGATTACTTCGTCAGCTATTTACATATTAATGCATTTCATACTGTGGATTTTATGACAAATAAATGTGATTGCCAGAGTGATTCTTCAATAACAAGAATAAGAGATGGTAAGTTGCTCGGCTTTAGGTAAACCAAAGTCATTTCATCTATCCTATGTAAGTTTTGTATTAAAGCATTAAACATATAAAATCTGTTCTAATTTGTAGGTTTTTTTTTTTTTTTTTTTTTTTTTTTTCAAAACAAGGCACTACTTTATGTAGACCCTTTTGACGTGGAAGCTCAAAGGGAAATTGAAGCTGCAATACTCCAGGTATATGGAATTCAATTTTTCTCAATTCAAATATATTAAATCCAGAGTGCTCATAATGTGTTTTATAGCTTAATGAGTTTTTTTTTTTTTTTTTTTTTTTTTTTTTTTTTTTTTTTTTTTTTTTTATGAAACACCTCATTTAAAAGATATTCAAAGGTAGATTTCGTTTTATTTTAAGGTAACATGCCGTTAATAAATTTTATAGACCGTTTAGGGGTGTTTGGATGGTAACTGCTTTTACGGGGGGCTATATGGAATTCCTTATCATAGTCCGTATAACGGCTGTTTCGGATTAGTTATTAGAATGAATACTTATGCACGTTGTTTGGGATCACTTATAAATTGCTTTCAGGGATTGTTTATTAGAATAATTTGAGATAGCTTATTGAAGTTGCTAATAGTGGTTGTACGGGATTACATATTAGAGTGACTATTCATAAGAGTTGTTTGGATTGCTTATTGAAAAATGATTGGGATCAACAATTGAAATTGCTTATGTGGGCTGTTTGGATTCGGGTTGCAAGGGTTAGTAATGCTTTGGCATATGTTGTATGCCTTATGTTATACATGTAATGTTAATACCATTTAGAGAAATTTAGTTTTCTTGGAAAAAAAGATAACCATTGGGACCTCAGCTTTGCCTAATTTACTTATGAGTGGGCCGAGTTAGGTTGTGTTTTATAAAGTTAAATTGGTCAAATGAATTCTTCAATGTTTCTTTTCCACCTAAGTTGTTACGAGACCTATACTTTCACCCGGATGTTAGGATTAAATGTTGCTATTTCACAATCATGATTCATGACATCTCCATACAGTTCTTTCTTATGTGTATAGAGTTCATGGTTGTAAGCGTTGTGGCTTGATTGTTATTGCTATTGCTAATCTAAAAAAGAACTCTTTCAAGTGCAGGATGTGCAAGAACAAAACCGACATTGTTCAAGTGACATGTCATTTCTCTTTCATTTTGTCTTTGTTGGTCAAACGAGCATTTCACTTTTTTTTTAAGTAAAAACATATTATTTTTGAATCAGTGTAATATTTTTTTTCACATAATATATCAATATTCTATATATTGGGATTGTGAAAAAATGTTTTCTTTACAAAAGTTTACTAGATCTCCCTGTTCTGGAAGGTCTCATGCCTGACCTCCACCCAACTTGCTTGGAAACATACATAACTAAATGCTATTTATGTGCAGGTGCATATTCCATACGCATGTAAACTGCTGCTCCAACATCCCATGTCCATGAAAATTGCGACTAGAATGCTCATGAAAGATGTCAAACAAGAAAAAGTCAACAAGTAGAAAGGCGCTTGATACCTCTAATATGTGTGTTTTACTTTTTTTTAAAGAGCACATCTGCAATATCTTATGATTGGTATTACAAAACTGTATTTTTGGACTTCTATCATTTCTTGATTGTGGTGGTGGCTCCTTTGATCCAGTTATAATATATTCAGTTCTATAATATTAACTTAGTACTTTAGTGATAAGATGGCTAAAGAAATACTTGAAAAGATTCGTTTAAGGTGAATTATGTTACCTTATCAAATTTTGTAATGTTGTGTTACTTTTCAATGCTATTTCTTTTAACAGTAAGATTAACATGAATCCTAATTATTACGGAATCTTGAACTTTATGTGAAAATGACATTTCCTATGGTTTCTTTTGATTCCTGAATGTAAATATACTCATGAATGCAAAGTTCAATCGGTAAGGATGGAAATAATGTGTAGTGCATGTTAACAATTAATTGGTTAGTCCAATGGATTATGTAATGAAACAAGAGTTCAAGTTGTTAGATTAATAAGAACTTCGATCGAGGTGAAGATAATAAGAAAAAATCGTTTTGTCAAGATGGTGATCATACCGAGGTTGAAATCTACTTTGTCTGATAAACGTTTACCGCTAAAGATCATAACGAAACAATATCCCGTGTCTGTTTCATTTGCTATGATAAATAAACAAGAGCTAAGCTCACTCCAAAAGGTTGGTTTGTATTTGTCACAACCAATTTTCACACATTGATAACTATATGATACCTTTTTCGGGGTCAAAAGCAAAAGAAGTTTAAAGGTTGTCATTTGTGATACATGCACATTTATTATTTTAATAGTTACAAACCAAATTTCTTATTGTATCATCGACATACTTACTATTTGATTAAAAAAATAACGGAATTTTTTTTACATTCGTTGCATCTTTAAAGCAATCTTACTTGTGGGATCATTGCAAAGTTCTGAAGTTAACCGCGAACATGGGGCTTTTAGGAGTCCACGGCATGGGAATTGGGTATTAAATCGAGTAGTGCTCACACTAATCATTTGCTATTCAAGACAATCAATTTTGGACATGCCAACGAGTGGATGTTTATTACTTTAATTGTAACAAACTCAATTGCTTATTCAATTATTGACGGATTATCTCATTCTTTCTTTCATATATTAATCGAACATGTTTACGTTTTACTTTTCTTATCATCTCATTTCTATATCTCTTTAAAAAATTACCCGGTGTCAACGGGTCTATAAGCTAGTAAAGTATAAATGACTCTCTTTCCAAAATTTTAAGACTTACAAGAAATTAAGCATGATTTACAACACTTTAATGCACCAAATTTTCAGAATTACAACAAAGTAAGCATATTGTACAACAAAATAAAGCGCGATGTCATTTTAAGACCAAAATTATATCAAACAACATTAATGCTATTAAAAACACCCTTTCACCAAAAATTACAACCATTTAAGCACAATATACAATAGCTGCAACCAATTTTCAGATTTGCAACAAAATAAACATAGTGTACAACAAAATAAGCATGATGTAGTTTTCACTGATTTTCAGACTTACAACATTAATTCTATTAAACTGGCCAATGTTATTAATGACTATAATAACTACTACTTACAAGAAAAGAAACATAATATACAACACTTTAATGCATATAATTTTCAGACGTACAAAACAAGAAGCATAATCTACAACAAAACATCACATTAATGCTATTTAATGTAGTCAATTATTTAACTGGTCAATAAATACAATTACTAAAACACCCCTTACATAGAAAATACAAATTATCAATAATATTGTACAACCAAATTAAACACAACTACAAATAATAAGGCACATTATACAAATATTCAAGCCCGAATGGGCAGCCGGCCAAAGAGGTTTGAGCCCGAACGGGCGCGGACCAAACGGGCTTGAGCCATAACAGGCACGGGCCAACGGGTTCGAGCCCAAACGGGCACTGGTTATACGAAATTCTTGATATCCGTAAATTTATTGTCAAAAAGAACATAATAAACTAAAATATATTATTCATCAAAAAAATTATTTCAGGGTACCCGCCGCTGCAACGCACGGGTACCCTGCTATTAGCCTTAATAGAATTGATGATTAAAATTTGTTTAGGCTGAAAATGGTTTTACACTAATTACTAATTGAGCCGTATATTATTTGTATGGTATAGTTGATTTTGGGCTAATTTCAATATTTGGTTAATGTGAATAGTGTATATTAAAAATGAAAATGTATAGGATATATATAGTGTAAAAAAGATGGATTTTTTTGAAATAAAAATAAAAATATAAATGTTGGTGGGTACCCTGCTATTAGCCTTAATAGATATTAATGATTAAAATTTGTTTAGGCTGAAAATGATTTTAGACTAATTACTAATTGAGCAATATATTATTTGTATGATATAGTTGATTTTGGGCCAATTTCAATATTTGGTTAATGTGAATAGTGCATATTAAAAATGAAAATGTATGGGATATATATAGTGTAAAAAAGATAGATTTTTTTTGAAATAAAAATAAAAATATAAATGTCGGTCGCCTTACTATGTCTACCACTACCTAAGGTAGAGAGGCTTCTTCCAGTTTTATCTAAGATAGGAAAGGACCTCCGGCCTTTTGTAGGAGTGAGGATCGAACCATTGACCTCTAGGTTAAGATGCAAGAGATTTTCCAACTGATCAAACCCTAAAATTATTATTATTTGTAGATTAATCATTAAAAAAAATATAACCGCATAACATCACATTACCAGAAAATATAGCCACAGGGTACCCGCCGCCGCATCGTGCGTACCTGCTTGTGAAGCATAAATGATAAATGGAGCTGTTACAGGAATTGTTAAAAGAAAACCATAGACCATAGTGTCCAAATATTGTTTGTATAATTAATCTAATTTAAGAATATAATAAGTATTGCGTTAGCTAATATATATATATATATATATATATATATATATATATATATATATATATATATATATATATATATATATATATATATATATATATATATATATATATATATATATAACTCATTGAAGAAACATGAAACAGAGATGATATTAAAAAACATAAAAATGAAATGATTTTTTTTTTTTTTTTTTTTTTTTTTTGATAAAGGATGTTAATTAGTTTTAGAAATATACGAGTGAGAATCATGATATGTTCACAAGAGGTATATGGTCCAAAACTCATTAGGACATTTTAAGGCTGGACTGAGAAATGGTTAACTATTTAACCCGGTTATGCTTTGTACATTCAAGTTAAATGCTATGACGGCGAGAAATATATAAACAAACTTCTTTTAGCTAGCGATGTTTTCGTTTATTATGTTTCGTGATAATAATTTTACGCTTTAATTTGTGATTGTATTTTTTCCCCCAAAAAAATCAGTATGAATTGTAAATCAAATGTTTGTGATCTTTAACATTTAACTAATTTACACAAATAAAAAGCTTTGAAGCTCAATTAAGATTAAAGATTATTTAGTTACTTTGATTTTTTTGACCTGTATACTCTATGCTTAGTTAAGATAACCAATTAATTCATGGTCAACACTTTTATACAATGCATTTGATATCATTGGACCGAATAATGTTAATAACAATAACTACATTGATATAGCCGTTCTAAAAATAGAACAAGTGCTGGTAAGAAATGTACAAGTGAGAAAGCTAAAATTACAAGTAAAACTAACGCATAATGAGTACGCGGGATGCGATTGCTCTACATCGACTATTCTTAGCCGCCTACGATACAACCGAGCATGACTTGACTCCTTTGGGCCCCGTCCTTACTTGGAAAGAGTTTACGATACAACCGAGCATGACTTGACTCCTTTGGGCCCCGTCCTTACTTGGAAAGAGTTTACGATACAACCGAGCATGACTTGACTCCTCTGCTCTACAAACCGTTTTCGAATATCATCTACAATACATTAAGTTTTAAAAGACTTGCTGCATTTAATGTATTATACATTTGATAGCTAAAATTTTGAGTAAAGACTTGATGTTTATTAAGTTTTTGTATAAAAGTTTTTCAAAAATCTTTAGTTGTAATGCAAAAACGCTTTAAAATGACTTGTTAAAATAATAAAAAAAATTTAACAACTTTATCCATAATAGATGCTTAACTTATCTAAAAATAAATGTTTCTCTTGTTTCAACCAATTAAAATATAATTTAGTGTATAAAATTATATTTGATTGATGAAATAAAGTTAGTGAGATTTGTTTTTTTTAACTTTATGTTATTTAAAAATGGACAATTATTTTAAGAATTATAAAGTACTAGTTTTTGTATCATATGTTTTTTCTGTTCTATTTGGTTTAATAAAAATACCAAATATGTATATTAAAAAGTTAAAAATAATTATATTTTCCATTTCCCTTATGATTTACTTGAAATATTATACGTTATGGGCAAGTTTGACGAAATTAGATAAAGTTAGAGCTGAAGCTGGAGCTAAAGTTGCAACTTTAACTTATTATTATAAAATATAATAATAATACATTAAAATAAATTAACGCATATTTCAAACTTTTGTGTTTTAATTAATTATACGTTTTAAAGATATTTAACTAATTGGACTATCTGTAAGCTTTATTCATTTTTAAAAGCTCATTTCAACTAGTTTGAGCTTATAGAAAATTGTGCCATATAAAAACTTTTGTAAGCTTTAGTAACAAACAAAGCTTATTATATAAGCTAACTTATTTTGAATGCTTAAGCTCCTTTAATCCTCTATAAGCCTCCCAGACACAACCTTATATGTATAATGCGAGTAATGATAAATTAACTTTTTATCAATCAAAACTTACATTAACTACATGTATGTGAAAACAATTTTCGAGATGGAGAAAATAACATTTTGTAACTATAAATGGCTATTTCATTCGTTCATTTTTTTTTTTTTTTTTGAATAATAGATGAATATCTGTGAATAGCGGCAATAATTTATAGCATAAAATAATTATAGTTGTGATATTATGGTTAAGTGTTTTGTGCAACATTTAACTTATTATTATTATTATTATTATTATTATTATTATTATTATTATTATTATTATTATTATTATTATTATTATTATTATTATTATAAGGTTTAACCCGCTAAATAAACCTCAATAGCTATAAGAACGTTTAACTTTAACTACATATAATGATAAATAATATTCTAAAATCAAAACCCTTATGGATTCTCATCTTAAATAGAAGCTTTACCAATATGAAAAATGTGTTACTCATTTTCTGATTTTATAAACCACACAGTATGAAAAATGATAAAAGATAATGTAGTATATAGCGGTGATTGTAATACATAAAATAATAGTTATTAAATTTTACATTTAATTCAATTTTTTCTTTTTTAATAAAATGTTTTAAAACATTAAAATTCAAAATTTAAACTTTCAAAAAAAAAAAAAAAAAAAAAAAGTTGTTGAAGGTAATTAAAAACATTAAAGATAAGAGTTAAAATGGATTCATGAAAATTTTACAATATGAGGGGGAAATATAAATATTGTTATTAAGATAAAAAGTATTTAAACATAAACTCTTTCTCTTTCCTCTAATTCTGATTTTAAGAGTCTTTAAGCAAATTTATTTTCTATTTACATATTATACAATACTAGAAAGGTGCCCGCGTGATGCGGGGGTGGATTGTTGGGGTGAAGAGGAGGGAGGTGGGGTGGTGGAAAGTGGTTGTTGGGGTGGTTGTTGAGGTGGTTATAAATTGTTGGGGTGGTTGTTGAGGTGATTATAAATTGTTGAGGGTGATTGTTAGGGGTGGTTGTTTCCATAATTAGTAAGTAAAAGTCTGAATTTTAAGCTTTCTAATTATAGAATAATCCTAAATATATAGTAGTATAGATTTATTACCAAATTACGACCCTAAAAGCATTCGGCACAAGAACCAAAATATATTATTGGTTAAAAGCAAAAATTGTGTACTTTTCTGATATAATGTTTGACTATTGACAAAAACATTTCTTTTGAAAAAAATAAAATAAAAAATAATTACACATTTAATTATCTTATATTTAAACCATGCCTTAGGATTAGAAGTCGACTTCTTCTTGAGGGAAACGTATTAGTGTATTACCGTCATCCTCCAATGTGATGTATGTTTATTGAGTTGAGAATCATAAATATAATGTTTGCATATTGGATTTTTAAAATAATAAAAGGAAATGCAACTAGTAGCTAAGCCTGCCTAGTAAGTCAACCCAATCCTACTCATTTTCCCTGCCACGTCAGCTTTTTTTTCTGCAACGACCTGCAGGTAATTGGAGGCCCCAGTAAAGACGACCAAGATCTTTTTATTCTTTTATTTTTTTAACATTTTTAACACAAACTCAAATTTCATTAATAATTAAAATATTACATAATATTTAAATAAAATAACAACACTACAATAATAAGCACACATAACTTTAAATGTTTGGATGTGTTTGATAGGTTGCAAGAAATTCAAGGGCTGAAGTGAAAGATTTCTATGTATAAGTTATCCTTCTCAACTTTAGGAGATCATCATCTCCGAACCAGATCTCTCATTGTCATATATATATATATATATATATATATATATATATATATATATATATATATATATATATATATATATATATATATATATATATATATATATATATATATATATATTGAGACATTCTTGCGAGAACTATATTATGTGCAAGAACTGAGAGAACCACTAAAAACATACGTGCACGCCTTCAATAATTATATTTTTGCACATATGTTCTAAAATCAACATATATGTTATAAAAAAACATAGTTGTTCTAAAAAATTTGATAAGAAATTGGAAATACAAAAATTTTATTTGAAGGTGTGTATGTATGTTTTTATAAGGCGTGCAACGATAATATTGCGGCCGTGTGTACGATTTTTGTGAAAAAGAGGATGAGTTCATGATAATATTGAAAAACATAGGTTGATACTTACGATTATTGATGATTTGCATGTATTTTTATTTTATTTTAAAATGCGTGCATGTATGTTTTTGATAGTTCTCTTAGTTCTCGAAGATAAGATAGTTCTCATAAGAAAGTCGCCATATATATATATATATATATATATATATATATATATATATATATATATATATATATATATATATATATATATATATATATATATATATATATATATATATATATAGGATCAAATAGGAAGAATAATTAAAATAGAAATGATAATAAGTAACCACAACCACACATTTTAGATGCACTTACAAAAGTGGATGCATCTTCCTTCAAAATTTCCCTCCTAATTTGAAATGTGCAGCTAGAATTACTTCTTACCCTTCTTATTTTAATTATTATTTTTACTTGATCTTTTCCCTATATATATATATATATATATATATATATATATATATATATATATATATATATATATATATATATATATATATACATGTATATATATATATATATATATATATATATATATATATATATATATATATATATATATATATATATATATATATATATATATATATATACATGTATATATATATACAGTGTTGCAAAAATCGGCCTACAAGGCCGATTAATCGGCGATTACAAGCTGAACGGCCTTGGACCTTTGAGCGAATTACAAGGTAATCGGTCTTGTACCTTGGAATCGGCGATTAATCGGCCAAAAATCGCTACACGGCCCTCGACCACCTCGGGACCGATTCACGATTTTTGCAACATTGTATATATATATATATATATATATATATATATATATATATATATATATATATATATATATATATATATATATATATATATATATATATTACAGTGTTGCAAAAATCGCCCTACAAGGCCAATTAATCGGCGATTACAAGCTGAACGGCCTTGGACCTTGGAGCGAATTACAAGGTAATCGGCCGATTAATCGGCCTTGGACCTTGGAATCGGCGATTAATCGGCTAAAAATCGCTACACGGCCCTCGACCACCTCGGGACCGATTCACGATTTTTGCAACATTGTGTATATATATATATATATATATATATATATATATATATATATATATATATATATATATATAATCACAATCAAAGTTAAAAAAAAAAAAAATTCGATCGCCTAGTTCAGTTTTTCTCCTCTGACGATCGAATACCCACAACAACACTATCGAGTAATGATCGATCGTCTCGATCTCGATCGATTAGTGTGAATAGCCTAAGTATTTGTATACTACATGTTGCAATAAAAATATACGGAGTAAAACCCAAACCCAACCTTGCTTGTAGTATCTATTACATTTTGACTTTATCCCTTTTGACTTTCGTCTTTTCGTTACACATATGTCACGGCGACGGAGTTTACAAATCAAAAGACAGTTGTTATTTTAGTCTCAAAAGATAGAAGTTAAAAAATTATGGCAATAAAATTTTTATATGTAAAATGCTTATGACTAAATTAAATATACTAATTACTTGTATTTATTTTTTTCCCCATGAAGGATGAAAAAATTACTTGTAAGGCAGAAGCAAATAATGTTGACACCAAAGTTTTGTTGGGTTTTGGAACTTATATATCAGTTGCTACAGTACTTTTTTTAGAGGATACAATCATGAATCATCTACTCCAAAAGATGGTCGCGTCATATGTCCTAATTCCTAACCATAATCTATAAATAGAATTCAAAACTAGTACGAGTACTTAACAAGAATTATCACATCTTTATGCGCATTCGAACTTTAGTTAACAACCTTTTTAATCCGAATACAGAAAATTGAGGGTAGTTTACTTTAGAACCAAAATTATTCAATTTACATAAAAAAAGTAATAAAAAAATGTACAACAAAATTATCAGAAACGCGTGAGGTGAGTTACTTTTAATAACGTCCTCTTCTTAGAAAGACAACATTGTTACAACGATGAATATTACTACTAGATACACATGATATTTTATATTTTTATAAAAATCCACTTGAACAAAAAAATGACTAAGTAAACGATTCTTAATACCATTCTTATCCTATTGTTATCCAGCAAGTTAGCATCCCCACAAACTTAGTTTGAATATATTATTCTAGTAACATATTCTAATTTGTTACAAAGATTACAACAATACAAAAACAATGAAATATTTTACAGTATCAATGTAAACATTAAATGTGAGTAGAAAAAAAGGTAAGTATTTAATATAGAAGAATGAATACACGTTTGTCATTTATATAGTAACGATGTAGTAATTTAAATTCCTTAATTACTCACAACTGGTCACCCCCGTGCTTCGCCGGCTCTCTCAAAATCATACGAGTATATTTAATCCCCATTCAATTTCTTATAAATTCACATCCATATTTTCCTAAAAAAAATATCTTCACAACTTTTTCTCTCATATTCCAAATACCTTCATTCTTTGCTAATAAGCATCAGATGTATAGTTTCTTGTGATGAAGAAGTTACTAACCATTCTTTGTTTTTTCGTGTTTTTCGCGGTTGATATAGTTTCTTGTTTTTCTTATGAAGGACGATTAACTGACGGTGAAGTCAATTATATTCGTCACCGTCAGTTGTTGTCCTTCAATGACGAATTTATTGGTGAAAAATGTGAAAATGAGACCCTCGTGTTTGAAAACACTAGGATCAAAGATGCTTACGTTGCTTTATAAGCATGGAAGCATGCTATATTGTCAGATCCACAAAATCTCACCCGTAACTGGGTTGGACCAGATGTGTGCAGGTACACAGGTGTGTTTTGTGCACCCGCACCTGATAATTCTTCCGAAAGAACCGTTGCTGGAGTCGACTTAAACCATGGGGATATCGCGGGGTACTTGCCTGAGGAGCTTGGGTTGTTAAAAGATCTTGCATTGTTTCATATTAATTCGAACAGGTTTTGTGGGACTGTTCCTAAGAAGTTTAAAGATATGAAGATATTATTCGAGCTTGATCTTAGCAACAACAGGTTTGCTGGAAAGTTTCCTTATGTTGTACTTAAATTACCCAAGTTGAGGTTTTTAGATTTAAGGTTTAACGAATTTGAAGGCACTGTTCCTAAGGAACTGTTTGATAAAGATTTGGATGCTATTTTTATAAACCATAACCGGTTCATGTTCGAATTACCGGAGAATTTTGGTAATTCGCCTGTGTCGGTTATTGTTTTGGCGAATAATAGGTTTCATGGGTGTCTTCCAGCGAGTATAGGAAACATGTCTGATACTTTGAATGAGATTATTATGATGAATAATGGATTGAGGTCTTGTTTTCCTGAAGAGGTTGGTTTGTTGAAAGAAGTAACGGTGTTTGATGTTAGTTTTAATCAGTTAATCGGGCCGTTGCCGGAGAGTGTTGGTGGGATGGTTAGTGTGGAGCAATTGAATGTGGCGAATAATTATTTGAGTGGACGTATACCTGAGAGTGTTTGTAAGTTGCCGCGGTTGGAGAATTTTACTTATTCGGGTAATTTCTTTACGGGTGAGCCTCCTGTTTGTTTGAGGCTCCCCGAGTTTGATGATTCGCGGAATTGTTTGCCAGGGAGGCCGAGGCAAAGGAGTGTTGATCAATGTAAGATGTTTGGTTCTAAGAAGGTACATTGTGGTGCTTTTAAGTGTCCGAGGTTTGTTCTGCCTTCGCCTCCACCACCGCCTCCGTCCCCACCACCACCACCGGTTTATTCCCCTCCCCCGCCTCCATCACCATCACCACCACCAGTCTATTCTCCACCCCCACCTCCACCGTCACCGTCACCACCACCACCAGTTTACTCTCCCCCACCACCCTCACCACCGCCACCAGTTTACTCTCCTCCACCGCCATCACCTCCACCTCCATCTCCACCACCACCAGTCTACTCTCCACCACCACCGTCACCCCCTCCACCAGTTTACTGTCCACCACCACCCCCATCCCCACCGCCACCGTCACCCGTTCCATACTACTATTATTCACCACCACCGCCCCCTCACTCGCCTCCACCACCACCACATCACTCGCCACCACCACCGCCAAAATATATCTACTCATCACCACCGCCACCTCACTCGCCTCCACCACCACCAAAGTATATCTACTCATCCCCACCACCACCCCACTCACCACCACCACCATCACCGCCACCTTGTATAGAACCACCACCACCACCCCCTTGTATAGAACCACCCCCACAACCATCTCCTAAATACTCTTCCCCACCGCCCCCCGTCTACCACCACTCCCCACCTCCACCATATATTTACAATAGTCCACCACCACCATCTTATATTTACTCCTCTCCACCACCACCAACACCAGCATATGAAGGACCATTACCTCCAATTAGTAGCGTCCCATACGCCTCACCTCCACCACCACCCTTTTATAAATGATTCTTTCTCCGAAACCGCATACACACAAGACAATAAAACAGTGGGCATTCACTTGATCATCTCAAGAAAAAAACCACCCAAAAGGATTGAAGACAGAAATAGCTAGAAACCATATAGTTTATTATTCGAATTGCGAAAAATAAGTTTTTTAGGTTGCATAAAGAAAAAAGTATATGTATAGACAACATGCATTGCTATTTGCTACTTAGTTCATAAGTCATTCATGGTATAGTTTGTTCTCTCATCTTTTGTTTTGGTTATTTTATTTTAATTCAATTTCATACTATTGGTTCTTTACTTCTTCATCAGTTTCTTTCTTTTGTGTTAGAGTTTTCATGCTTGTGCAAATTTGATTGATAAATGTGGTTGTCAAATATGAAGATGGGCGATGTCATTTGAATGGCTAAATTAAGCAAATTCAAATGTCTTAAAGTCTTGATGGGTCATGTGCAATTTATGTTTGAGTTTTCTTTATAATGTCAAATGTCAAACGCTGATATCATTACTAGCTATATTCTTAAATGGTACAAAGTGAAAATGTTGGTGTAACGTTTTGTTTGTTTATTCGAATTTAGTGCTTCAAGAATACTATTCGATCTTCATTGGATCTTGGTTTAAAAAAATTCTCAACAATGAAAAGGCCATATCTTGAAATTGACATGAACATCTTGCACATTTCTACTAGTTTAAAAGTTTTGGGGACAAGTCCTTTTTATTCTTATTCATAAAGATGACAGCACAGAAGTAGAGAATTTGTGGTTCTAAGCTACAGGATGATAGTGTCGGATGTTGTTGAATTACATGGGTTTGTTAAGAGTGTATATGAGACTAGGCAATTTGAGACTTTTTAAAAATTGACTTAGAACATGCTCAAGATTAATTGAATTAAAATGAGCAGAGATTGAGCTCGAGCAACCAGAGTAATATCTTGAGCCTTGCTCAAATATACTAGACGGAATCCTGAATTTTATCGAGCTTAAGTGAAATTACTCTTTTACTCCTTTATTAACACATATTTCAATAATTATCACACATAATATTTTATGGGAGATAGCATGTATACGAGCTTGAAATGGCAATCATATATTGAGCTTGAGCTTAAATGTAGGTTCGATTGAGTTCTAGTTAAGTTTTGAGCTCGAGTTTTAAAAGACAAGCTAAGCTTGATCTTTTAAAATCTAAATCTCGATCGAGCTCGAGTCAAGTTGCGAGCCCGTGTTTTAGCATTAGAGTCGAGCTCAAACTTACCTTTTGAATATCAAAGCAGTATAGAAATTATGTTGTCTATGTCTCCTATATATTTTTACACAATAGTATTAATCCAAGCCTTAAGGTCACAACTTAACCAATGATCACCAGAACAGTTTTGGTATAGCTAGAAGTCTACAACTGAAAAATTGTCGGTTATATAACCTACGGGTAGTTGGTGTCCGCGTATAACTATTTAAGTTCTAAGAGCACTAGGTGTAGATGGGGAGACTTGCCTCCCCATTCAGGTCTCACCCCTGCCACATCACCAAACACATCAACTTCAACTAACCTCAATAAATCTCTCTTCACCAAACAACAAATCTCAACTTCCCCATTAGGGCCCCACCTCTTAAACATTTATTTTTTAATTCATTTTATTAAAAAAGTTAAATTCTTTTTCACAAATACTTAAAAATAGCACAACACATTAATTTTATTTCATCAAAATTTATTTAAAAAAAAAAAAGAAAACAAAAAAGATAGACATTATATCTTCTTAAAAAAAATAATGATACAACACATTAATAAAACACCTTTTGTACCTCATTCATTTTGAAAAAAAAAAAATTGTGTCTTCTTCTCCAACCAAAACACACACAAACACACACTAAATCTGAAAAAACAAAACACACAAACACAACGCAAATCAGGGGCGGAGCCTTGTTGAAAGTACCAGGGGGAGTTGCCCCCAGGCCCCAACAAACCTCTCGTTGACACACAAAATCATGCATTAAAAATATCAAAATTGTAGGAAAAAAAAAAAAAAAAAAAGTCGGTGCCCTCAGCTTGATTATCCGAGTGCCCTCATCATTCAAAGTGTCAACTAAGCTCTAATGCCCCAAAACCATTTTTCCGGTGGTTTTGTTTCGTTGGAAAACATGGAAAGGGAAGGATGGAAATATAAAATAGGAAGACGGAAGGTGTGAATAGGTAGAGGAAAAGATAGACTTTAGTTGGTAAGTGCCTAAGTGGTAATGGGAGTAGAGAAAAAAAGTCAAAAAGGTTATAGTATACTCTATATGATTTAGTACTTCGAGTTATTTGTTAACTTCAGATTTCTTTTATGCAAATTCTTTTTTTGTATTTCTGTTTTAAAATTTACAATGAATATATATAAGTTTAATATTGAAATTAAGGTTGTCAATCATATATTTTCTGTAAATGATGAGACTATTTAAAAATTTTAGGTTTTCTTAAAGGTAATATGTTGTAGGAGTATTTGGTTAAACATTACACGAAACAGAATATCTCAACTATAACTATTTGCCGTTATAAAATCTCGTCGCTATGCACGGAAACACGTCTAGTTTTAGTTTGATTCGATGCTATTTAAGATCTGAAAAAGAACATTCACATTGTTATTGATTAAAGTGATATAGAGATATCTGATTATTTTGACACATGTTTAATTACTTTGAGCTTGTTTTACTTTTATTTATAGTTGGGTATGTGTGAAATTAAATTACGAGTTGATCTTATTTACGATGAACTTGATAAACTTACGTTATTGGTTGATTTTTTTTATAAAATCATTTGTTTAGTTAGTATTAGTTGCCTAAAAAGAGGTGTCTTTGCATTTAATTACAACCAACCCGACCCGACCCATTTTAAATTTTATGTAGAAAAACAGATCCGTTATCGTATCTTTCTTATTGCTCGTTGCCTCCTTAGGTTAAATTTTCTGGCTCCGCCACTGACGCAAATAAAACCAAACATTCAATTTGTCAGACTTTTTGGTTCGCCGTGGCCACGAGGAGGTGACCAACGAGCAACGGCGAAGGGCATTTGGTGTAGCGGCGAGCAACGGCTCGCCGTTGAGCTTGCCAAGTCAGATGGCGAGGGAGAACAACGAGACTACACCTAGAGCTCTAAAAAACTTACGAAAGGTTATGCCCACGTAGGCTTATTGATAATGACCAGTTGCTACAGTACGTTTCATGGACTGTCCCTCTATTGATATTCGTGGACCATTTGCCCAGATTAGTAATTCGATATAATGTAGTGGTTGTAGACTTAAGTATTCTGGCCATTCGTTATACCTTAACATGTGTTTTTTGGGTATGCGAATGATGTTTCTGTTTCTCCATTAATAAACAATTTGAGAGGTCAATTTTTCATTTTCCTAAAAAGTGCAAACCATATAAACTTAAATCACGATATATACAACACAATTTGTAGTGCTATGCATAAAACTTTGGTAAATGCATAAATAAAACAGTACCTATAGGAACACAACACAAACTATTGGTGTCAAAGGCAGAGGGAGGGGTAAATATTGGGTGCTAGGCCCTCTCAATCAATCAAATTATATTGTATTTAGTGAGCCTAAGGCTAACCTCAATGGTTGCCTATGAGTGTGTGTGAGATCCAAAATACGCCACCTCATTTCCAAGGGGTGGCTCACACGTGAGACATAGCAAAAAAAAAAAAAAAAAAAAAAAATAATAATAATAATAAATAAAAAAATAAAATAAAATGGTGAGCTTCTTACCATTGTGTTTGGTACAATTTGTGGGCCCCAAACAAATAATGACAGCTAGTGTTTTAAAATAATAATTTAATTAGAAATATGTTAGCTACAATTTTTTATAGCAAACTCCCTACAATTTTGTTTTATAATTTGTGGGTCATTGAGTTTTTTGTGAGTCCTGGGTTATTTTTGTTGGTCCTGAATCATTTATTGTGTAATTTTAGTGAAGTTTTGTAGCCAATTGACTACAATAATTGTAGTCAAAATATTCCCAATTTAATTTTATTATTTTTTATCTATAAATACCCCATAACTCATTATTTTTCATACAACTTCAAACTTAATCTCACATAACTCAAACAAAACTTATTATGGATATGAATTCTGAAGAAATAAAGTTCACAGACTCATCGGAAGAAGTTATTAGTCGGGACATGAGGTTTTTTAGTAGAGCGTTGTCGTTTATCATGAATAGACGACAAGCAAATTGATAGAGGAGAAGCATAATAAGTCGAGATCGTAATGGTGCTCATGCTCGTTTAGTCCAATCCTATTTTAGTGCGAATTCGATGAATCCGGAAGAACGTTTTCAGCAGAGGTTCCGAATGAGTCGAAGGCTATTCACAAGGATAGTTGAAGAAGTAACTCTTCATTCTGCATACTTTCTTGATAATATTGAATGTACCGAAAGAGAAGACATTTCCCCGTCGATTAAGTACACCTCCATAATTCGTCAATTGTCATACGACACTGTTCCCGACACCCTTGATGAATATTTGCAAATGAGCGAACAAACTGCTCGTGATTCTCTTGAAATTTTTTATACATCTGTTATGAAAGCTTTAGATCAGAGTATTTGCGAAAACCTATTATCACCGATGTTGAAAAGCTTTATGCGTTTCACGAACAAAAGCATGAGTTTTCGGGGATGTAAGGAAGCCTTGATTGGTCATGGTTTGGTTGTCAGAACGCATATAAAGGGCAATATTGTAGACGCGATCATGATTCGACTCCATTCATTTTGCTGGAAGCTGTTGTATCACAAGACTTATGGACATGGCATGTTTTCTTTGGTGTTTCTGGGGCGAACGACGACATAAACATTATATATCAATCCGCTATATTCAACGTTCTCAAAGACAAAAAAGCACCAGAGATTCCGTTGTGGCTAACGGCATAAATTACAAATGGGGATACTATATTGTTGATGGGATATACCCGAAATGGGTGACAAAGTACCTAGACTGCAGCTCTATGCTAGTTGGGTGTTGCATAGTTTTCGAATCTTAAAGTAGTTTCCTGCTTGGGAAGAATTATTCAAATCATATATGTAATACTAATCAAGAAAAGTCATTTGATTGGTAGTAAATAGAAATCCACTAGATTTCTATAAGCATAGATGAGGTTCAAGATAAATCTGCAAAATGAAAAGGTTTTCAACTTGAATCCCAAAGTATCATAAGCTAAGATGAATTGGGAATATAAAGATCACTACATCAGATGGCCTAGTACCTTAAGTACTTGATTTTGTAACACCTTGATTATCTATTGCATCCTACAATAGGCTTGAGTTAGGTAATTGCTAGCTCTACACTAGTATTCATTGTTGTTACGAGTATGTTTTCTTAAAAGTAGGTTTCCTAATGTGAAGGGAAAGTGATCTTGGTGAGTAATGAATGTGGTTAGAAATAGAGATGTGGAAAACTAGAAGGGGGGGTTGAATAGTTTTCCCCTCTTTTTCATTTTATAAAAAATATTGATTAGAATTTATTCAATTGTTTGTTTGGAAAACCTTTAATTAGAGTTTAGTATGAAAACACCATATAATCAATATGATCAATTATATACGTAAGCTTTTGAAAAAAGCTTAGTTTTATGAATGGAGCTTTGGTCGGTCTTTGTGTGAATACGTTTTCCTTTTAAAATCTTAAAACGTTTTGTATCAAATTATCTATCAAGTTAAACTTAATATGAGAAGTGTGAATAATAATCTATTTGACCATATCATATAATTATACACACAATCACAATATTAACTTCTATGTACAACACAATCAATCATCACAACTATATATGCAACAACTAAGACATATAGGCAAGCATAGATGTAAAGCGATAAATGCAAGAATAAATGAAAAGAGATAAGAGAAAAGAAATGCAAACCGGGAACGATGATTTATAGTGGTTCGGCTACAAGGACACCTTCCTTGCCCTACTCCACTCCCCGAGTCACGTACTCGAGAGTTTTCTTCACTACTAAACGAGCTCCCTTTTGGTGGAGAAAACCGTACACAACTTTTGCTTACACCATTTAACGACACTAAGCTAAATGTCGAGTTCTAATAGTAGCTAGAACCAATCTCACAACACTACTTCGATCACTACACAACTTCTACACGACTTCACGACTTCTTCATGGCTTCACGACTTCTTCGTGGCTTCACGACTTAACGACTTCACGACTTCTTCACTACTCCACAACTTCTTCTATACTCCACTACTTATTCACACATCTACTTCTTCACAACTTCATGACTTCTCTACACTACTACTTCTTCCTACTACTTCTTACTCACTCATAAACTCACTACTAAGTAAGATCATCTTGATCTACTTATTACATATACATAACTCACAGCATTACATAAACACTAACTAGATCTTAATATATCTTTGGCTTTATGATAGGGAGGTTTCTTCTTTTGCACTTTGAGTGGTGAAGGATTGGATCACTTGAAACAAAGACTTATAATCTTATGATCAAAGGATTTAGAAGGATGTTTTGAAGGGATTGGGACTGAAAATTTTCGTGCAAAAGGTGATAAAATTCTGTGGGATGAACCAGTATTTATAGGGAGAAAAATAATGTTTGGGACCGTGGCCGGTCCCCTTAATAATTAAGGGGACCGCCTAGTATAATTAAGGGGGCCACCTAAGAAAAAAATATTTTTTCTTCAAATTTTGTGTCTTTTTGTGGGGAAGGTTTTTCCTGAAGAATGTAGCCGTTTTTTGGGTTGAAATTTGAATTCAAAATATTTATTTTGAATAAAACATTTTTTATAAATACAAAAATGTTTTGTATAAGTTTAAAAATGTTTGTCCCACTTTAATAAAATGTAAGGTTTTTTAAAAATAAAAATTCCTTTGATCATAAAATGCATTAGACACTTTGTTTATTCATACCTCAAGTGATATGGATGCTAAAGTGAATATAAACGACGAAATACTTGTTTACGTCATAATTTGTAGTTCAATGAGTTTACGTTTTGTGATTATCAAAACATAGAGATATCGATATATGTTAATAACGTTTTAAGACATTATTTATATCAACAATCTCCCCCTTTTTGATGATTACAAAACCTAAACTCATTAGATCTAAAAATTAATTTTTAGACCAGTACTTAGTGAGTTTATATTCACTTCTCCCCCTTTTTGTAGAATCAAAAAGGTTATGCCGACTAGCTTCATGAATGAAGTTAGACGGGTAGAAAGCTCCCCCTTGATGTGTGCTCCCCCTCGTTCAAGGGCACCAAGGAATCGAGATACGGAATTCTCGCAAAAAAATATTAGAAGCACAAGCATATATAGAAGAATATGCAATATACAAATAACAAGTATAGCAAACAAATATTAAGGATACATAACAATTAATTCAAAGAGATTATGTTAAAGATCCTAATTTACCAAAGAGATCCATCGGACTTGCTTGTAACAAAAGGTTGGTTGATTCATATTTGGAAGTGAAAATTATAAGCATATAGTATGCTTAGATGGTTGATGATGGAGTGTTTGGAATGAAGATGGTTTAGTTAGGGTGAGGTTGTTGGATTAATGCAGGTATATGTTTGGGTCATGAATGTTGGAGAGTTTGGTTATGGAGAGTTTGTAGCGGAAGAGGTTGATTAAGGTTTTGGATGTTGTTCAAGTGAGGGTATTGGATGTGATCTAGTGAGAAGATATTCAATCCAAGTGAAGTGTTCATTGAATGCAATGGTTTTTAGGAGAAAGATGCAACAATGTCAATTGTTGACATGCTTCTCAAGTTGATTTATGTTGTGTGGCGATGAGGGTGATCTAGATGAAGGTGGATCCAAATTGAGTTGAGCAAGATGTAAGGCTAAAAGAGCACTAAGCTCATGGGATTCTTTTAGCGCCTCAACGAACATTAAGTGTTCGGAGGAAGGTGATGGTGGTGGAGCATGATAGTTGTCTTGGGTGAGGGTTTGAACATGCAACATAGGAATGGCATGTGAAGTTGTAGGATGTGGTGGTGATACTCTTGGTGGTGTAGACATGCTTGAGCTTGGGTAATCATGAAAACATGGTATGGGTGGAAGAGATGCTTCATGAGTGGATGGTGTTTTTGTTGAATGAACAACATGTAAAGTGTTGGTAATGAGGTTGGGATTATTGTTTTGGGATTGTGCATGCTCATCATAAGAAGGAGCATTGGTGGAAGCACGAATGGATGATTTGTTGTTAAATGGATCATTTGTGTGAGAGTGAGGTTTAGGTGTTGGTTGATTATGAACAACATCGCTTGAGTTGTGAAAAGATTATGAGGTTTGAGTGTAATGTAGAAGGATATGGGTAAGTAAAGGTTGAGAGGAATGAGAGTGTTTATAATGTAGGATTGGTGGGATTAAGGATGTATAAACTTTGATATAAGGTTTAGGATAAAATAGGTTTATGAATTTTGGGAAGTGTAGGATGAAATGGGCTGAAAAATAGAAAAAGGAGACAACACCTTTGACCATCAGATGGCCAGTCCCCTTAATTGGAGGCCGGTCCCCTTAATAATTAAGGGGGCCACCTTATGATTTAAGGGGGCCGCCCATCTGGTGATTCCCAGATTGCCAGAAAAGGGTTTTTGGTAGTGAATTGCAGAAAGGTTGTGTTTTTGGTTTCAAACAAGTTAAACACTTTGAGGCAATTAAGCATATACTAATTATGTAGGCAATTAAGTAGCCAAAGCATGTTAATCAAAGAGATTAAGTAAACAAGCAATTTCATCTAGCATGCAAACATACTCATCAAGCAAGTAAAATATAAGTGCTAGGAAACAATAAGCAACATCAAGTATTTCATAACTACATAACTAGGAGGATTAATCCTAATGTGTATCAATGTGTAATAAGTGGGTAGTTATGATAGCATGGATTTCTAGACTTGTTACAAACAAAGTCTTAATGAACAAACCATGGTCCTCTTGATTTGATTTAGTTCACTTATAAGTGTCATTTATATAAATATAGATGATAAATATGAGATCACCATGCATGATTTTAAAAGAGACGTTTTTAGCATTATTCAACAATGTTTGAAAGTAAGTTTTCACTTAGATGTGAGAGTTATTTGAATAAAATAGATTGGGTTTTTACTTCAAAATGTGTGAATAAATGGTAAAAAATATTTTCCCAATCTTTAGTTTTGATCAAAACAAAATTGTGGATATTGATAGTGAAAACATGTTATTTAAAAGTGGGATAGTTATTTGAAAAACTATTTTCCAAAATTTGAGGTTTTTGCATATTTTTAGAGATATTAGATTTTTGACAACAAATATCATGAATCAAATATTTTAAAAAAATATTTATTAAAGATCTCATGCTCAAGAGGGTTGGTTAAGCCTATTATTATCTCATGCTATCGTTTCTACATATCCTATGATCCTAAAGGAAATGAAGACGATAATTTATATGTTAGATGCGAGAGTGTTGAATGGGGTATAACCTAACATCTATAGTTCCTTTGTTTTCGCACGCTTATCTGACTTAATGCCATAAATCTAGGAATGAAAGAATCTAATGAGAAGCAAAGTTCATAAAAGTAAACTAGCGTTAGGTATATATAGGAAGAGCAATTTAATCAAGTTGGAGAATGAGTATGAGACTATTACTAGTGGTGCTCAATTCAGGCTAAACACGACCATTTTTACGGGTTACACACACCCAACTTCTCACATAGAAGCAATTCAACCGTTAGGTTAAATTGAATTTCTAGCCAATAGATTCTCCAGTAGTCATTCTCTTTTTAGAAGAAATCGAGTTCCTAAATTTACCTATCAAAGATTACTAAATATGAAGTTTGCTTGATTCACTAATACTTGGCTTAATGTGACTCAAACATCATGTTTTTATGAAGGTAAATCTAGATGATATATTTTATTCACGATCCTAATAGAGACGTGTTGAATGTTTAGATAAGAGTAGACAAAAATTTTTAATCCTTTCTTCATGATTTACCGGTTGTTTGGTTTTGATGACATATTACTTGATTTAATAACTGTGCTAGACTTAAGAGTGCACCTTAGCATCTCTTGTGAAATGAATCTCATTAAGATTATTTATCTTAAATGAGTTTGTGATTCTCAAATGATATCAAAACTAGACATTAATATATTTTTAAACAAATACTATTTTCTATGATTTTTGCCAATGTTATATATCATACTTTAACAAGTATTTGAATTTTTTTTACTTGTTTATGGATTGTGACAAGTTATTTTTCAATTCTAATAACTTATATTATTAAAAAAAAATGTAGTGCATTATCTTGTAACACAACCTTCATGCTACAAAGAAAATGAAATACATAGAATATATAGTATGTATTATTCTTAAATATGTATTTTATCTTGAAGTGATAATTTTAAGTAGTGTGAGCAAAGTTTACATATGTTGTTAGTTTGCTCATGTTTGGTTTTTCGGATATGACACATTTATCCATTGCATTGCAATGTAAATTGCTTGAATATTTCGGACGAAACATCCAAGTCATCAATCCTACTTCATTGTATATTTTATGAATGTGTTTAAAATGTTATTCTAATATTTGGAACACAATTATTGGACAAGTAGATTCAATATGACATTATCAACACAAGTGTGAGTTATGATCCAATGCATACTCTTTTCATCTACAAAGGATGTAACTATTTTCATATCAATCTAGTGTGATTGAGTATGTAGATTCAAGACTATATCTTTTGTTGTAATTTGATATAATATTGAAACTAAACAAATAGCAATCCAATTTCTTGTCCACACTAAAAAACATGTCAATTAGATTTGATGAATATATCAACCATAATTTGAATAATGAATTGATATAATATCAAGATCTTTCTTGACCCTCACGGACACTCATTTGAAATAAATAAACATTTTTATAGTGTGTTCCATTAATCCTAAGATTATTTATTAGTGAATGATTGAAAGTTGACTTATTATTTCATGATTGTTATATGTTTTGTTTTTGTGAAAGACTCTTCATTTTTACTTATTATGAACACACTTAGATTTTGAAAATATTTTTTCTTTTATATAACTATTAATGTTTTACAATGATTCAATTTCTCTTATTAAACATCTTAAGGTAAAACAAGCTAATTTGTAGAAAATATTTAAGTGTGTTGTGAAGAATAGATTAAATTATTTGAAATGTTTAGGTGACTAGATTGAACTCATTTACAAGATGTTTGAGTAACATTAAGCCATCTATACCTATATGCAATGCAAGCATATTATAACAATCCTAACACAAGAAATCTAGCATAAGATCTAGTTAAGTATAAATCGGTAAACTAGCTATAAACTAATAGGGCACATATGCAGAGATATACACATAGCTAAACTTCAAATAGCAACAATTATTTAATATATTCAATTAAGAAAATAAAATCACAAAGAAGTTCACATAACATATAAAATACTTGTCGTCGTTTTGGGTATTATATACACCAATGTTTACTTAGCTCGAATTTATTTGAAAATAAAATAGTTTCCTCCCCATTCTATAATTTAATTAAGATCAATATTTTGAAAACATAAATACTTAATTTTTTTAAAAGTATATCAACTAGGAATGCCCGACTTGAAGGAAAAGGTGAAACAAAAGTTTTACGTTAAAACGAAACACAAATTTTTGACCACCGTATAGTATTTTGACTTTCTTACTTATTTAAGTTTGTAATGGTTACTTGTAAGTATTTTTAAATGAAATTAGTCTCAATTACCTTTAAAACGCCGGGTGGCACGACTTCTACGGAGTTACGGTTAATTTTATATGATTTTTCAAAGTTTTCGAAAAACTATCGAACAGACAGGCGGACCCCTTAAATAATTAAGGGGGCCGCCCATCTGGTACTCAAAATTTCATTTTTTGTAAAAAATTGTTTTCTGGCTTTTCGGAAAGGTGTGTAACTTTCTGATTTTGATACCGAACATATAACACTTATTTTAAGCATAATATTATTTCGAGCTAGTATAATTAGTGTATATATCATCAAAACTAATACAAGTTAATCAACAAAACACTTTTCATATTTAATCCTCCTTAATGGGTAATTTGATACATGGATCGTACTCAATTTTTAAAACCATTTGTTTTGAAAATTTGAGCGACGTGGCTCTGGTACCTATTGTGGAAAACTAGAAGGGGGGGGGGGGTTGAATAGTTTTCCCCTCTTTTTCATTTTATAAAAAATATTGATTAAAATTTATTCAATTGTTTGTTTGGAAAACCTTTAATTAGAGTTTAGTATGAAAACACCATAAAATCAATATGATCAATTATATATGTAAGCTTTTGAAAAAAGCTTAGTTTTATGAATGGAGCTTTGGTCGGTCTTTGTGTGAATACGTTTTCCTTTTAAAATCTTAAAACGTTTTGTATCAAATTATCTATCAAGTTAAACTTAATATGAGAAGTGTGAATAATAATCTATTTGACCATATCATATAATTATACACACAATCACAATATTAACTTCTATGTACAACACAATCAATCATCACAACTATATAAGCAACAACTAAGACATATAGGCAAGCATAGATGTAAAGCGATAAATGCAAGAATAAATGAAAAGAGATAAGAGAAAGGAAATGGAAACCGGGAACGATGATTTATAGTGGTTCGGCTACAAGGACACCTTCCTTGCCCTACTCCACTCCCCGAGTCACGTACTCGAGAGTTTTCTTCACAACTAAACAAGCTCCCTTTTGGTGGAGAAAACCGTACACAACTTTTGCTTACACCATTTAACGACACTAAGCTAAATGTCGAGTTCTAATAGTAGCTAGAACCAATCTCACAACACTACTTCGATCACTACACAACTTCTACACGACTTCACGACTTCTTCATGGCTTTACGACTTCACGACTTCTTCACTACTCCACAACTTCTTCTATACTCCACTACATATTCACACATCTACTTCTTCACAACTTCATGACTTCTCCACACAACTACTTCTTACTCACTCATAAACTCACTACTAAGTAAGATCATCTTGATCTACTTATTACATATACATAACTCACAACATTACATAAACACTAACTAGATCTTAATATATCTTTGGCTTTATGATAGGGAGGTTTCTTCTTTTGCACTTTGAGTGGTGAAGGATTGGATCACTTGAAACAAAGACTTATAATCTTATGATCAAAGGATTTAGAAGGATGTTTTGAAGGGATTGGGACTGAAAATTTTCGTGCAAAAGGTGATAAAATTCTGTGGGATGAACCAGTATTTATAGGGAGAAAAATACTGTTTGGGAGCGTGGCCAGTCCCCTTAATTGGGTGCCGGTCCCTTTAATAATTAAGGGGACCGCCTAGTATAATTAAGGGGGCCGCCTAAGAAAAAAATATTTTTTCTTCAGATTTTTTGTCTTTTTGTGGGGAAGGTTTTTCCTGAAGAATGTAGCCGTTTTTTGGGTTGAAATTTGAATTGAAAATATATATTTTGAATAAAACATTTCTTATAAATACAAAAATGTTTTGTATAAGTTTAAAAATGTTTGTCCCACTTTAATTAAATGTAAGGTTTGTAAAAATAAAAATTCCTTTGATCATAAAATGCATTTGACACTTTGTTTATTCATACCTTAAGTGATATGGATGCTAAAGTGAATATAAACGACGAAATACTTGTTTACGTCATAATTTGTAGTTCAATGAGTTTACGTTTTGTGATTAACAAAACATAGAGATATCGATATATGTTAATAACGTTTTAAGACATTATTTATATCAACAAGAGAGATGTGGAAGATGAATCTTCTTGGTTCTAACTATGCATTGCTAAAGGAGGAAAGGATGGTACGACATGAAAGGAATCTATCTGTTTAATGCGGCTTGTTTTCTTATGGTTCTACTTGGTCTTGTGAGTTTGAGCTGCTAGTCCTGAGTGATCCATATAGAAGAATGGAAAATGTAGTTTGCAGAAGTGTTCCTTCTCTTGTGAGGTCTGGGATAGCTATGTTTTGCATGATGATGCCTCTATTTGGAAGCTGCACAGTTCTGTGTATGGTTTGTGCTGTTTTTTTATATAGAGGAAATGTAGTCATGTAGGCATAGTTGGTGAATATAGTGGTGCATATGTGTGTTTGGATAAGCAGTTGGTGTATCCAGTTAGTTATATTTGCTTTGTTTCATTTGAGAACTTTGTATTCTAAAGAAGGATGGGTGTGTCCATTCCTTTCTTTAGTATTTGTAGTTATGGTTGGAAATAATATATATCAGTGTTCTAAAAGGCGCGCCAAGGCGTGCCTTATCGTATGGCGTGGCGTGAAGTCTAGGCGTGAAGTCTAGGCGTCGTGTGAAAAGGCGTGGAATAAGGCGCGAAAAGGCGTGCCAAGGCGTGCCTTATCGTATGGCGTGGCGCCATTTTTAGAAAGGGATGACGTGGGCTTAAATTTTGGGCCTAGTAATTTCTAAACATAGTTCAAATTTTCACTTTATTTCTTATGCATATCACTTTTTGTAAGCTCACCTTTTGTAAACTCACCTTTTGTAAACTCGATATGCATATAAAATATGATATTATAACATAAATGATAAATATATAAATATTTTTTCGCCGCCTTAGTCACGCCGCAAAAAACGCCATGGCTTCGCCATGGCGCGTAAGGCTTGAGGCGTGGCCTTGCCGCCACGCCACGCCTCACGCCATTTATAACATTGATATATATTCACCCTTTTTAACAAAAAAAAAAAAAAAAAAAAAGGGTAAATTGCAAATTTAGTCACTAAAGTTGTCTAAATGTGCAAAAAAGACACCGAGAGAAAAAGTTGTGCAAAAATGCCATTAAAGTTTTTTTTTTTTTTTTTTTTTTTTTTTTTTTTTTTTTTTTTTTTTTGTGCAAAAAAACACGTCGAGAACTAACTTTCGTTATTTTTCTAGTTAAGTGCCACGTCATTGAGGGTATTATCGTCATTTCACGGTTCCAATACACTACTTTATTTCAATTGCTAAATTTGCAAATGAAAACTTAACTTACTAAACACTATTCATCATCTTCCCCATTGAATTTTCTATTGAATTTATATTCAATTTTAAACAATTATCAAGAACATCACCACCACCACCACTCCAACTTGTCAAATTAAAGGTCTAAATGAGATTATTTGCGCATGGTGTATATCATGAATTAGAGGATTCAGTAAAAATTGTCCATAACACAGTTGCATACAACAAACAACTAGTTGTTGGGATTTGCGCTACAGAACAGATTTATCTATTGCACTAATCACTTATTAGTGTTTGAAGAAACATATTTTGCTCATAATTTATGTAACTTTGTAACAGTCAAAAATCAATTTTGGATATTGAATTTCATACCAAGTGCAACACAACTGATTACCTAAAAGGTATAATAGATTTTTTTTTGAACGGCAAAAAAGGTATAATAGATTAACATAATTTTCCCTTACAGCCTAATTTATGAGACTTCTACCCTCGTAACACAAAACTGCTCTTTTCCTTTTCATAATGTATCATTTTTGTTCATTTTCACAGTTAGTTCCTTACAAAATCAAAATTTTCTAAACAATAAAAAAATCTGATAATGCACTGTCAAGTAATGGAAGCACATCCTCACTACAAGAAAAAAGTCTTATAGTGACACACAAAAAGTGTCAGAAAATGTCTAAAGAGTGTCACTATATATATATATATATATATATATATATATATATATATATATATATAGAGGAGGGTTAATGTGAGATCAAACTTAAAGTTATAAAAATAAGATCTAGTCTAAACAATCACATAAACCATTTTATAAATAACTATATTGCCAACAATACACAAAAAATAAAGTATTAAAACGAATTAACATTTTAGCAACTAATAACCAACTAATACATGAGTTTGTATTAGTGATACACAACTATAAATTTACATGTCGAATCAAAGTGTATCACCTTAACCTGATACATTACATGTCGAATCAAAGTGTATCACCTTGGTTTCGTAAATTTAAAAAAGAAAACCATCGGAACTTTAACAATTTTAGTTGCACTCAATAAAAAATTTAATTTAATTTTAACGAGTGTGTCACTTGTCAGATTTTAGTTGGATCTTATTTTTACAACTTTAAGATTGATCTTATTTGATCTAGATTCTATATATATATATATATATATATATATATATATATATATATATATATATATATATATATATATTCACCTTCACTTATAAAAAGTGTAAATAAAAGTCCAGGCGGTAAAAATATATAGTGACACAGTTTATTGACACTTAAATAGTGTCAGTATATATATATATATATATATATATATATATATATATATATATATATATATATATATATATATATATATATATATATTCACCTTCACTTATAAAATGTGTCAATAAAAGTCCAGGCGGTAAAATTATATAGTGACACAGTTTATTGACACTTAAATAGTGTTAGGATTGGGTTAGTCTATTTTTGACACATACTTGTGTCAATATAGGTTACCACCAGTCTAGCAACTGGTATGTACTCTTTATACATACATCTTAGGCTGCTATATTCATTCCAAATTAACTAGTACATACAAAAAAACTGAGTAAAACCTATTTATTAATTCAACCATATATCGATATGTAAAATTGCAAACCAAACAAATTGTTACATTACCATAAAACTAGAAAACATAATTAACAACAAATCTGCAATTATGTCAAGGTTTCTGAATTGATTGGGTGACTAAAGACCAATATGCAGTTCTCCTTGTAGTTTATTCTGTAACAGAGATAACGTTGTAGCCTTCATGTCGCTTAATTCCTCACGTTGCTTAATTGTTTCCCGTAAACATTGCATGTGGGTAAGATTTTCATCATCATGGGTTGAAAATAATAATTGGGTCAAAAACAATGCAATAACAGGTCATTTGGGTAAATATCAATAACAAGTTAGCGGGTCAAAATATTTAACATTCAAACTGACCTAACCCGCCACTGGTAGTTTAAGGCTTATAAAAGCACATATAAAACTGTTAAAACTAAAGAACTACCTAATATAAGAAGACAACTTGCGTCTGATTTTTTGACAATATCGGTTAAAGGGCTTCCAAGCATTTTAGGATTGTTGGGATATAAAATATCAAAGTACATCTGGATGTCAAAGTACTGCTGCATGAAGAATAAAGTCAAAGTACTGCTAAAGGAAAAAGTCAAAGTACTGCTGTTATTGAAGAATGTTTAAAGTACTTCGAAGGAAACAAGGACTGATGTGCAATATTAGATAAGGATTAATGTGTAATATTGAACGAATATTCTATAATTAGTTAGGGATAATGACTTGTCGTTCAAGGATTATATGTTGTAAACCGACTTAAGGTTATCTATATAAAGAGCCTTAAGAGGTATTAGTCGATACAAGTTTTAGAGAAGTTCTCATAAGTTTTAGAGTCGATCAAAGTTGATAAATAGTTAGGGATTGTTAGTGAATCTGTGTAACAAAGCAGGTTCAATGTTTGGTTAATATAAAAGTTCTTCTTAAGCTTTGTGTTAGTAGATTCCGCATACTTTACAAGGTAAGACAGTGTTTCAATATTAATAGTGTTGAGTTTACTCAATATTGTTAAACCCTTACAAGCTACAAAGTAGTTTGGTCAGAGTATATCGATCCAACAAGTGGTATCAGAGCAAGTGTTGGAAACTCTGATTAAGAAGACAAACCTTTAAACCTTTAAACCGATTTCACTACAAACCCTTCAAGATGTCGACTGAAGCTGCACCTGCTCCCTCAATCACTGCTGTTAGAATCCCTATTGTTAAGAAAGGAGAATACAACCTATGGGCCATGAAGATGAGGCAGTACATTGCCATCATAGACCATGCACTGTGGGATGTGATTGTCAATGGTAACATGCAAATTGATGAACCAGTAGAGGTACCTGGATAACCAACACCACCTAAAATTACTATACCTGCTGCTACCAAAAGAAATCAAGACAAAGCTCTCAACATACTGCTTTCTGCTATTCCTGATGGTCACTTATTAAAGTTTCATGATGCCAAGGATGCCAAACAACTATGGGCTGCAATAAAGAAGAAGTTTGGAGGTAATGATGCTTCCAAGAAGATGCATAGGAATTTGCTGAAGCAACAATTTGAACATTTCGCTGTTGGAGAAAGAGAAGGTCTTGATTCTGCTTATGAAAGATTCCAACATCTTCTGAGTATACTAGAACTATATGATGCTGAGGCATCAGTTGAAGATGCTAATTTAAAGTTCCTGAGAAGTTTGCCATCAGCATGGCATGTAGTTGCTACTATGATCAGAGGACAACCAGGGATGGATAATATGGACTTTGATGATCTCTACAACAATCTGAAGGTGTATGAGCATGAGATGAATGGTACTACAGGTTCAAGCACACATCAGCAACCCCAAAACATTACTTTTGTCTCTTCTAAAAAAAGAAGCAGTACTTCTAATAGAGGTACTGCTTATCCTGTTCAAAGTACTGTGACTGAAACACAGGTTCCATGTACAACAATGGTCACCACCAATTCATCACAATCACTTACCCCCCACCTTAGATGAAGTTCTATGTTCATTCTTTGCTCAACAAGCATCTCTACCTGTCACCTATCAAGAAGATGTATTGCAAATAGATGATGATGCTTTGGAAGAAATTGATATCAGATGGTAAGTTGCCATGCTCACTGCAAGGATCAAGAAGTATGTGAATAAGTCAGGGAAAGGCATCAATTTCAGAGCTAAACAGGGAGTAACATTTGATAAGTCCAAGATTGAGTGCTTCAACTGTCTAAGGACTAGTCACTTTGCAAGGGAATGCAAATTTTCAAAGTTTGAAGCAAACAAGATGATTGAACCACCCAAGCCTGAAAGAAAAGAGATTCCAATTACTGAACTAAAACCAAAAGCTTTGGTTGCTCAAGAGAATATGTCAGAGATTGATTGGTCCAATGAGTTTGATGATGAACCTGTAACCTATTCAATGGTTGCATTGGAAGACTGGAGCACATCATTTGATGAAGAGCCTGGATATGCTGCTTTGGAGTCAAGAGATGGTCTAGGAAGCTTTGATTGGATCATGGAGTTTGAAGAAGCACCTGTTCAGCTTGCTATGGTAGCTGCTTCACCAAGTTCATCCATTAACTCTGAGATATGCTCTAAGTGCAATGATATGTATCAAAAGTTACTTAGTGAATATGTAGCTGAAAGAGATAAATTTCAAAAGGCTAGGGCTGAGATAACTGGTTATCAATTGAATTTAGAGTCAATGGAGGCCAAAATCATTACACATGAAAACAATGAAGTAGCATGGCTTGAAACATATAAACAACAGAATTACCTAGTTAAGTTAAGTGAATGGAAACTAGGTTGTAAGGTGTCTGAACTAGAGAAAGTGAGTGCTGAAAGGGATAAGTTGTTAGAAAAACTTGCTGTATGGAATGAGGCAGGTGTGTCACATGTTCAATTTGTTGAAAAACAAAGAACATCAAATATTGAGACAGGCCTAGGTTATGATAATGATAGCAATGAAGGCATTCCATTTAAGGGCAAGGAACTAAATCTTACAGTAGATACCTCCACTAGTGATGAAGAGTTCATAAGTCTAGATGAAAACACTTCTAGTGATGAGGAATCCCCTAGTCCAACACCTCCTGAATTTAAGAAAGAAAAGGGATATAATGCAGTTCCTCACCCTCCAGGTAGCTTTTAACCACCTAGAAAGGATGTTGACTGTTATGGTGTAGATAATCTAGAGTTTAGGAAAAAGCTTAAAAGTAAATCCAACCCTGAAACTTTAGAAAAGTCTGTCGAAGCACCTAAGATTGAAGAGACCAAGTTTTCAAAACAAGCAGTACCTTCAAACACTTTTCGAAGTACTGCTGATCACTCAGCAGTACCTCAAAGAAAATTCTTTCAAAATACTGCTAATTTTAGAAACTCTTATGGAAGGGGATTTAGGGATATTGGTCCAAAGGTCTGTTATGTATGTTATAGTCCTCATCATTTGATTAAAGACTGTGATTATCATTCAGAATACTTAAGTAAATATCCAAAGACCAGAACTGCACAACCAAGTCATAGGGAGAATAAGCCAAGGGAAAACAAACCAGTTTGGAACTATACAAATAGGGTTAACCATAGTAATTTCTCAAAAGACTATAGGCACCCTCATCAGAAAAGGTCATACTCCAAACCCTCAGTACCTTCACAAAGTACTGATAGAAAGTTCCCTAATGTTTCTAGCAAACACTCAAATATAAGACCTAGGAGGTACAATTACTACAACCCTAGAAGGCCTTACAACACAAGAAAAAATGCTAGAACACAGAACCCAACTCCTAAAGTTACAACTAAATGGGTTAAGAAAGAAAGTACTGCTGGGGTAGAACCAGTACTTTCAGAGGTTAAGGGTGAAAAAGGGAAAATTGATCATGAAAAACCAACAAATTTGGAAACAAAAACCTCAATTCTTGATCATGCTTTCAAAAACAGTGGTGATTACATACTCAAAAATTTTGAGTATGTCACTCAACAAGGGGAACACAAGTCAGTAATGGCTTGGGTTCCTAAAAATAACTAACCTTTTTCATGTGAATGCAGGGCAACCCAGAGGAGGAGCTTAAAGATCATCTTATTATAGATAGTGGTTGCTCTGTCAGTATGACAGGAGAAAAGGAGCTCTTCTCAGATTTTAAAGCTTATTTTGGAGGAAAAGTTGCATTTGGGAATGATCCTGATGGAGGAAGAATTACTGGCAAAGGAACTATCAAGGCAGGAAACATTGATTTTGAAGATGTTAGATATGTGAAGGAGTTCAAATTTAATCTTTTGTCAGTCTCTCAGATTTGTGATAAGAAGTACCCTGTGTTATTCTTTGACACAGAATGTCTTATACTTTCTCCTGATTTCAAGTTAGAAGATAGAAACTTGGTGTTGCTGAGAGCACCAAGAACTAATGATGTGTACAGCATAGACTTAAAGAATGTAAACTTTGCTGAAAGAGCAACATGTTTGATTGCAAGAGCAACTATGGAAGAAGCACATCAATGGCATAGAAGATTGGGGCATGCCAATTTTAAGAACATCAATAAGCTGGTCATAGGTAATTTAGTTAGAGGTTTACCTTCTAAAACATTCAAGAATGATCACTCATGTCTTGCTTGTAAGAAGGGTAAACAGCACAAGGCTTCTTGTAAGAAGATTGATGAGAAAACCATTAGAGAGTCTTTGGAATTGCTGCACATGGATCTGTTTGGACCTGTTTCAGTTGTTAGTCTGACCAAGAAGAAGTACTGCTTGGTTGTAACAGATGACTGTAGCAGATTTAATTGGGTCTTTTTCTTATGCTTTAAAGATGAAACTTTTGATGCTATTCATGATCTTATTATAGCACTTGAAAATCAGTTAAGACTCAAGGTAAGAGGCATTAGATGTGATAATGAGACTGAGTTCAAGAATCAGCTAATGGATGAATTTTGTGCCAAGAAAGGAATTAAAAGAGAGTTCAGTATTGCTATAACTCCTCAGCAAAATGGAGTTGCAGAAAGAAAGAATAGAACTCTTATAGAAGCAGCAAGGACAATGCTTGCAGACTCTCAATTACCTATTCCATTCTGGGCTGAGGCTGTAAGTGTTGCTTGTTATGTGTTGAATAGAGTATCAGTGACTAAACCTCAAATGAAGACACCTTATGAGTTACTCATGGGAAAGAAGCCAAGCATCAAGTTTATGAAATCTTTTGGATGTCCCCTAACCATCTTAAACACTGCTGATAATTTGGGCAAATTTGATGGGAAGTCAGATGAAGGATATTTATTGGGATATTGTACTAATAGCAAAGGATTCAGAGTGTACAACAGGGCTACCAAAAAGGTTCAAGAATGTGTTCATGTTGATTTTCTGGAAGAACAAGAAAATTCTAAAGGAAAAGGTCCTGATTGGATGTTTGATCTTGATTTAACGTCTTCATCAATGAATTATGTACCTGTAAGGGAAGAAAATCAAGTTGCTCCCACTGAAGAAGAAGCACAGTACATTGTTCATGATGTTAATTTAAGATCTGAAGATGAGCCAAATGATAATGCCAATGATGAGAAGAAAAGTACTTCTGAGCCTCAAGGTACTTCTAAACCTAACAGTACTGTTGATCCTCAAAGTACTATTCCACCACAAACCCCAGTATCTGATGAAGATCAAGCCATTCAAGATGAACTTTCTAGGATGCTTTTTCAAGAAACAATGGCTAAGTTGTATGAAGATGAACAAAGGAGAGTTTATGAAGCAGAAAAGAAGAAGGCAAAAGAAACAGCCAGTACTTTACCTCAAAGTACTGATAATCCATTTGAAAGTACTTTTCAACCTTTAGATACTTCAAATTGGATAAATACTGATGCTGTTAATGATTCTAATATGCCTGACTTAGAAGATACTGATGATCCAAACAAGATTACTTTAGAAGACACAGATGATGAATTGGATCAAGAAGGCATTTTCTCAGATTCTAATGAAGATCCTGATATAACTAATTTGGAAGATAATCTTGAAGTCTCACCAACTCCTACTCTCAGAATACACAAAACTCATCCTGTTACCAACATAATTGGACCCTCAGCTTCAGGGTTGCTCACAAGGACTAAGGAAAGTTGGGTGGAAGCTATGCAAGAAGAACTCCTACAGTTTAAGCTTCAAGAAGTTTGGGTATTATGTGATTTACCTGATGGAAAGAAACTAATTGGAACTTAATGGGTCTTCAGGGGTAAAAAGAGATGAAAGAGGGAATGTTATCAAGAACAAGGCAAGGTTAGTGGCTCAAGGTTATAGACAGGAAAAAGGAGTAGACTATGATGAAGTTTTTGCTCCTGTGGCAAGGCTTGAAGCCATCAGGCTATTTTTGGCTTTTGCATCTTATATGGGATTCCCTGTATATCAAATGGATGTTAAAAGTGCTTTTCTATATGGCAAAATCACAGAATAAGTTTATGTCAAACAGCCTCCTGGTTTTGAAGACCCTACACATCCAAACAAAGTCTACAAGGTAATCAAGGCTCTGTATGGCCTTCATCAAGCTCCAAGAGCATGGTATGAAAAACTTTCCAATTTTCTACTACAACATGGTTATAGAAGAGGAGCTATTGACAAGACTTTGTTTATCAAGAGAGATAAGAAGGATATCATGTTTGTCCAAGTGTATGTAGATGACATTATTTTTGGTGCTACTAGGCAATCTATGGTCAAAGAATTTGAAGATCTTATGCAGAAAGAGTTTCAGATGAGTTCAATGGGAGAATTAACCTTCTTCTTGGGACTTCAAGTGCAACAGTCAAGCAGTGGAATATATATTTGTCAAGATAAGTATGTTGCATATATTATTAAGAGATTCAATTTCACAACTGTTAGGCCTACATCTACACCAGTGGATACTCACAAACCTTTGGGAAAAGATGAAGAAGGATAAGATGTTGATGTCATACTATACAGGTCTATGATTGGATGTCTCATGTATTTAACCGCATCAAGACCTGATATAACTTTTGTTGTATGTTTATGTGCAAGACATCAAGTTAATCCAAAGGTATCTCACTTGAATGCTGTCAAGAGAATTTTCAGGTATCTTAGGCAACAACCTAAACTAGGCTTATGGTATCCTAGAGATTCACCTTTCCATCTCCAAGCTTTTTCAGACAGTGATTATGCTGGAGATAACTATGACAGAAGATCCACAACTGGAGGATGACAGTACCTTGGAAGCAGATTAGTGTCATGGTAATGTAAGAAGCAAACAATTGCAACAACTTCTTCCACTGAAGCAGAGTATGTAGCTGCTGCAAGTTGTTGTGCACAAGTACTTTGGTTGCAGAATCAGCTTTTGGATTATGGATTCAATTTCAAGAATACTCCTATCAACATTGATAATGAGAGTACTATCTGTATTGTCAAGAATCCAGTATATCATTCCAAGACCAAGCACATTCAGATTAGACATCACTTTATATGAGATTGCTATGAACAAAGGCTTATCAATGTGGTTAAAGTTCATACTGATGATAATGTAGCAGATCTACTCACAAAGGGCTTTGATGTTTCAAGATTTACCTTTTTGGTTGTGAGTATAGGCATGATTAATATGTAAGCTATTTTTGAGGGGAGACATTAGTAGTTATTAGTTAGTCATTATTTGAGGGGAGGCTACATGTATCATTCAAAAGAAACAAGTTTATTCATCATTCAACAAAGTTATTACATCATTCAGAAGGTTGAAGAAATTTGTTTGGCCTCTTGTTCAAAATTTTAGGCTTTATGTGAAAGAAAAGAAGCAGTCTCAGAAGCCAAAGTCAAAATTTTCAAAGAAGTCTTCTAAATCCAAGAGGCAGCATAGGAGGTCATCATTTACCAAATTGGGGAGGAATCAAGATGAGAATTTGGATAAAGATGATGCTGAAGTTAAATATTCAGAAGATGCTCATTTGTGGCAATATCCAGAAAGTCCAAAGACTCTTGAACCAGAAAGCTATATTAAAGAAGATGAGAATATTGCACAAGAGAAAGAGAATGAGCAAGAAAATGTTAAGCAGGATGTAGATGCACAGAAAATTCAAAGTGCTGGTGTTCAAAGTACTGCTGAAGAAAACATAAGTCTGCAAGGTACTTCTTCTAGGAATATTGATGAAAGTGGAGTCATTGCAGCTGGACCTTCTACAATGAATTATGCAGATGAAGCTGGTCCTTCTACTTTTGTACATCAAGATGAAGCAATAGTACATACTGCAAGTGATGATGAAACAATTGCTCAAGTTATGATGAATTTGAGGAGACCTATTGGAGGAATACATATTTCTGAGCCTGCACAAAAAGATGTTGAAAGTACTTCTGAATCAGAAGAGCTAGATCCAAAAGATAAAGGGAAAAGGATAATGGTTCAGAAAGATACTAAGAAGAAAAAGAAGAAATTTTCTCTTACTCAGATTAGAGAGTTAGAGATTGCAGAAGATTTAAAGCTTGCTAGAAAGCAACAAGCTGAATATAATGCTGAGTATTTGGAAGAAGTTAGTAGGCCAATTACAAAGAAGCCAATGACTAAAGCTCAGGAAAGGAACTGGATGATAAGCTTCTTGAGAAGAAAGGGATACAAGAATTTACATAAACAGAGGTATCCAGAAGTGAAAGCTCTGTGGGATAAAGTACAAGAAGATATCAGAAAAGAAGTAGAAAACTTTGTGCCCATGGAAGTTGATAGAAAGAAGAAATTAGAAGATATCAGAAAGGAACAAGCTGAGCAAAGGAGATTGAAAAGAAAGAAATTAGCTCAGGATGATCAACTGTCAAAAAGGCTGAAGATGATTCATGAAGATACATTTGATGAACTTAGAAACTATTTCAGAGTTGTAGACTTTGAAAATAAGAAGATTGAAGATTCTGGAAAGAAGTCCAAGATAATCTCATTTTCTATGGTTGAATCAAAAGAAGGGAATTACTTTATGATTCACAAGAAGATGAAAGCTTCACAACATTCAATGTTGATCCCAGTTGAGCTAATACGATCTTATATAGAAGTTAACTTAAACAAATACTTAAGCTTAAATGCGGAATATAAAAGCTTAACTTAAGAAGATTAAGAACTCTCTTTCAACACTTCAATATTTATTAATACGAGCACTCAATAATGCTAGGGTTTTACAACCTTGAAGTGAATAATAATACGTCCATACTCTAACCCTAGGATCCTCCTTTTATAGGCCAAGGAGTCCTACTAGGTTTACAATACCTTTCTCTACAAGATAAGAATAATCTAAATAGATAAACTATACAAAGAATCTATTCCATAATTATCCTATCGTATACAATGTTAATCTATTCAGCAGTAGTTTCACCAAGCAGCAGATAGTCTTCAGCAGCAGAGTCATTAACACTAGCAGCAGTTTCATTGTAGCAGCAGTATTACTCAGCAGCAGAGTTACTTAGCAGCAGTGTCACTTGATCAAAACCCAACAATCCTCCCCTAAACTTAATATTTATTTCTAAATTTTCAAGTTTCTTCAAAGCTCAATTAATCACTTGGAGGATGCTTCCAAACACTTCATCTCTTGAAAATTCAGTTGATCAAATATCTTCTTATACTTTGACAGCAAATTGAATGCTTGATCATCAGAATCATAATCTTTCTGCAGCTTAAGTGTTTTGTCACCATTAACCATCTGATTGACAATATTCCAGTATCTTACCACTGGATAATCTACTTCAGCTAGCATATACAAAGTAGTTGGTCCAAGTTCTAGTACATGAACTCCAGAATCTTGAAAGAGTCTCCATTTTCTTACTTTGTATTCTACTATCTTTGTCCATTCAGAATCATCCATTGAAGGATTAAACATAAGTTTAAGAGCTCTCCACATAACATTATCAGAAGCAGTTAAGATATGATCAATTTGATCTACCTCATACTTTTTACCATCAAATTTCTTAGCTCCAAACTTTGCCTTGTATAACTTCCACAAGTCTTCAACATCCTCTCTATCAAAGTAATGTAACATCTGTTGAAATCTAAGAAATCTGTGAGACTTACCATCAGATCTCTGAACATCATGAAATACTCCAATGTTAGCATCATAACCTGTAGTTACTTTGATGATAGGATATTTAACTCCTAATGGTTTGGCATCAACCACTTCAGGATCTTCCATCTTGCCAACCACAGTATAACTCTTCAATTGTTCTTTTTGATGCTCAGAAGGAATGTGATCAAGACCATATTTAAACTCATCTCCTTCAGGCATAGAACTACTTCCTTCTCCAATCTTTCTCTTCTTCTTTGCAACTGACTTATGAATAACACCTTTTCTTTTATCACCCTGCACAGAAGAAGTAATCTTTGCTGCATCACTTTCAATCTTTTCAACAACATTAGCTTCTTGTATCTGCTCTGCTTCAACAATCTTTTCAGGCACCAACTTCTTGTTCATCTGAGCAATATGTTCCAAGTCCTCAGCACATCCCATAGTATAAAAAGTATCTGTTCTTTTCTTTGTTTGTTGATACAAATCAAAAACTTCTTTGTCAGAATAAGCTTTCAACTGCACCAATGTCCATCCACCCATATTCTTTAGATACCTTTCATATTCTTTCCTTTTCTGTTTAACTGTTGGACCTTTGAATACTTTAACTTTTCTTCTAGCAGCAGCATTCTCTTTTCTCTTATTAGAAGCAAAATTACTATACCAAGATTGCACATTAAAATTTGGAACTTCATTTTCTTCAATCTTGATTAGCTTGTTTAATTCAATATCAGCAGCAATTCTAATCTTTTCATCATCCCATTCATCATACATTCTTAAACCTTCAGCTTCTTTCTCAGCCAGCTGCTGATCTTCCAAATTATACACCTCTTGTGCTTTTATAGCAGCAGCTTCATCATGTTCAACTTGTAATGGCTTAGGCCAAGAATCAAAAGGTACATCAGTAAAATCAACCCCTTTATATATCCATCTATGAGCATCAACTTGCTTGCCTTTACCCTTATCAGTAGAAGGTGATGTGATTGTCTTCTTTTGAGTAGCAGCAGGTTCTCTTATTGTTATTCCTTTTTGAGGTTTTCTTGTTGCTGAAGTTATGGTAGTTGTTGTGATAGGTTGTGATAATGATGGAGTTGGTAATGGTGATGTATGGGTGTCAGCAGTAGTCTTCTTACTTAGCAAGACCATTGCCTCTGCAGCAACATTGACCATAGAACCAGCAGCAGAGTCTTGAACTTCAGCAGCACTTACTATTCCACTAGCAGCAGAACCATCAACATTCTTAGCAGCAGTAGAGTCAGCAATAGCAGTATTTTCCACTGAAGTCTTTAACACATTTTCCATCTTTTCTTGTGCAGCCACCACCTTTTCCATAACAACTTCATTCCCAGACTTATCAGCAACCACAAAATCTTCATCATTCTGAGGACTATCCACATCCATATCTTCAATCACTGGAATCTCCCCTGAAACTAATCCAGCATCCATATTTTGAACATTATCAACTTTTCCAAGATTTACCTCCCCTGAATCCATGACAATCTCTTTCCTCCCCTGTTTGGAAGCATCCTCTTCCAAATGAGTAGATGGTTCAGAAGAACTTACAATCTGAGTAGTCCCCACTTTCTTCAATCTTTTCAATGAGGTTGAAGATCTTGATTTCTTGAAGCTCTTAATCTGTTTTCGCATTTTGGTGATGACCTTGGCTTGACCAGCAACAACATCAGATAGAGTAAGAACCTTATCTTCCAAAGACTCACATCTCAACCCCAAAGCAGTACAAGTATCCGTCAATTCTTTAATAAGTTGCATTGTAGTCTCATCACTTCGACCTGTATTACCTGGTCCGAGAGGTGAATCACTGACATTGTCATCATGTACAAGTGGATCCGTCAATTCATGAGTCACTGGCCTGTCCTCATCACTTCGACCTGTGTGACCTGGTCCGAGAGGTGAATCGTGGGACAAAAACTCAGTATCAAACCTAGTTTGATCAGCTGAGCCCCCTATGGTTTCCATTTGGCTAGGGTTACCATCCTGAGAAGCAGACTCATAAGAATCCTTTTCTCTAGATGTTGCCTTGGTTTGGGTCTTAATGATGTTATCACTGTCCTGCTCTGCTGCTAAGCTAGAAGCAGTAGTGACAGCCCTTGCCAACATGTCCTCTTCATCACCTAGGACAGCCTCATCTGGTACAGCCATACTAACACTATCCTGAGGTAGATTAGTGTCCTTTTTGGTTTTCCTACGTGTATATTGTTTTGTAGGTTGTGTAACAGATGTAGTAACATTGGGTGTGTGATGGGAATCAGTGGGATTTCCTGATCCTTCACCCTGGTTGTTGTGCAGCGGAATAAACAAACATCATTATTATTGAAACAAGGTTTCTTCGTCATCATCTCTACCAACTATTACAAACCCTAGGCGTCTATTAGAGAACTTGACGCCTAGACACACACACCTTTAGTCAACTACATCTCTACTTTGTGCACACTTTGTTCCATAAAAGAAGTAAGATTTGTATGTGCACCAGAAAAACCTTTTCCATGTTTATTCAAAAAGGTAAAAGTCCTTGAGGCCAATTTAGGAGCCTCATATTCAGCATGATGGGCTCTAGTTTTAGAAATTTGTTTTTCAATAAAGATTTGAAGAAATCTTGGATATAACAAATAAGCACCATCTTCAACACCTTTAAGAAACCCAGCCAAAATCATTTTTGAAAAATTAAATGGTTGACCTTTGCACAGACATATCATTGCAGAAGCAATGGTAGTACTGAACTCATGCCACCCAGATGTTTTAGGACTCAAACAATGAAGGAATAGATGTATCAAAAATTTGTATTGAGGACAGAGGAGAGCTTTTTGAAATTTTAAATTAGTATGTTTCCCCTCATACCCCAATTCCTTCAAACCAGCAAAAATAGCATCATTGGCAAGGCAAGTGGTCTCTGTTTCATCATCTAAGAGAAGATATTCCCTTATTGATGATTCAGTTACACGAACCTTTTGCCCATCAACAAAAGCACTGACATGTCTTTCCCCATTCATAGTTTTGAGTTTGGCAGTAGACCAAAACTGTTTGATGTAGGAAACATATATAGTAGGGTTCACAGTGAGTGCATACCTAAGAGAAGTAGCATTCAAAAACTTTACCATGTCTGTGAATCCTTCAGGAATTAACTCTTCATTCAAAACAACCACACTGTTGTGTTGCTCAACCCAGGTACGTGAGATCTCCATGAATTAGGTTTTGGTGAATTGGGGATTTGTGAGTATTGGAATGATTGGGAGTAAGGGTTTGTGATAACTTCAATTTAGAACATATGAAAACCAATAATGAAGGTCAATTAGGTTTTTAAACTGATGAGTAAAAGTTACACATAACACCCTCTTACTAACAACCGTAGCAGCAGAACCGTATCATTCACAACTAGCAGCAGAGTGATAGAACTAGCAGCAGAGTGAACTTGAGTCAGCAGCAGAGTTGACTATTGAACTTGGTCAACAAAATCATAACAATTAATGCTCATATTACTCCGTAATCCCTATAAAATCGGCAAGATCTTTTCCCCAAATTACGCAATCAAACCCTAATCACTTTCAAAAACGCCTCACACACAATCAATACTATCCATCTTTACAATCAAATCATCACACAATGAAATCAACACCAGAAATAATCAATATCTCTTCTGATTCATCATCAGAAGATGATTCTCCAATGGAACCCTTTGTTCCACCCTTTCGTCCTCCAAGATTTGGTTGTAGAACCAAAGAACAAGCACGCAAGAGGAAGCATGATCTTCCAGTGTTTAAAGATCTCCTCAACCTCAATCAGACTCCAAGTACCTCAAGGGGAAAACAGCCAATGTCCCCTGAGGTTCCAGCATCATCAGAATCATCAGACGACCAATGGTGGACGTTTGTGCAACCACCTCCTCCAGTGCATCATCATCAATCTCCCTTCATCTTCACATCCTCAGATGAAGAGGAAGAAGAACCACCAACCAATCCACCAGCCACTCCTGAGAGGCCACAGTCTTCAAGGCCAAGGCCACAATCTTTGAGAGCAAGGCCACAACCATCACCTGGTCTTTCTCTTGGACCATCAAGACAAAACCCTCCTCTCCCAAAAGATAGAGATGTGGTGCTCGGGCTTCCATGCCCTAGGAAGATGTAGGTGTTAGGTTAGGATGTCTGTTTTGTGTTTTGTCTTATGATGTATGATCTTTGTACTTCTCTGGAATGAATAAATGATATGAACTTTTCTTGTATCAATACTTGCAAAGCACCATTCATATACCTGCAAAATGTTAGACCAAACACCACAAAGCAAACAACCAACATATGTACTAGCAGTAGAGTTAGAAAATCAATGAGCAGCATAGTACATTATGTCTCAAACATATACATATTAACAAGCAGCAGAATAACAAGCAGCACATGCATTACAAACTTTAACAAAAACAAAGAGATAAGTTTTTCAAAGATTAATCATACCAATGTTTGCAATTAAAAATTGAAACCTCCCCACATCAAAATGTTTAGTGAGAAGATCAGCAACATTGTTATCAGTATGAATTTTAACAATTTGAACCAACTTCTTTTCATAGCAATCCCTTATAAAATGATGCCTTATCTCAATATGTTTTGTTTTAGAATGAAACACTGGATTTTTAATTATGCACAGTGTGCTGTTGTTATCAATATGGATTTTAGTATTCATGAAATTGTACCCATAATCCAATAATTGATTCTGCATCCATAAGACCTGTCCACAGCAACTTGAAGCAGCCACATACTCAGCTTCTGTTGTTGAATTAGCCACCACTGTTTGCTTCTTGCATTGCCATGACACCAACCTGCTTCCAAGAAATTGACAACCCCCTGTTGTAGACTTTCTATCCAAAGAAGCTCCAGCATAATCACTATCTGAGTAGGATACCAAATCAAATGGTGAATCCTTAGGATACCAAAGGCCCAATTTTGGTTGATACCTCAGATATCTAAAAATTCTTTTCACTGCATTGAGATGTGATTCCTTGGGACACACTTGAAATCTTGCACAGGCACACACTGCAAACATAATATCAGGCCTTGATGCAGTAAGATACATCAATGATCCAATCATAGACCTGTACAAGTGTATATCCACTTCCTTTCCATGTTCATCCTTCAGCAATGGTTTATCCTTTTCCATGGTAGTCTTGGCAGGCTTAGCATCTTCAAATCCAAACTTCTTCAAAATATCATTGACATACTTATCTTGACTAATAAAGATGCCATTTTCTTTCTGTGTAACTTGCAGTCCTAAGAAGAAGTTGAGTTCTCCCATGGAACTCATAGCAAACTTATCCTTCATAAGTTTCTCAAAACTAACACACATAGCTTTGTTTGTAGACCCAAAGATGATGTCATCAACATAAATTTGAACCAGCAAAATATCATCTTTTTGTCTTTTGAGAAACAAAGTTTTATCAATCTTGCCCCTACTGAATCCAGACTCTAACAAGTAGGTTGACAAGGTGTCATACCAGGCTCTAGGAGCTTGATGTAGACCATACATTGCTTTATTGACCTTGTAGACTTTGTCAGGATGATCAGGGTCTTCAAAGCCTGGTGGTTGAGCCACATAGACTTCCTCAGTAATGGTCCCATACAGAAAAGCACTCTTCACATCCATTTGATACACTACAAAGTCTTTGTATGAAGCATAAGCCAAAAACAATCTAATAGCCTCTATTCTTGCCACTGGTGCAAATACTTCATCATAATCAAGCCCTTCTTGTTGTGTGTATCCCTGTGCTACTAACCTGGCCTTATTTCTTATGACAATCCCTCTCTCATCTCTTTTGCATCTGAAAACCCATTTTGTGCCAATCACTCTTTTACCATTTGGCAGTTCAACCAAAGTCCATACTTCTTGCAGCTTGAATTGTAAAAGCTCATCTTGCATTGCTTCTACCCAACTTGCTTCTTGTAAGGCTTTGTAAGTGTTTTTGGGTTCAATTTGAGAAAGAAAACATGCAAACAGGCAATTTTGAAGATCTTTATGACTATTTCTTTGATGCAGAGATCTGGCAAAGAAACTTTGATGTTGAGGATCTTTCAGGGCTTTAGTCATCTGCCTAGTTTGAATGGATGAGTATGGATCACTTAAGATTTGATCTTTTGGATGATCCTTGTGTATTCTTGTGGTAGGTGTAGGACTAACAGGAATATTGAGTTCCAAATTAGTATAATCAGCATCAGCTCCAAATAACTTACCATCAAGTGCATCATTATCAGTATCATAATAGATATTCTCAAGATCAGGCATGTTTGGATCATCTGGATAGATAGTATCATCAATGGATCTACCCTGAGTGTCCAAATGAGGAGACAAAGAAGTAGCAGTAGAGTTAGTAGGCTTAGAAGCAGAATGTGGTGGAGCAGTAGTTGTAACTTTTGGCCTAGCAGTAGAGTCTTCTGAGTCAGCAGTAGAGTCTTCTGGCTGTTTAGGAGAGACATCAACAACTACTTTGAGAGGCTCATTACTATCTTTTTCTGCTTCAATTGGTATTTCAATACCTTCTTCAGTTTCCTTAGGTTTATCATGAGAAACAACATCATCTTTAGGGCTGTGATCTTTCTGAAAGGGTACAAAGGTTGGACCAATCTTCAATTTCTCAATCACAACAAACTCTTCCTGTGGTTTATCAACATTGGCAATGACAGGAACATAGTTCATTGTTTTGGCAAGAATATCAACATCAAACAGCCATTCTGGTCCTTTCCCTGCAGAATTGTATGTGTTTTCACTAAACTTGATATGCAGATTCTCCTCCACATGTTTGGTTCTCTTATTATAAACCCTAAAGGCTTTACTATTTACAGAGTAACCAACCAAATTACCTTCATCAGCTTTTTCATCAAACTTGCCTAGCTGATCCTTTGTATTTAAAATGGTAACAGGACATCCAAATGGTTTGAGAAAATCAATCATTGGCTTCTTTCCATGAAATAGCTCATATGGAGTCTTGTTATGAGGCTTGACTACCTTACTTCTGTTTTGCACAAAACATGCAGTGTTTACAGCTTCAGCCCAAAAAGGTACAGGTAGTTTTGAATCAGATAGCATAGTTCTTGCAGCCTCAATAAGTGTCCTGTTTCTTCTTTCTGCAACACCATTTTGTTGTGGAGTTCTTGCTACACTGTACTGTCTAAGTATTCCTTTTCCCACACAAAATTGATTCATCTCACTGTTCTTGAACTCAGTACCATTGTCACATCTGATAATCTTTACCTTGTGATTGTGCAGGTTTTCAACTCTTGTAATGAAAGCTTTGAGTACTCCTGGAGTTTCATCTTTGGTGACAAGAAAGAATACCCATGTAAACCTGCTAAAGTCATCAGTGACAACCAAACAGTATGACTTCTTGTTCAGACTTTTTACAAATACAGGCCCAAATAAATCCATGTGTAGCAAGTGTAGTGGCACAATATTTGTGTTTACAATTTTGGACTTGAAAGAAACTCTGTGTTGTTTACCCTTTTGACATGCAACACAAGTTTCACAATTCTCAAAAATCTTTGTAGGCATACCCCTCACAAGATTTCCTTTCACCAATTTGTTCATAGTCTTGTAGTTCAGATGTCCCAATCTTCTATGCCATAATTTGGACTCATCAATAGTTGCCTTTGCAATTAGACAAGTCAAAGCCCTCTTAGGAATAATATTCTTAATATGGTCACTGTATATATTTTCCTTTCTAGGGACCTTCAGTAACACAGATTTGTCATCTGGTAATTGAAAATCAGGAGAAAGAATCATACACTCAGTGTCTGTAAAAAGAACAAAATTCTTTTTGTCACACATTTGTGAGACACTAAAAAGGTTAAACTTAAGTCCTTTCACAAGAAACACCCTCTCAAAGTCCAAATTACCAGTCCTTAGAGTTCCAATACCAACAATCTTTCCACCTCTTGGATCATTCCCAAAAGCTACATAACCACCATCAAAAACCTCAAGATCTTCAAGTTGAGATTCATCCCCAGTCATGTGTCCAGAGCATCCACTGTCAACAATAACCATATCCTTAAGCTCATCCAGTAGATTGACCTGCACATGAAAAATAGAGAAATCAGTTTCTCTTGATGACCCAAGCCATTACTGACTTGGATCTGCCCTGTGCATCAGTATAATCAAATTTCTTTAAATCACTTGATGCACTGCTATTCTTGGAAACAGTATTTGTAACATTTGTTTTTGGTTTCCAAGTCCAGCAAGCTGAGGCCTTAACAGCATAAAAGTGATTACCAACAACTGTATTTGGAAGATGTTTTGGCTCAGAAGTAGAAAGTTTTGTACTAGCAGCAGGTTGCTTGCTAGCAGTAGAGTACTTACTAGCAGCAGAATGCTTGCTAGCAGTAGAGCCATTAGAAGAACTAGTTGTTGATTTGAAAACACCTTTTGGTTTGGCAGCATAAATTGATCTAGTAGCACCAGATCTCAACAAAACAGCTCTAGGAATCATGTTTCTATTAGGATGAGGGTGAGTTTGTTTTGTAACATATTTGTGATTCACCCTTGTGTATTGATTCCAAACAGGTTTTTGGTTCTGAGGGCATCTACCAATTAAGTGATCAAAACTACCACACTTATAACAAGCCTTCTTTTGTAATTCAAACTGGTCACCTAATCTCTGTGAAACTAGGTTGTTGAAATTTCTTTGGTTCCCTCTAGGCTTATTATCAAGACATCTCAATTGTTCTCTAGACACCTCATTGTACTCAACCATTCTCCTAGCAAGTTTATTTCCTAACACAGGCTTGACAAACTTAATCTGTTCTACCTTAGGTTTAACCTGAGTAGGAATCTCTTCCTTTTTAACTGTTTGTTTTGGTTGAACCTGTTCTTCTTCACTTTCACTATCAGAACACCATTCTTCAATGATTGGAGCCTCAGGAAACTTTCTAGACTCAACCTTAGGTTTTTCTATAGTACTTGTGCTACTTTCACCTACAGGTTTTTCAATTTCTAGCTCACTAATGAAAGATAGCTCTTTGCCTGGTGGAGCAAAAGCACTTTTGGCTGGAGGAGCCACTTCATTATATCCAATTCCACTGCCTTTTCTCATCAAGGTGCTCTCTATAGACTTATTAACCATATCAGAAGCAAATTGTTGTTTTTGTACTCTTACTACATGTTTTTCTTTTTCAGCAAGAGCTTCCTCTTTTTCTTTTTCTGCTTCTACCAACTTATTTTTAAGAACTTCTACTTCACTGTTTTTCTTAAAAATTTCTATATCTCTTAGATTAAGTTGATCTACATATTCTTTTTCACACTCTTTGAGATATTCTAACCTCCTCTCAACATTTTGAATACCTACTTTGTAACCTAAATTATCAAGTTTTAGGTGTTCAACTTCTCTATTTAAACTCTCATTCCTAGCCTTAAGAACTTCAATAGTGTCAGAACAAGATTTAAAAGAACAACCAGATGATTCAGAGTCATTAGATACCTCAGAGTCAGAGCCTGATGATGAACCATATGCCATAAGTGCAAAGTTATGCACTTTGGGTTGAACAGCAGCAACCAAAGAGAAATTTGGTTCTTCTTCAGCCATATCACTCCAGTCATATTCTCCCAGCCCATCACAAGCTACCATTACAGACTTTGATTCTTCAGTCTTCTTTGGAACTTCAGCATTCTTCTTTGGAGATCTACACTCTCTAGCAAAGTGTCCCTTCCTGTTGCAATTGTAGCATTCAATCTTAGACTTGTCAAACCCTGGACTCTCCTTAGCCTTGTATTTGACTTCTCTTCCAGTCTTTTTCCAGAACTTTCTTGCTCTTAAAGTCAACATTGCCATTTGCCATTTGAGATCAATTTCTTCAAGATCATCTGGATCAATATGATCCAAATCTTGATTTATGACATGTGATCTTATGGTTGTAGTAAGCTCAGCCAAGAATGCACATAAAGCAACATCACTGGTAGAAATCTTGTCATTTGAACTAGCAGCAGATCCAGATCCATCAGCAGTAGATACTCCATAAGCAGCAGAGTGAGTATCTTGTGTCTCTTTTGATTTTGAAGACACAAAAGCAAGGTTTTGTGTACTAGAAGATGAAGTAGAAGAAGTAGCTAATTCAGACTCATACACCCTTAAATTGTTGTAGAGGCTCTCCAACTTCATTGATTCAAAGTCAGGCTTATTTCTCCACACCACTGTATGCATGCTCCATTCAGGTGCAAGACTTCTTAGAAACTTGAGATTCACATCTTCCTGTGGAACAACATACCCAACAAGCTTTAGATGACTAACAAGTTGATTTAGCCTGTTGTATGTGCCAATTATCTTTTCTCCAGGTTCAGAAGTAAAGTTTTCAAACTGATGCTTCAACATATTCTTTCTGGACTTCTTAGTAGCATCATTCCCTCCAAACCTGAATTCTACTGCATCCATTAATGCTTTTCCTGTTTCACAATCATCAAAGTCCATTTGAAATTCATTAGGTATTCCCATTAATAGAATACTATGAGCCTTGATTTCCAGCTTCCTAGTTGCATTAGCTTCAGCAGACTTGATTGGTATCTCCTTACCATCAGCACTCTTCTCTGGTTCAGAATCACCATTAACAATCACATTCCACATGTTGAAGTCGATCATGCGAATGTATTGTCTGATCCTCCTCTTCCATAGCTCATACTCAGAAGGATTGAGCATGGGAACCCTTGAAGCAGTCACCATATGAGTTTCATCACCCATCTTATGCAAACGATTTGGAACAGCAAATTTTAAAGAAACAAAATCTTCTTGATTATAACTTCTAGATCACAAGCTCTGATACCACTTGTTGATCCCAGTTGAGCTAATACGATCTTATATAGAAGTTAACTTAAACAAATACTTAAGCTTAAATGCGGAATATAAAAGCTTAACTTAAGAAGATTAAGAACTCTCTTTCAACACTTCAATATTTATTAATACGAGCACTCAATAATGCTAGGGTTTTACAACCTTGAAGTGAATAATAATACGTCCATACTCTAACCCTAGGATCCTCCTTTTATAGGCCAAGGAGTCCTACTAGGTTTACAATACCTTTCTCTACAAGATAAGAATAATCTAAATAGATAAACTATACAAAGAATCTATTCCATAATTATCCTATCGTATACAATGTTAATCTATTCAGCAGTAGTTTCACCAAGCAGCAGATAGTCTTCAGCAGCAGAGTCATTAACACTAGCAGCAGTTTCATTGTAGCAGCAGTATTACTCAGCAGCAGAGTTACTTAGCAGCAGTGTCACTTGATCAAAACCCAACATTCAATATGTTATGGGATGTGTTGCACTGTATTACAAGGGCAGATTTGTAGGACTTATATGTGCAAGTGCAGACATACTATGCAGATTTGTAGGACTTATATGTGCAAGTGCAGACATACTATGCAGAGATGGAGATTTAATTACCATCTAGGAAACTGAAGAAAGAAGTGTTGATCCTCTGTGGAATGATCAAGAGAATTGGGAAATAACTAGATGGAGATTCTTTGAGTCATCAGGAGTTCATACACTAGAGATGGAAGATGGTACCATGATTCATATGCTGGCTGAGAGAAGATATCCATTGATTAGAGAAATTATGCTTCGAATGCTGGATCATGGAATGGAACTTGAAGATGAATCTGAAGTAGCTTTGGATGTTATCAAGCTATTTATCAGATGGGTCAAGTCTGAAGAGTAATATTGCATTATACTGGTATGATTTGTTTTGTAAAATAAAGGATTTTTCAAAGTACTGCAAAAACAAACAGTACTTTAATAAAGTACTGCTTGCTGATATAAACCAGTATAAGTCCTTTAAAATAAAAATAAAATGTTTTGATGTTTAAAAGAAAAGGAAAAAAGGATTTGAAAAGCAACACATGGTGTTAGTATTTATACTGCACAACAAATGGTAATCAACTCACCATGTTTAACAAACAAGAAAGAGTTTGACTCATCATGAGGGTACGACTCTGATGTGATAATCAAATCCGTTTATGGTTGATAGTTTACCAAAAACTATATGGTTATCAACTCACCATATTCCAAGTGATCAAGAGTTGGCTAGTCCATAGCAAACGGCTATTGGTAAAGACTAATCAAATCCGTTGATAGCTAATGATTTGCTAAAAATCATAATTTTCAATGATTCACCTCTCACAGGAGTTAACATACCTGGAAGTGATGAGAATAGTATGAAACTTTTAAGATTTGATGATTACTGTACCAAAATGTTGCTGAGTTGCTGAGAAGATGTATTGAAAGACAAGATGCTGATGAAGAGTACTTTGACACATGACAGATAGAAGACAAAGAAATAAAGAAACAATCTTTCTGAATAATTAAAGATTTGAAGATTAAAGATAACAAAGAAACTTGAAATCAAGCAAGTGGAGTTCAAGTTAAGGGAGGATTGTTGGGATATAAAATATCAAAGTACTTCTGGATGTCAAAGTACTGCTGCATGAAGAATAAAGTCAAAGTACTGCTGAAGGAAAAAGTCAAAGTATTGCTGTTATTGAAGAATGTTTAAAGTACTTCGAAGGAAACAAGGACTGATGTGCAATATTAGATAAGGATTAATGTGTAATATTGAATGAATATTCTAGAATTAGTTAGGGATAATGACTTGTCATTCAAGGATTATATGTTGTAAACCGACTTAAGGTTATCTATATAAAGAGCCTTAAGAGGTATTAGTCGATACAAGTTTTAGAGAAGTTCTCATAAGTTTTAGAGTTGATCAAAGTTGATAAATAGTTAGGGATTGTTAGTGAATCTGTGTAACAAAGCAGGTTCAAAGTTTGGTTAATATAAAAGTTCTTCTTAAGCTTTATGTTAGTAGATTCCGCATACTTTACAAGGTAAAACAGTGTTTCAATATTAATAGTGTTGAGTTTACTCAATATTGTTAAACCCTTACAAGCTACAAAGTAGTTTGGTCAGAGTATATCGATCCAACAAGGATAACTGCTTTTTTTTCCTATAGAAACTGTACATGCAAAAAAAAAGTTAAAAGGGCTAACAACAATATCAGCGTACTATTCCGCTTAAATTGTAATATTAGTGTGCACATAAACCATATGCATCAGTGCATCACACAAAAGAAGGCGCTATTCCACTTAAATTGTAGTGGTTTTTAATTGTTTAAGAGTCCTGGTTCTCAACAGAAATCACACACTAGGGCTACTATGTAACCTTCCTCAAAGAAGACCACCACCAAATCATATTCTTAACCTACTAATTAAAAGCACAAATTTAATGATAAATATAAAGAAAAACTTGCCTCTTTTTTCCTAATCTTGGAGAGATATATCCATGAGATCGGAGTGGATCTCTTGCATCTTTGTCAAAAGAGTTTCTTCGAGGCGAAGAATGTTGCCTGCCTATCTTCTCTCTTAAATCAACACCACGATAATCCCGTCTCCCTACAGAATGTGAAAATAGTATCCGGTAGATTGAAGACCAGCATCCCATTTATGTAATTTCAAGATAACCATATGTCCCATTGCCATAACCAAGATACACCTTATGACTAGATGAAACCAAATCTGACCATAATAGTGAACAGTTATGGGTCCCTTTTTGAGCTCCAAAGGGAGCCATAGTCCATAGAAGCTACAGCTCACATATGCATGGAAAGAGGTGGATATATCCATATTTGGATATAACATTGGAGATATTCGCTTCTTAAAAAATATAAATAGAATATGGTCTCATATTCTCATTGAGGTCATAGATAAAAATACATTGGTCCAATTCTCTCATGTTATATATTTGCTTGTTCTAAGAACATATTCATTCAACAGAAAAACGTTAAATGTATGAAAACCCCATCTGGTGATGTATAGGTTATGAAAGATATAAAGTCCACGAAGTCCTAGTTCTGACTCCTCAAAATTTTTAACATTTTAAAGATGCAGAAGTGCATAAGAAGATGAAGTTCCCAAGAAATCCCAAAACCAGAAAGAAGACAAACCAACCACCATAATTTCTTCTGATAAAAACATACTAGGTAAGCCAGAGGCGTCTTAATATAAACTCAATAAAGCATTATTCGTAGCAAGTCCAGCAACATGAAACTGTGACATATCTCTAGTCATCAAAGACAAGTTCAGAGTTTGTTGTCATAGATATACACATAAAGGCATTATGGGGAGCAACAACCTGCTTGACTTTTGAAAAAGTTAATACATGTTGAAACTGCAACCTAAAGAGCCGAAAGAGTGTTGTAAGAGCCACTCAAGAAACAAGCACAACGTAGGCATGAGCCTAGAGTAGGTCAGACGATCAATCGCAATTTCAAATACGAAGAGTTAGATCATTAGATGCAAAACTCATTTTTAAAAAATCTGACAATGAAGAAACTAAACACTAGATAACGCCAAAAGAAACAAATGCATCAATTCTTAAGCAGGCCATTCTATCAAACTTTCAAATGTGATGCACGACCTTTCATTCAATACCAAAGACTTAGTTTATGCAATTCATGTAAAACCCAAAAATCTGAAAACCTAAAATGGGGTATAATTTAAAAATTTCTAAAGTTAAGGGACTAATTGGTAACTAAATAATTAAACTATATGTTATATGATTATAAGAGTTCACAATACCTAATTAAATCAAAAACCTTACAATATATGATGACTAAATACATTATATAAGTAATAAGCTAAAGTGGGTGATCTTGCGTCTCGTTAATCTGAATATGGAATTATATTTTTGTGTGTGTCGTATGAAATCCACCACGTGCTGGAAACATGTACTTTAAAGTTGGTTTAAAAGAAAGGGATTGTGACATATTTTAAGTCTCATTAACTTGCGGTGTTTGTTGGTCTCATTATGGTATTAGAATGTTTGCGAGTGTATGAATTGTCTTGCTAAGGTTTCATGGATGTTTTATAATTATTAACGAGAAGGTGTGAGTAAAAGGGTTCTTAGTGTGTCTAATCCGGATTCCCTTTATGCTCTTTATGATTTTACTATTTTTATTACCTTAATCTACCTTCTAATTCAGTATAACCCTAAACTTCTAATTCGGCTAAACCTAAATTGATATCACATATAACTTAAGAAAACCCTATAAGTAAAGACGTAATTAATAACAAGCATTAAAAATCTATTATGCTATTAAATAAGCGTATAAGTAAATATGTAATTATGATTCATGTATATTCGGTGAAGAAGGAGTGATCCACTTTTCCTCGTGTTCATTTTCCTATTTGCTTTCTTTTCATTAGGTACAAATATTCTGCCTTTTTAGTAAAGACAATCCTTCTCTCTTTTGTTTAATGTTTTGATTATGATTCCTTCAGTTAAGCCATTGCTATGTTCCCATTGTTTGATTCGTATTTGTTGATACATGATATTGATATAAGCTTGACATTCGTTTTCATGCTATATCTCTTTTCTATAGTATTCTTGATTCTATGCCCATTATGTGTTACTTGTATATAATTTGACTTATTAGCCAGTCATGGGGAGTCTATGGCCTTGCCACTAATGCACCAGTGGTATTGACACTATCTATGGAGGTGGGTTTTTGTCCACAACGTTCCCTATTATGCTATAGAACCATGACCATTATTATTATTGTATGTATGCTTAGCCTAGAGCATGGTATATGTATATTTGTTTTTGCAGGGAGCGTATGGATGCATCCTAAGTACTTTGTTTAGTACTTCCTCCGTCCCACATTAAGTGTCCACTATGATTTTTTTAAGTCTTTTTTCTTCCACTTTGACTAAAAATTTTTTTGTCCGTGTTATATAATAATTGATGCAAGATATATGAATAGATTAAGTTTTTAGTTGTGTTTTCATTTGTATAATTTTTATTAAGTATTATATAACACAATTAAATATATTTAAGATAAAAGTTGGTGAAAAAAGACTTAAAGAAGTCATAGTGGACACTTAATGTGGGACGGAGGTAATATTATTTAGTGAATGGTTTAGTGTGTGCAATACACTCCATTTCACATTAGTACATTAGAGTTGCAAATCCTTTGTGCAATTTGTATGATTATCTGGGCATTTCTTTGTTATCATTTGACATCCTTATATTTCTATTCTCTTTATACGTATTATCCGTTTGTATTCTCTTTGCTTATGATTACATCCATTTCATATTTCTTTTAATGAATCCTTGATTCATTATCACATATACTATATTTCGTTGACCTTTATCTTAGCAGGTTCTCGTGGACTCTTATTCGCCTATTCTTTTCGTTTATGCTTATTACCTATTTTTGTTTATATCTGTTCACTGAGCGTTAGCTCAGCCGCATTTTCTTTTCTCTGCGGCAGGTAATAAGCGGGAAGCAGGGCTTGAGTGATGAGTGTAGGATGCTAGAGGACCTATACTTAGGGCCCGCTTGGTTCAAAGTGGGGAAATGGAAAAGGAAATGGAAAGGGAAAGGAATGCAAATGAATGAGTGAGGTGGGTAATCAATACCTTACCACCCAATTTACTCTATAATGGTTGATTACCCACTACGGGGTAATCAATACCTTACTCCTCCATTACCAAGCACCATTATTTGAAGGATGTGGGCCCTTTTCAATTCCTTACCCATTCACCACCCCCTTTACCCCTCACCAAGCACCCCCTTAGTGTTTCCCCATTGTTATGGATTTTCAAATTTAGTACTTTGACTTGTTATTCCTTTAGACTTATGTATTTCCGAATTATTTTCCTTTGTATAGCCCTGGTTAAGGCTATACTCTTTAAGTCATTATTTCTTATGACTTGTTATTTATCTTTTAATAAAGACTTTTGCTTGCATTGTTATGTTCTGATTACACACCATAATGTTACATTCTAGCCCTTTTTGGGTTGGGATGTTACAATTATGGTATCAGAGACAGGTTTCCGACTCTTAGAGCTTAGGATAGTGACCTGTGAGGATTTGGGGTAGACATTAGGCTTCTTCTGCTTTGACTGTTTCCTTCATCTTATATTTTTCATTTTGATCTGTCTTCAATAATCCGTTTATTGATCTTCTAGATGGTGAACACACGTAACACTGGTGATGAAGCTGCTTTTTATGCAGCGGTTGCCCAAGCTGTCGAGGCTTTGATGCCAAATCTTAGGACCCGACTTTTTGATGAATTTCGTTAGGCTCACCCTGGGTATGGAAGTGGTGGGGATGCTGCACCTACCATACATGGGTGGTTGGAGAAATTTGGGAAGCAAAGGCCCAAGTCCTTTAGCTCAGCTAACTCTCTTGTGGATGCCGAAAACTGGATAGCCCACATTGAGAAAATCATCGAGGTGCTTGGGTGTGTTGACGAGTTTAAGGCTTGTCTTGCTAGTTACAAGCTGGAGGGTGATGCTTTGAGTTGGTGGAAATCTTATAAGCAAGTGAAAGGTGATGACTTTGTTGCTACTCTGACTTGGCAGTCATTTCGTGAGATTTTCTATTTGCAGTATTTTCCTTGTTCTGAACAACAAAAGTTTGAGCGTGAATATCATAACATCAAGCAGTTCGTTAATGAGTTGTCTGGTGACTTCATATAACAACCAACAAACACCCATTACTATCATTCCCATTACAAATACCTATAGTAGGTATTTCACAGGTAAATTTTTGCTTTTTATATACATAATTACTTGCATGACTCACTAGACCTGCTCACGTATCTACACAAGCCAAATAACTCAACACTCACATCCTATAAACCCAGGTATGTCAAGCATAAACTCATAACAACACCATAATAAGTAATACACCAATCTAAAATACTAAACATAACACAAAACCCTAATAAACCCTAAACTAAAACTTAAGTAGTATTATAAACTTATCTAAACCTATATGCTTAGTTAAACAAGTAAGAATGTGTTCAAGGCTTAATTAAGTGTATCTTTAGGAATATTAGGATATATTAGTGTGGAAAACTAGAAGGGGGGTTGAATAGTTTTTCGTCCTTTTTAAATTTGTTACCAAAATATTTTGTAGCTTATTAAAAACTTTCGATTCGATCTCAAGTGAATTCAAGTGACAACCAATATAAGCAATTCTAATCTAATAATGAAAGTATTGAAATGTAATGAAGAAAAGATAGAGTTAGAAAGATCAAACCACAACACGCGAATTTATAGTGGTTCGGCTACAAGGACACCTTCCTTGCCCTACTCCACTCCCCGAGTACCACACTCGAGAGTTTTCTTCACTATGTCAACAAACTCCTTATGGTGGAGAAACCTTACACACCTTGGCTTACACGAGTTAACGACACTAAGCTAAATGTCGAGTTCTAATCGTAGCTAGAACCAATCTCACAACTTCTTCAGGGCTTCACACCTTCACAACTTCTTCAAGACTTCACACCTTCTCAACTTCACACCTTCTTCTATGCACAACTAAGTCACAACTACTAAACTACTTTACAACACACCTAGTTTCTACAATCAACAAATTCACACAACACTTTTACAAATATCTAACACTATGAAACTAGCTAATCACAACACTACTACAATTAGATGGATGTAGAGGAGTGTTCTTCTTCTTGCACTTGAGTGGATGAAGCTTTGGATCACTTGGAAACAAAGACTTATGAATTATATGATCAAAGGATTTTAGATTTAGAAATGGAGGTTGGATCAGAAAGTTTATAGTGCAAAAAGGTGAGGAAAATATGTGAAATGATCCAATATTTCTAGGGCCAGAAAATACTGTTCTGGAGCGTGCCGGTCCCCTTAATTAGGGGGCGGTCCCCTTAATGATTAAGGGGGCCTCCTAGTAAAATTAAGGGGGCCACCCTCCTGAACGTTGGAAAAGTTTTTCTGGATAAAATTTGCCCTTTTTGGTTGGAAATTTGAAATCATATCTTTGTAGTTTAATATAACAATACCAAAAATGATTTACAAATTTATATATAAAATGTTAATACCATTTTATAAAAAGTTATGTCTTAAGACAAGGTTTCCTTTGATCATGTAATGCATAAGATGCTTAGTTTATGCATACCTTAAGTGATATTAGATGTAGAGGTAACTATTTGTTACCAAATACTTGTTTACGTCTTAATCTTGACTTAATTTGATTTGAGTTTTGTGATTATCAAAACATAGGTTTATTGAGAGATATTAATAACATTTTTAAACATTGTTTATATCAACAATCTCCCCCTTTTTGATGATTACAAAACTTAAACTCATTAACTCAAAAATTAGTTTTTAAACAAGTATTTTAGTGAGTTTATATTTACTTCTCCCCCTTTTTGTAGAATCAAAAAGGTTATGCCGACAATTTTTTCAAAAGTGAAAATTTGACGGGAAATTGTCTCCCCTTGATGTGTACTTCCCCTCGTTTGGGGGCACCAAGAGAACGAGCTATGGAATGCTTTGCAAAATAAAAATATTAGAAGCACAAGTATATTTATGCAAACATATAGTAGGTGATAAAAAAAATGGTTGAAAGAAAGCATTTATATTAAAGAAATGATTGTGTCAAGACACAACATACAGGTGGCAATAAGGATTACAAGTAGGAAAGCTAGTACACAAATAAACAACTAGGAAAATACATCATCATGCAAAGAGTACATGGTCTTCATAGAGCTTGCAAGCAAAAGGGTGGTAGAGGCTTTATTTATTAAGCATATCAAATGCTTAATTTGGAGAGCATAATGGTGATGGTGGAGGAATGGGTGAGAATTGTGGTGGAGGAATGATTGGAGAGGATGGTGGAGTTGGTGGTGGTGGTGGGTTGGTAAGAAAATGCTCAATATATGAAAACATATATTGACTTTCATCTCTAAGGCCAAAGATGATGGTGCGGTTGTGGATGCAACAAAGACAAGTATCCCCATGGGATTCAAGTAGCCTCTAAGGCACGGGATTGGCAAAGAATGGTGGTGTAATTGGTGGAGATGAAAGATGAGTATCAATAGATGTTATTGGTGAAAGTGAGATGGTAAGATGGGTGGAGATAGGTTCTTGTGTAGGAAGTGGTGATGATACTTGTGGTGACAAGTGTGAGTTGATGTAGTCATTGATTGATGAGGTTGAGGGTATGGAGGATGAGGAAGTTCCATGAGTAGAAGGTGTTTTAGATGGTGCATTGGGTGCACTTGGGGATGAGCATTTGGGTAAAGGTGATGGGGTTTTGTTGTCTTCATTTGTTAAGTCAATGAAGAGTTGTTTTAGGGGGATGGCCACAAGCTTTTGTTTTTTGGAGGCTTTGGAGTGTGAGGTGCTTGGTGGAGTCATGATGATTTAGATGATGAATGATGAGATGAAGAATGGTGATTATGGAGGGAATTTATAGTATGGAAATGGTTGTTTTAGGTATGTATTTGAAATGGTTGAATGAGATTCTAAAATCAGTTGGGTTAAAATGGGAAATGGTAGCTGATACTAGAGAAAGGGTTCACAAGATGCAAAAGAAAATAGTGAACCCATTTCCAGATGGCCGGTCCCCTTAATTGTAGGCCGGCCCCCTTAATGGTTAAGGGGACCGCCTAGGGAATTAAGGGGGCCGCCCATCTGGTGTTTTCCCAGACGACCAGAAACCCAAAATTTGCAGAATTTGATGATTTTTCAAGTGTGTTTTTCCAGCAAGCTCTATTAGAAGTATATACTCTAGGAATGATGATATATATATATATATATATATATATATATATATATATATATATATATATATATATATATATATATATATATATATATATATATATATATAACCAAATTTTGCATGCAAATTAACATATTATAATCCACATTGAAAAGAAGCATAGCATAACATTAAGATAGTAGCATGATAATAGTTAAAGTCTAAATATCATTCAAGAGATAAACAAGAAATAACACAAGTATTTCCGAATAAATCGGACAAATAGCAAACCATACAAATGTCTAATAGAAACAAATAATAACAAGTAGCAATACGTCAATATCTTCTACTTCTTCTTCTTTCCAAGCATCTTCCTAAACATCTTCCCAACGGATTTGAATCCTCCTCGAAGTTCTTCATGTATTTGTTGTTGACGGTTGATGATGGACGTTTGACGAGTGAAGAGAAGCTCATCGGTACGTTCATGAGGAAGAGGAACTTGATACTCGATATCGTCAATATCGGAAAGATTTTCAACAAAGGTCGTGGGGGACGGAGTACTAACACGTGAGGTGTTTTCCTCCTCATCATCATCATCCTCACGATGAGATGTAGAACCACGAGGCCTAGAATACAAAGGAACACGAGTTTTTCCTTTGTCACTTCGAGAACGACGAGTACGAACATGAGTAAGTTGGTTCAAAGTAGGAAGGATATGAACGTAGTATTCTCTTTGAAGATGTGGGTAATGTTCCATCACATAACGATAAAGTCGTGTGAGGAACATACCATAAGGAAGATTTGCATTTGGGGTGTTTTTGGCAGACATGATTCGATGAATAAAAAGATAAGCCAAGTTGTATTGCTCTTCAGCAACTACACAATACAACATGTGGGCAATGCTCGCCGTGACATGATCACGGTGACCACCAGTACCAAACGCATTCTCGCGAATGAGTTCTTCCCACTTTTTCATATCTTGGCTTTGCTCTTTGAGGAGGATTTGATTTGCATGAATATCGACATTCTTCGACTTGATTACTCGACTAGTCGTACGACGTTCTAGTTCAAGCATTCGACGAATGTCTTCAGGACTAGGAATCTCAGAATAGTAGGGGCCATCCTGAGGACGATTTCTTTCAAGAGAGGAAAGATCCCATTCATTTGAGAAAACGGCTTGGCCGTTGTATGGGATTCTAAGAATTTGTCCAAATTGAGCAAGAGTAAGAGTGATGAATTGATTTTGAATCATGAAGGAAATGAGGAGATGACCATAGGGATCGGTTTGCACCGTCACTTGGCTATAGAATTCGAGGATAAAACGAGGAATGATTGGTTCGTTGATTTGGAAAAGACATTCAAAACGAATATTGGAGAACATTCGTTCGGTTTGATCAGATTCATAGAAAGATGGATCGACAATTCTTCCTTCGTGAATGTTTCTATTTTCAATAGGAAGATAGAAACATGCAACTGAAGGAGACATGCCGGGAGTAGAAGAGACATTTGGAATGTATTGTTTGGTTTTGGAGACATCACCAACCGTGGTCTTAGGCATTTTCACCTAAACAATATAATAACAAAAATAAAATTAATATAAAAACAACTATCTATATATTAGTGTGGAAAACTAGAAGGGGGGTTGAATAGTTTTACGTCATTTTTAAATTTATTACCAAAATATTTTGTAGCTTATTAAAAACTTTCGATTCGATCTCAAGTGGATTCAAGTGACAACCAATATAAGCAATTCTAATTTAATAATGAAAGTATTGAAATGTAATGAAGAAAAGATAGAGTTAGAAAGATCAAACCACAACACGCGGATTTATAGTGGTTCGGCTACAAGGACACCTTCCTTGCCCTACTCCACTCCCCGAGTACCACACTCGAGAGTTTTCTTCACTATGTCAAAAAACTCCTTATGTTGGAGAAACCTTACACACATTGGCTTACACGAGTTAACGACACTAAGATAAATGTCGAGTTCTAATCGTAGCTAGAACCAATCTCACAACTTCTTCAAGGCTTCACACCTTCACAACTTCTTCATGACTTCACACCTTTTTCACACCTTGTCAACTTCACACTTTCTTCTATGCACAACTAAGTCACAACTACTAAACTACTTTACAACACACCTAGTTTCTACAATCAACAAATTTACACAACACTTTTACAAATATCTAACACTATGAAACTAGCTAATCACAACACTACTACAATTAGATGGATGTAGAGGAGTGTTCTTTTTCTTGCACTTGAATGGATGAAGCTTTGGATCACTTGGAAACAAAGACCTATGAATTATATGATCAAAGGATTTTAGATCTAGAAATGGAGGTTGGATCAGAAAGTTTATAGCGCAAAAAGGTGAGGAAAATATGTGAAATGATCCAATATTTATAGGGCCAGAAAATGCTGTTCTGGAGCGTGCCGGTCCCCTTAATTAGGGGGCGGTCCCCTTAATGATTAAGGGGGCCGCCTAGTAAAATTAAGGGGGCCGCCCTCCTGAACGTTGGAAAAGTTTTTCTGGATAAAATTTGCCCTTTTTGGTTGGAAATTTGAAATCATATCTTTGTAGTTTAATATAACAATACCAAAAATGATTTACAAATATATGTAAAATGTTAATACCATTTTATAAAAAGTTATGTCTTAAGACAAGGTTTCCTTTGATCATGTAATGCATAAGATGCTTAGTTTATGCATACCTTAAGTGATATTAGATGTAGAGGTAAATATTTGTTACCAAATACTTGTTTACGTCTTAATCTTGACTTAATTTGATTTGAGTTTTGTGATTATCAAAACATAGGTTTATTGAGAGATATTAATAACATTTTTAAACATTATTTATATCAACAATTAGGACTATTAGGTGATAGAATAGAACCCTTAGAACTTAGATACAAACCCCCTAAGCCCTAAACCATAACTAGGTTATAGATAATTAGAATTAGGTCTAAACCCACCCAAAACTTCCCTATAGGTCACCACCACTTAGTATAAGCCTTTAGGAACTTAGGAATAGTTTTTAGATACCCTTAGGACACTAACTTAGGCACAAAACCATAGGATAAACCCTAGTCTCTCACTAAACCCACTTAGGTCATTTAGGTTACAAAACTAGGTCAAACCTTCCCAAAACTTTCCCATAGGTTACCCAAGTGGGTTTAGTGCCTAATAAAGGCTTATACTATGTGTTTGAGGTTTTACCTAGGGTTTAGTGCCTAATAAAGCCTTTAGGTTTTAGGATTAATCACTAGACATATTTGGAACTTAATTTAGGCACTAAACCCTAGGTAAAACCTCAAACACATAGTAAGTAGAAACTAGGTCTAAACTTGACTAAAACATAATAAAACCTAAACATAAGCACCTTAAACACCTCAACCTAGCACCCTAACACCTTAGTCATACCCAAGAACACACCCTAACACCTCTAAGCACACACACAAGTAGGTGCATCACCTACTTGGCTAATCCACCACTAATCACCATTAATCCACCCTAAACCTCCCCTAATCCACCACTAAACCACCCCTAATCACCCCTAATCACCCTAAACCACTCTTAAACCCACCAAGAAGCTTGCAAGCACCTCCAAGCTACCAAGCAAGGTGGTGCATCACCTCCTTGTAAGCTACTTGTCCTCCATTTTCCCTAACCGCCTCTCACGGCTGATTTCCACCACAACCGGCCTACCCAGCCCCCTAGCTACCTCCCTAGATCTTCCTTGTCACCACTAGACTTGCCACAATACCCTCCTTGCTCTGCTTGCTCAGCCGTCCCCCTCAGTGACACCTAGACAACCATTTCACCCAAACTGCCTATGTCGCGGGTATAAATACCCCTCAGCCCTCACTTCTTCTCCACACCTCTCCCCCTCCTCTCTACCTCACATTTATGTAGTACTAAGTCCTTAGAAGCTGTTAGGAATGAGTAGCTAGTCCTTGGTCGAGTTGTGTTGTGGTTTGAAGTCGTACGAGCCCTAGAAAACCCTAAACCTAGTTCTAACCTACGTAACCCCCCCTCCATCCAAGTAAGTATTACTTTTAGTTAATATAGATTTAGTATAGTCTTAGGATAGATTTAGGATGCCTTAGATAGTTTAGATACCCTTGCATGAGCATAGAACCATTCTACTTGCTAGTTTACGTTTTAAAACCCTAGATCGAGTCATATACTTGCATGCATGCTATAAGTAGTTAATTTAGGTCATACACTAGTTAAACATAACTTAGATACCTTAAAATAAGTAAAATGTAGGCTAGAAAACTTAAATACTAGATAAAATATAAGTTACATGCATATTAGGACTAGTTTTGCAATAGTTTACGTGCATAGGGGTATATATCGTAAATTCCTGAAATTATAAAGTCTAGGGTCTGTTTTTGACCTTTCCTAGAAGTTATAAGTAGTAAGGATTAGTTTTGCATAATATTAAAACCCTAGGATAGATAATAACACAAGTATAAACTAAAAAGGACTAAAAACGTAAATAGTATAAAGTTAAAGGTCTAAAATGGTAAATATAGAAAACTTAGGAGTCTTAGGTTAATATAGAAGTCTAGGGACTAGTTGTGTCAAGTATAGGTAGTTATTAGTATAAGTAATATAAAACTTAGGGTAGAAAACGTAAATATATAAACTATAAGGGTAAGTATAAAACCTAAATAAAGTTAGAAGCATAACACGATACTAGGGAGCTTCATGCGAAGAGTACTATGTGGATATTTCATTTTTGACGAGTTTGTTGGGTTTACGAATTAAAGTGCCCTAACTCCTCGAACGATTATTGCATATACTTCTGAGATATGATGGCCCGAACGGTGATATGATTATAACTAAACCTAATAACAACATAACTCAATAATAGGGAGCTTTGTGTGAGGAGTATTAACTTCTGAATTATGATGGCCCGAACGGTATTATGTTGATAACATAATACAATAGTAGGGAGCTTCATGTGAGGAGTCATATACTTCTGAATTACAATGGCCTGAACGGTGTTATGTTATATCTAAAACATTAACAAACCTAAGAACAATAACTTAAGACACATAAACATGATAACTAAAAACTTGACATACATACAAAACCAACAACAACACACTAGGATACATGAGTAAGGCGGTCTAGTTCCCGAGTCACTATTTGCATTACTTAGATTACTCTACACCCAGGTGAGTCTTCATAGCCTTACATCTTTTTAAACTTTCAATCTAAATGCTTTTACAAACCCTGTAAGGGGGATACATGCTAAATGCTTTACTTAAAACCGAATACAAGTCTTTTTCCTTGGTTGTTTGCACAAGTAAACTAACTGCCACCACTACATAACCAAAAATTCATGAATATAATCGTTTGGGAGGTTTTATCCAATCGAACGCGAATATAGTTGATAGATCTATTGGAGTTTGACAACTCTCGTTGGTATTAACACCCCACTAGGTGGTACCAATAAGTACTATATTTGAATCCACTCAAGGTATAACTTTGGAAAGTTATCCTTCTATCCCCTTGACTCCTCCTAAACCAACCAGTAAACCGGGTGCAGTTGATAGGCCCACCTGGGAGAGAAAGTCAATTGTTTTTAAATCCGTGGAAGTACAGGGAAATCCCCGGGTCGTTAAGTCCCAACGAGATTGAAATTGTATTTTGAACGTTTTTGGGAATGAGCGGCACTGAGGACAGTAACCAAAGATGATTGGGTTTGATTTTACACTACTGATGATATTATGAAAACAGTATATAACAAACTTGGCAAACATATATGTATACAACACAATTCAGGAATCAAAATGGGATGCAGACTGAAGAAAAGGTGACTTTTAAACAATTTGAAACTACAGGGGGTGCAAGTAAAACTTTTACAAACCTAAAATTAAAAGAAAATGAAATTAAAAAGAAAATTATTTTTTTGAATATTTTATTATCTAATTATTTAAATAAAACTATTTAACTATTTAATTAAAACTAAATAACTTAACAAACTTAATAATACAAATTTAAACTAGAAAATTGCAAAATTAAATTCTAAAAATCTAAAATGACTTAAATTAATTTTAAAAACTAAAAATACATAATATTACTTAAACTATTTAAAATATTTTAATTTACTAATAATACTAAAATATCTTAGAAAATTAAAGAAAAATTTATAAAACTAATTAACCATCACAGGAATCCTAAAAATTATAGAAAGTTTCTAAAAATTATATTTATACTATTTTACTAATTATTTACTTAATCATTAATTAATATCTAATTTAAATAAATTAATTAAGAAGATTAAAAAGTGAACAGTAGAATTTAAGAAATTATTTTCTAAAAATCCTAAATGATTTATAGAACCTAGGAAAAATATAAAAACCTAATGTTGTTAAATAAAAATTAAGAAAACTATTTAATTACTAATATTACTTAATTAATTAATTAAACTATTATTATTTCTAGTAATTATTAAATCAAAAGTGAAAAATCTAAGAAAATTACTGAAAATACTTTAAGGTGACAGGAAATTAAGAAAATTATAAAAATGATGAAATGCTTATTAATAAGCTGAAAAAAAAAATTAAAAAGATAAAATCTATTAAATAGAAGCTATCACTATTTTTAATTTTGGTTTTTGTTGGTTTTTCTTATTGACAGATGATGATAAGCTAAAAATAAGAAACTTTTATGAAAATACTTTTGAAATAGCTTATTAATATGCTAAGAGCACCCCCTTGTGCTTAACAGTGAACCAATTAGCTTATTAGGACTTATGCAATATTAGAAAAAGCTGAGAAATGACAAACTAAGCATAAACAGATGATTACAAACTTGAAATAAGCAAAGTGGAGCAAATAAGCACTATGGAAAAGCTACTAAGAACAAATAAGCACTTAATCAAACACAAGGCCTAAAACAGGCCAAACCAAGGGATTTTGAACCTCTGTGGGGTCCACAGAAGTCAAAGTGAGTCCAAAACAAGGATTGAACTATGAAGGTGGACTGGTCAGCTACAAAATAAGCCAATAAGCTGGGCTTATGGCTTATTAATAAGCACTGGGTAGGCTATGGAAGTTGAGGTCACACACTGAGTGACTCAGTGTACACTCAGTAAATGGTCAACCTTAAAGGGACTAGCAACCCTATCAAATAAGCCAAAGACCTCAAAATAAGCCCTGAACCTTGTCAATGAGCTTATTGGCTTTCCAAAACGCCAGGGTACAGGGTGTGGGGTCCACTAGGGTGATCACAAAAGGACTTGGAAAATTAGTCAAAAACTTGTGCACAGGGCATATACTTGCCCTGCAGGTCAAAATAAGCACTTGCACAAGCTCTAATAAAAATCCTAAAAATAAGCTGATTGTGGAAACTTGTAGACTAGGTGACCAAGATTAACTTCTGAAAAGATCAGGGTCTCAAACCTATCACAAAAATCACAAAAATTCTCCCAAGTTTTGGATTTCTCAGACAAGAGTGTTTTTGACTTTTTTGAAACTTTGAACTAGGTTGACTTTTATGAACTTAAATCTTGGTTTTATGATAGATACTGGTTAAATAAGCTGAGTTAAGACCAAATTAAGCTAAACCACTCATTTGTGAATGGAAATGGGGCATATGCCTCTCTTTAACCAACAAATAGGGTGAATTTGGCCTATTTCTAGGTGATTTTGACTTTTGATGAAGTAAGACTATGTTTTAAGTGTTGTTCTGAGTTACTAGAACCTAATGTGACATGTATCAAGCAGAAACAGTAACACAAACAACTAGGAACACAAAGTACTAGCTAAATCCAAACACTACTTATTCTAATTAGAATCCAAAATAAACTGAGTAAACTGATGCAACAACTTAAGCTAAAGATCAGGAACTATCTAATAAGCTAAAATAGAACTAAATAAGTAGTAATTAACTATAGATAAGCAATAAAGACAGAGAACTCAGAAATTTAAGAAATTTCTTACAAAAAGCCTTCCAAGCAATCTTTTCATGAACCAAGGGCCACAAAACCAACCTATAGAATCCCCATGGATTCACTAACCTATAGCCATCCAAGATTTACTGTGCTCCAGCTTAGATCTTCATAAACCTGTACATTGACTTTTGTTGACTGTTTTTGTGTTTTTGAGTTTTTTATAACTAAGCTATGTTTTAAGGTTTCTAAAAGCTTATTTAAGCTTTCTGGGAGCCTATATGATCCTGAGAGTCCATGTAATCTACTAATAACAACAATACAGTTGATTAAGAAATTTGAAATAAAATGAAAATTGCACAAACTGAGATATGAATTAAAACTTGAAATTGATTGATGAAAAAGTTGGAATTATACTTGATTACACTATTACAATGCTTAAAAGCTTGATTTTTAACTAAAAATGAAAGTTACAAACTAAACGAGACTATCTTTTCTAAAATAAACTACTACTAGCTCCATTGTGCTTCTCTTCTATTTATAGCTGAAGATTAGGGTTTTGGAGAGTCTTCTAAACATATCCCACCTAATCTTGACCATTAAAAAAACTCTTAATTGATCCTGACCCTTGATTTCGTTTTTGGCGGGAAATGCCGTTTTGGCATTTTCTCTGTATTGCGTGTTGGGGGGGGGGGGGGGGAGCATTAAATGGGGAGGTGATGTTAGGTGCAGAGGGTGGTGGGATGGTGATGATGGGATTACAAGTGGGGATGGTTTTGCAGAGGTGGTATTGGAGGGGGTAAATGGTTTTGTGGGAGGGAAAGGTGCACAGTGCTTTGGGGTGGTGGTGTTTGACCGGAGTTTGACCCTGGTATTAAATACCAGGGTGGGATTTTGTGTGTTGGGCCAAAGCAAAAAGGGTAGGGAGTGGGCTTGGGATTGGTTATGTTTATTGTTAATACAAATATCGCCTAAAAACGTTATTTATATTTTACGATATTCGCTAAGTTTTGTTAATGACAAATGTAAACTTTTGTTTCTAAGTAAAACATAATCTTAGTTTTAAAGACTTGCATAAACTACACTTTTGCTACATTTTACATTTCATAAAACACAACACAAGTTTATTTCTTAAATTAGAAATTGTCACATCACATTTATGGCAAGTTTTGTCATTATGCATTTATGGAAAGAAATGTGTTTGACTAACTTTGTTGTTGCTTGCAAGCTTTGTATTTGACTTGTTATTATGAGATGTGACATTGTTTGGTTGCTAGGAGTTATGAGACAAGACCTTGTTTGGTTTGCAAGATTTATTGCAAAACCAACTGCAAGCCCGGCGGTACCCTGGAGGTACACGGGCGAAACCCTTCTCAGGGGTCCGCCTGATCCGCCAGACCTGCAGAAGGTTTTGGCTATAAATATTGAGCCACAAGTTGAATTTTGGCTCATCACTTGACATTATATTTTCACACTCACATTCATTCTTTCATCTAACCTCTTAACATTTCATATGTGAAGTTTCTTTTTGTAGCAAAGAGATTCACGAGCTTACTAAAAGTAACAAGTATTCAACACAACGTTGCAAGACTTGTTAGCTTAGCATTGTGTAGACTTGTGTAGTTTACACTTCATTTGATTGTGTATTTTCAGTAGTGATCGGTTAGTATTTTAGTCCTCAAAATACAAAGAGTGTTGGGAGTTGTTGTACCCTAGTAAAAGAACTAACGGGAGTGGTTGTGCCCTTGTAAAAGAACTCGACATTTAGCTTTGTGTCGGTAAAAGTATAAGCGACGTGTAAGGTTTTCTCCGCCGGTGAAAGGAGCTTGTTGACTAGTGAAAGAAACTCTCGAGTTGGATACTCGGGGCGTGGACGTAGGGCAAGGAAAAAGAGTCCTTGTAGCCGAACCACGATAAATACTCGTGTTGTGGTTTGATCGTTTCTTTCATTTACTTGCATGTTATATATTGTGTTTGTGCATATATCTTTGATCAAACGGAAAGTTTCAAAGCTAACTTAACAAGTTAAAAAGATTTTAATCGGTAAACTATTCAACCCCCTTCTAGTTTTCCACAATTGGCATCAAGAGCTACGTTACTCAAGCTTTTAAAATATATTGTTTTTAAAACTTGAAACGATCCATGGATTTTGAAAATTACAAAGAAGGGCAATCTATGCAAAGACCACCATTCTTTGAAGCAAACGGTTTTATATATTGGAAAAACCGTTTTGAAACTTACGTGAAATCTAAAGATATAGATTTGTGGTATATAATTATTGATGGTGATAATGTAGTTACTAACATCAAAGATGATGATCAAAAGAAATTAATATGTAAAAATAATGAAGCAAAAATGATGCTTTACAATGCTTTGCCTAAGAATGAATACGAAATAGTCTTTTTGTGTAAAACCGCCAAAGATATTTGGCAATCTTTAATAGTCACTCATCAAGGAAACTCACAAGTTAAAGATAACAAAATTGATCTTCTTGTTCAACAATATGAACAATTTGTTATTTCCGAAGATGAAATTATTGATAATGCTTTTGCTAGATTTAATACTATTATTACTTCACTTAAAGCACTTGACGAATCTTTTTGTAGTAAGAACTTTGTCAGGAAATTTCTTAGAGCACTCCATCCGAAGTGGAGAGCAAAAGTGACGGCAATTTAAGAATCCAAAGATCTTTCAAGCATGTCACTTGATGAGCTAATTGGAAACCTCAAAGTTCACGAAATGGTAATGGAAAAAGATTCGGAACTAGTTAGAGGCAAGAAAGAAAAAAGTTAAGTCCATTGCCTTGAAAGCTAGAGTTCAATCAAGTGACGATGAAGAATCTACTTCGGATAGTGACGATGAGGAATATGCTATGGCCGTTAGAGACTTCAAGAAGTTCTTTCGTAGAAGAGGAAAGTTTGTAAGGCAACCTAAAGATGAAAAGAAAACTTTCCAAAAAGATCGTGATGATAGGAAAGGAAAGGTTGAAAGAAAGTGTTATAGGTGTGGAGACACAAGTCATCTTGTAGGAGAATGTCCAAAACCACCCAAGAGCAAACCTCAACAAGCTTTTGTGGGTGGTGCTTGGAGTGACTATGAAGGAGATGACGATGAGCCAAAGAATGACGATGTTGCTCTCATGGCTCACAACTCAAATGAGGTATTATCCAACTCATCTTACTCCTCTATTGATGATGACACTTTACAAAAAGAATATAACAAACTTTGTGAATTGAGCTTAAAAATCATAAACAAAAATAAATTTTTGAAAACTAAAAGGGAGTTTTTAGAAAATGAAGTTTATGAGTTAAAGGAAAAAGCTAAGAGATTAGAAAAGAGTAAAGGTATTGACACACCTTGCAAATCATGTGAAGAACTTAAACTAGAAGTTGAGAAACTCAAAATTACTCAAAATGATCTAATAAAACAAACCACAAAGTTTAAGAAGTTCGATAAGAGCATTTCTTGTGCGGATGAAATTATAGAAACTTCAATGGGTCAAATGAAACAAGAAAAGATTGCACAAGAAACAAATAAAATTGCTACAGCAGCCTGCGGATCAGGCGAAACCCAATTTAGGATTCCGCTCGTTGGCCCCGAAGGTTCCGCCAGACCTGCTGCAGCAGTAACCTCATCCACTCCGGATCGTTCAAAATTTGTTAAAGTTACATACAAAAGTGGAACAAAACCTGTGTTTAAAACTGGAATAGGATTTAGTAAAAATGAATTTAGAGCTAAAACTACTCAACCAAGACCTAAGACTCCAATTCCCAAACGCCCCTTTCCAAAGAGCAACTTCAACGCTCGACCAAACTACCAACATATTTGGAACCAAAACACTCCTAGACATTACCAAACTCCAAACCACATGCCATGGAACCCTTATGCTCTATTTTCATACTTGGAACAAATTAACGGCATGCTTAACCAAAATGGACCCATGAGAAATTGGGGACCAAATGTTTGAGTGTTTTTCATAAAATAGGTGTGCCTCAAAGTTTGTTTGGATCCGGATGAATGGATCAAAGATAGTGGTTGTTCAAGGCCATGACGGGTAATAAAGCCTCTTCTCAACATATCACAAATGTGATGGAGGTAATGTTACGTTTGGTAGTAATGCTAAGAGCAAAATCATCGGAAAAGGTACAATCTCTCATGACTCCCTTTCTATAGATGATGTTGCTCATGTTGATAACTTAGGATTTAATCTTCTTAGTATTAGTCAACTTTGTTGTAATAAGTATAATGTCCTTTTTAGTGAAAACGGTAGTAAAATACTTAAAGATGGTATAACCGTAGCCAAAGGTGTCCTTAAGAACAACGTATACGTCATGAAGTTGGATTCAACATCTAGAGACAAACTTTGTCTTACCTCATTAGATGAATCTTCAACTTTATGGCATAGACGTTTAGGACACGCTAACATGAGACTAATCCAAAACCTCTCCTCCAAAGACTTAGTTCGAAACCTACCTAAGTTGAAATATGACCAACACTTTTGTGATGCTTGCAAAGTTGGTAAACAAGTCCATGGTAGCCATAAGGCTAAAAACTTGGTTTCTACATCTAGGTGTCTAGAACTTTTACATATGGATTTATTTGGTCCGTCGGCTATACAAAGTTATGGAGGTAACTTCTACACTTTGGTTATAGTTGATGATTACTCAAGATATACTTGGACAAAATTTTTGAAAAGTAAAAATGAAGCTTTTGATAAATTTGAAATTCTAAGTAAGAAAATTCAAAATCAAGTAGGGTCTAATATTGTGTCTATTAGAACGGATCACAGTCGTGAATTTGATAATGAATTTCAATTTGGTAACTTTTGTGATAATAATGGAATAACTCATAACTTTTCGGCTCCACGTACTCCTCAATCTAATGGTGTAGTAGAACGTAAAAACCGGACATTGCAAGAGATGAGTAGAACAATGCTTAATGAACAAAACATTCCACAAAAGTTTTGGTGTAATGCCGTCGACACTTCAACGTACATTTTAAATCGAGTCCTAATTAGACCATTTTTGAATAAAACTCCTTATGAACTATATAAAGGTAAAAGGCCTACATTAGGATACTTTAGAGTGTTTGGGAGTAAATGTTTCATTCTTAACACCAAGGATTATCTCACCAAATTTGACCCAAAGTCTTATGAGGGTGTATTTCTTGGATATTCACAAAATAGTAAAGCATACATTGTTTTGAACAAAGAAACCTTAAGAGTCGAGGAATCGTTAAACGTAACATTTGACGAGAGTCCACCTCCCTCTAAGAAATCACCTTTGGTAGATGACGACTTAGTTGAAAGCCAAGCAATAGAAAATCAAGAAATTTTAAGTGATGACAAAGAAGATGAACTATTTAACAAAGAACTTGTCAATGTCAAAGAATCTAAAAGTCATCCATTAGATAGTGTCATTGGCAACATTAACGAAAGAACACTAAGGTCAAAAGTTCAAAATGAAAGCAACTATTTTTGTTTTGTGTCAACCATTGAACCTAAAAATATTAATGAAGCCATTAAAGATGAGTCTTGGGTAATTGCAATGCAAGAAGAGTTAAACCAATTCGTTAGGAATGATGTATGGACATTAGTTCCTCAACCAAAGAGTCAAACTATAATTGGAACAAAATGGGTATTTCGAAATAAAATGGATGAAAATGGAATTGTGTCTAGAAACAAAGCTAGGCTAGTTGCACAAGGATATAACCAACAAGAAGGCATTGACTACGATGAAACTTTTGCTCCGGTTGCTAGGCTCGAGTCAATTAGAATCTTACTTGCATATGCATGTGCACACAATTTTAAACTCTTTCAAATGGATGTCAAAAGTGCATTTCTAAACGGAGTCATTAACGAAGAAGTGTATGTTGCTCAACCACCGGGCTTCATCGATTTTGAAAAACCAAATCATGTTTACAAACTTAAAATGGCTCTTTACGGACTTAAGCAAGCTCCAAAAGCATGGTATGATCAACTTAAAACATTCCTAGTTGACCATAAGTATACCATGGGCTTAGTTGATAATACTCTCTTCACTAAGAAGAAAGATTCACATATTATCATAGTCCAAATCTATGTTGATGACATTATATTCGGATCAACTTGTCAAGAATTATGTGTGGATTTCTCAAAAATCATGCATGACGAGTTTGAAATGAGTATGATGGGAGAACTCAACTTTTTCCTAGGACTCCAAATCAAACAACTAGAAGATGGTATCTTCTTTAACCAATCTAAATATATTAAGGATATGGTTAAGAAATTTGGACTAGAAGATTCGAAACCTATCAAAACTCCCATGTCCACGAAAACTAAACTTACCAAGGATGAGGAAAGTGAATCCGTAGATAGTACTAAATATAGAGGTATGATTGGTAGTCTACTTTACCTAACGGCTTGTAGACCCGACATTATGTTTAGTGTTTGTCTATGTGCTCGTTTTCAAGAAGATCCTAAAACTACCCATCTCGAAGCCGTTAAAAGGATTTTTAGGTATATTAAGGGCACTACACATTTAGGTTTATGGTATCCCAAAGGAACGGGAATATACACCATAGTGTATGCCGACTCGGATCATGCCGGTGACTATGTCGATAGAAAAAGCACAAGTGGTATTTGTACTTTTGTTGGACATTGTCTCACCTCATGGTTCTCTAAGAAGCAAACGGCTCTTGCTATCTCAACAACGGAAGCCGAGTACGTTTTGGCCGGAAAGGCATGTCAACAAGCTCTTTGGATGAAGCAAGCTCTTGTCGACTACAGAATTCAACTCAACGACATCACAATTCTTTGTGACAACAAAGGTGCCATTGATCTTAGCAAAAACCCGGTTCAACATGCTCGTACCAAACATATTGAAATCCGTCATCATTTCCTTCGTGACAACGTTCAAAAAGGAAATATCTCAATTGAGAAAGTTTCTTCCGAAGATAACATAGCCGACATTCTCACTAAACCTCTTAAACGTGAACCTTTTAACCTTCTTAGACTAGGCTTAGGACTCATGGAACCTACATTGTAGTTCTGGACATTAGACAAAAATCACAAAAATCAAAACAAATCCAAAACCATTTTTCTCAGCAGGGTCGGCGGAACCCTCAACGATAACGGACGGAACCCATCTCTGGGTTCCGCCGTATCCGTCGACCTGCAGAATCACATTCTTTGTTTATATTAAACCAAACACCCATTATCTCATACCACCACTTCCAAACTGCTACTATTCACTTTACCACTCATCCAAACCTACGAATTCTTGGTCCTACATTCATTTACATTGCAAATCAATTATCATTGTAAGTATTCTAAACATGATTACAATCCTGATCTGAGTCTAGGAATTCTATTTTTTTTGCACAAAAACAAAAACTTGGGGTTATGCATTAACTTGAAAAACTCATGCATTAGATTAGGTGTTTAATAAAACTAATCATGTTTCCCATAGTTAGGAATTGCATCTTTTATTAGTATAAACATGTTTGCTAAAACACCCCATGTCAAATCCTTCCAAAAATTTCTCACAAGTAGGACAAATATTTTTTCGTCTCACATTGAGAATACAAAATCAAAACGTTATGTTTAAAACATCACTTGCATAATGTCTCTTGAATGCTAAAGGGAATACATAACCAATATGTATTTTTGGGTACATTCAAACGAAGCTACATTGAACTAGGAGCGTTTGGGTTATCTTTTGTTTTATAACAAAACTTGCATAAAACGATTTTGAAGCATCAAAATGAGTCAAGATAACCGCACCTCCACATTGTTTTCATATAGGCACACACTAGAACTTCCACATTATAATAGTGGTTTACGTAAACTAAAATGTGAAATTTTGTTGTTCTAGGAATCATCATGCCTTTTCTAACCCACTACGACCACAAGGACACCATTAAGTACCTACCAAAACACCACAAAACCAAAGGCCTTACCGCAAATCAAGTAAACGTTTTCAAAGCCCTAGAAAAACACTATGTCCATGAGGGTAGAACCATTGACCCATCTTTCCTAGAAGGCACAAACCTTTACGCCGATTTTGCCACAATCAACTTTGAGTGTCTTTTGAATATCGACGAGCCTATTTGTCCTAGGTTCATTCTAGAGTTCTATGCATCCTCCGTCCTCTCCACGGATGACTATAGTCATATGTCTATCAACTTTAGGGTTAGCGATCATCAATACTCATTCACTCTTGAGGAGTTTGCTCAAATCCTAGGTGTCCCAAACCGTGGTACTTGCCTCTATTCCGACTTGCACTCCCTCTCAACTCTTGACAACCTCCAAGACCGTATCCACCCTTATGACACACCCCTTGTCTCAAAAGACGTACTCCGTGACCACCTCTTTGTTAGGACCACCACCACTAGGAGAACCCGTTCGAGGAATGAGGTCGATAAGGACCCATATGGAATGAAAATGAACAAACTTAAGCCCCAATTTAAGAAATAGGAGGAAGTCCTTAGAGCCAATGTCATTAGCACAATAGGGAACCGTGACCATATCAACCTTTGCCTTTGCTACATGCTCTACTCCTTGTCCGTTAGGCAACCCTTCAACCTTGCCTACTACATGGCCAAGAGAATGGCCGACATTCCCGTGCATGGCACAACGGCTATGCCGTATGGAATGCTCTTGACCCGTCTCTTTAGGTTCATCTCACCCATTCCACCAACTCCAAACGGTCTTCGCCTTAACTACTCTCTCATCCCACACACCTTTGTCCCACTAAGTGATAAGAGAGTGTACAAAGCCCAAGGAAAACGTCCACATCCTCCTACCTCATCTTCGTCTTCCTCAATGAGTGAAGATGACAATTTGCCAAACTCTAGGCTCCCTCCTCTCGAATACCTTTCTCAACTTCCAGATATTCCTAATGAGTCGGATGAGTTCAAGCAAACAAAGGGGATGTTTAAGAATCTTGGAAGGTTCCTTGGAAAGCTCAAGAACAAGATCGACCGTCAATGAGTGTGGGTGTGTTAGGAGTGTTTGGCACAAGGTGCTATTTAAACAATTTGGTTGTGTAAACAATGGTTCTCTTGAATTTATGATTGGTAGGATGTTTGATACTATTTGAAACATGTTTTAACTAACAATGATGCAGGAAGACAACTTTTGGCAAGTTGTCAAATTTTCAAGTTTATGATATTTTCACTAAGTATAGTGAAATTCTCGACCTCAAGGTCAAAGTCCTATGAAATGCATGTTTACGTGTCTTTTTTTTGCATTGCCCAACCAGAAATGCCTTATCACTTTGATTTTAGGAGTTTTCGAAAATTTTGAAAATCGTCTCGCGGGTCAAAAATGTGGACTGCCACTTTTTTCAGGCCTGGCGGATCTGGCGGTACCCAAAATTGGGTTCCGCCAGTGCAATTTCTGGGAATTCCAGAATTTGCCCAACGGACCAGGCGGCACCCTCAAATGGGTTCCGCCTGTGTATTCTGAGGGTGCCGCCAGCCACCTGCAGAATTTTAGCTTTCAATTTCACCAATTCAACATCCAAACACCAAAATCCAATTCTTTTAGGTAGAAACCCATTACTTGCAATGTGTTTAGCAAAATAGGATACTCCTTCTTCCATAAACTTAACCAAAACCAATTCCCGCCAAAATTCAAATTTAACCATAACAACCTCAAGGACCCCTCAAACATAAAGGAAGGAACCCTTTTAAGGGATCCTTGAAATCCGTCAAGATTTTTTTTCCTACCACAAATCCACCAAAACCACTAAGCATTTAGTGCAAAACTTGTCTTCTCACTTCACCATTTTCCTTGGATTGACTTCCATGACATGACAACCCACAATTAGTTTTCCAAATCATTAGAAACCTCCATTTTTGTATGGACTAACATCAAATCCAAACACTCCTTTCCATAATTCATCAACACTATAAATTAAGCCATCCTCAACACCATCAAATCACACCTTCTTCAACACAATTTCTGAATCTTATAAACCATTTTTCACCATGACTAAGTCAACAAACACCTCTCAACCATCAAGACCCATCCGGAAAACCGCCCGGATTAGTGTTAAACCACTAGGGTCCAATAAACCCATCAACCTAACCTCCTCATCCTCGGATGAATTCACATCACCCATAAAAAATGAACACTTTTTGAACCTTGCATCTCCATCACCATCACCCAATGAACCAAATGAGCTCACTCCACCACCAACTAAATCACCTATTGACCCAACTCCACCAAGTGCTCCAACTCAACCATCCAAAACCTCATCACCATCACCATTACCCAAAATTGATCCAATGGAACTCTTTGGGTCTCCTCCCACATCACCACACCCATTTGTACAAGATCTTAATGATCTTCCACCAAGACCTACACAACCACCACCTTTTGCAAATCAATCACCAAGGTCAATTCTAGACCTTGATGAGGATCTTAACCTTAACCAACCATCACAACAAGTGTACCATCCACCCACACCATTGTTGTTTCACCCCATCTACCATGACATCCATGGTCCTCTACATGGAGAACCAAACTTTGAAAACCATGATCACCAAAATCCACCACACCCTCAACCTCAAACCTTTGAGTCTTTATTTCCCTCATATGAGGATATCCAAAACATGGTTGAAAACCATCTCCATCAAGCAATAGAATTTCAAACCACATTGCTTGATTCAATACCAAACCCATCATCCACCCAAGAACCAAAAACCAACCAACCCTCAAACCAAGAAACCAAAACCAACCCATTTCAAACCATTCATCCCCATGCTTGCTCAAATTGTGAGCAAATGGGGGAAACCATCAAAACATTGCTTAACCAATTCCAAAATGAAACCCGTTTTGCATTCCAACACGTCATAGAACGTTTGGATGCTCTTTCCCACCCCAACAAATCCTAGACAATCCTTGGAGGCCGTTTGCCCCAATTTAGGAAAGTAGGATTTTTTTTTCTTGGTTATTTTTTAAGTTTTTGTTTTGAAGTAGAAGAATAGTTCTCATTTCTTGTCTTTTGACTTTTAAAAGTCAAAATTTTACTTGGAATGATATTTCTTTCTACTCACTTTAGTACATTGTTGGTTGATCATGTTTATGTTGTCATTGTGGTTGCAATGTGTGTGGTAACTACATTCTTGACTATCTATATCACCAACTAACATTTTTTTTGTAGGGTCCAAAATCCATGTTTCCCATCTTGGCACTCCATTTAGGGGGAGTATCAACCAAGGGGGAGCATGGGCATTATTCCGCTTCGCCACTCTACTTTTTCTTTCGACAAAAAGGGGGAGAAATATATTGAACTTTCAATACTTAATATGATTTTCATAAATTAAGTAAAACAAGTTTAATATAAGTTTTTTTTTAAGTCTTAAAAACCAAGATTTTGTGAGTTACTTAAAAACAAAGTGTATGTGTGTCATCAACAAAAAGGGGGAGATTGTTAATACAAATATCACCTAAAAACGTTATTTATATTTTACGATCTTCGCTAAGTTTTGTTAATGACAAATGTAAACTTTTGTTTCTAAGTAAAACATAATCTTAGTTTTAAAGACTTGCATAAACTAGACTTTTTCTACATTTTACATTTCATAAAATACAACACAAGTTTATTTCTTAAATTAGAAATTGTCACATCACATTTATGGCAAGTTTTGTCATTATGCATTTATGGAAAGAAATTTGTTTGCCTAACTTTATTGTTGCTTGCAAGCTTTGTATTTGACTTGTTATTATGAGATGTAACATTGTTTGGTTGCTAGGAGTTATGAGACAAGACCTTGTTTGGTTTTCAAGATTTATTGCAAAACCAACTGCAAGCCCGGCGGTACCCTGGAGGTACACGGGCGGAACCCTTTTCAGGGGTCCGCCTGATCCGCCAGACTTGCAGAAGGTTTTGGCTATAAATATTGAGCCACAAGTTGAATTTTGGCTCATCACTTGACATTATATTTTCACACACACCTTCATTCTTTCATCTAACCTCTTATCATTTCATATGTGAAGTTTCTTTTTGTAGCAAAGAGATTCACGAGCTTACTAAAAGTAACAAGTATTCAACACAACGTTGCAAGACTTGTTAGCTTAGCATTGTGTAGACTTGTGTAGTTTACACTTCATTTGATTGTGTATTTTCAGTAGTGATCGGTTAATATTTTAGTCCTCAAAATACAAAGAGTGTTGGGAGTTGTTGTACCCTAGTAAAAGAACTAACGGGAGTGGTTGTGCCCTTGTAAAAGAACTCGACATTTAGCTTTGTGTCGTTAAAAGTATAAGCGATGTGTAAGGTTTTCTCCGCCGGTGAAAGGAGCTTGTTGACTAGTGAAAGAAACTCTCGAGTTGGATACTCGGGGCGTGGACGTAGGGCAAGGAAAAAGAGTCCTTGTAGCTGAACCACGATAAATACTCGTGTTGTGGTTTGATCATTTCTTTCATTTACTTGCATGTTATATATTGTGTTTGTGCATATATCTTTGATCAAACGGAAAGTTTCAAAGCTAACTTAACAAGTTAAAAAGATTTTAATCGTTAAACTATTCAACCCCCCTTCTAGTTTTCCACAACACATCCACGCCCCGAGTTTCATGACACCACTTTTTCTAAAGTCGGGTGCAAGTCTTGCTGAGTCAACTCTCAAATCATAATTTATTAAGAAGAAAGCTTAAGAAATTGGCAAGAAGTAGGATAGGAGGAGCATTAGTAGCGAATCCCTGAGATTGGAATTCAATCTCGAGAAAGTCATGAAACTTGAATTCAAATTGAATAGATTCGTAAAGCAGAATAATGATTTTCATCTGAAGTAGCCATTCCCCTTTCAGTATAATACACTCTGAGGTTTGGCGGACCAGGCGGAACCAAAAAATGGGTTCCGCCCGTATGGTCTGAAGTTACCGTGGGTTCTGCAGGGAGAAACTCAAAAAATAATTTGTCTTGATTTTTATGGTTTTATCCTAACGTTCAAACCTTAAGGTTTTAGGTTTTATGAGTCTTTGACTAAGCCTAGGAATTATGAATGCTTCACTTTCAAGAGATTTTGTTAACGCGTTGATGAAATAGTTAACGTAGAAGACTTTCTTAGATAAGACGTTCCTCAATGAACCATCTTACCAAGGCGATGATGACGGATCACAAATATGTCTATTAAGAACATAATGAATTGAATTGTCGCAGAAGTCGATGCTTCCTTTGTTGAAGGGATAATAACGTTGATGAGATGAATTCCGTTGTTGACGCGAATTTGCTTGTTCAAGCGGAGCTTGTTGATTAGTGCTTATAACTCTCGAGTTGGAAATTCGGGGCGTGGATGTAGGGCAAGGAAAAAGAGTCCTTGTAGCCGAACCACGATAAACAATCGTGTTGTGGAGATTTTTGGGCTTTTGGTATTAATAAGGATCCGTTTGGTTTGAGTGGTATATTAGGCCCAAGGACTAAAATTGCAACAAGCTAAAAATTGAAGGACCTGTTATGTAACTTTCCAAAAAGTATTACAAGGACCTTTCTTGCCATAGTGTGATAACTTAAGGACCATAATTGCAATTTTCCAAAAATAAGTAACCAAGGACCTTTTCTGCCAAATCTTCAAACTTCAGGGACCAAACATGTAATTTCACCAAACTTTCCAACCAAGGACCATTCCTGCCATAGAAGATTTGTACAAGGACCAAAATTGTTTTTCTCAAAGTTTTAATATCCCAGGGACCTGTTTTGTCAATTTTTAACTTCAGGGACTAAACTTGCAATTTTGTGAAACTTTGTACCAAAGGACTAATAATGTTTATTTGTGATTTAAAAGGACCTTTGGTGACTTTTTCAAGTTTTTAGAATAGCCAGGGACTAGTTTTGATAACTTTTGAAAGATAAGGGACTGAAACTGCTAATTACGCAAACTTTGTTCATTTTTCATCTGTTTTTTATTATTTTTCATCTGAAACATATAAAACACATTCCTGGGATATTCTCAGTATTATGATGCATATTTGAGTGTTTTTAGATGTTTTGGCAGCTCAGATTAGGTAAAAATGATGAGTATTTACACACTCATCAATCCCCCACACTAAAACATTGCTAGTCCCTTGCAATCTTTTGAGAAAAACTTAATGGATTTGAAGTCTCTTTACCAAAAGCCATTACTTCTGGAGTAGCCAAATGTTTTAGTTCAAGTAAGAACTATAGTACATTGATAACCATGTGATTTTGAGCAAACCACCAGCTGTCAACGAATTTGATTTGTCTTTACCAGAAGCCGTTTGCTTCCGGCCTAGCCAACTCTTGATGGAATTCAGTCATCATCTTGGTAAGTTGATTAACAATTATGGTTTTTCCACTGCCTTTACCACAAGCCATAATCTTGCGGGTTAGTCAACTCTTCACGATTAAAGATATGGTGAGTTGAGTCCCATACAATATTGGGCAAATTGTCAGCCGTCAACAGATTTGAGATATCTTTACCAAGAGCCGTTTGCTCCTGGATTAGTCAATCCTTTTGTCGTTTAGACATGGCGGACTGATAACCACAAAAATTTTGAAATAAAGTGAAATTTTTTTTGAAAATTTTGGGCTAAAAACGGGGGTACTAGAGGATATAATGTGATAAAATTCGCTAGAATTTTCCCCCTCACACTTAGAATTGAATATTGTCCTCAATATTCAAAGTTCCGGCTATTATGCCGACTCTTTGAACGGAAAGGGATAATATTACAAGCTAGATATATACATTTCAAATAGCTGCAGGGGACGGCCACTCCCCCACACTAGGGTGTTAGAAAGTAGAAAGAAGTCAGAGACATAGGTGAAAACCCATGTTGTTGCTACTGTTTTTGTTTATCGAGTCGCTAGCTTGACTCTATCCCCGAATTCATTGGTTCATGGGGAAAGTTTGGAGATCCGGGACAACCATTTGTGGTACGTCCCCTCCAAAGTAGTGCTTTAACCGATGGCCATTCACTTTGAAGTTGGAACCATCAGGTTGAGATAATTCAATAGTTCCGTATGGAAATACTTTTGTGACAGTGAATGGTCCAGACCAACAAGTTTTAAGCTTTCCTGAGAATATCTTCAATCTTGAATTGAAGAGAAGGACTCTGTCACCGATGTTGAAAACACGGTTTTTAATTTTAGAGTTGTGTATCTTCTTGGTTTTTTCCTTGTAAATCAAAGAATTCTCATAATCTTGATCACGAAGTTCATTTAATTCATTTAGTTGAACCTTGCGGTGATCACCCACTGTGTGAAGGTCGAAATTTGCATGTTTCAAGGCCCAGTAGGCCTTATGTTCTAATTCGATCGGAAGATGACATGCTTTCCCGTACACTAGCTTATATGGAGTACACCCGATGGGTGTCTTGTAAGCAGTGCGGAAAGCCCATAATGCATCATCCAGCTTATCCGACCAAGAGGCACGGTTTTCTCCAACCGTCCTCTCCAGAATTCTCTTAATACCCTGATTCGAGACCTCTACCTGCCCACTTGTTTGTGGGTGGTATGCAGTTGAAAGACTTGCAAATTGTTCATTGCAGAAGTGTGTGTCTCGATCACTGATAATGGCACGAGGAGTCCCGAATCTGGCAAAGAGAGACTTCAGAAATTTAACGACTACTCGGGCATCATTGGTGGGTAAAGCTTTTGCTTCCACCCATTTTGACAGATAGTCGACAGCCACGAGTATGTATTTATTTCCTCTTGAAGACGGGAATGGCCCCATAAAATCAATGCCCCACATATCAAATATTTCACAGACATGGATGGCGTTTTGTGGCATCTCATTCTTTTTGGAAATATTCCCGTGACGCTGGCAAGCTCCACAGGTTTTGATAAGTTCACGGGCGTCTTTGTAGATTGTGGGCCAAAGGAATCCCGAATCAAACACCTTTTTGGCAGTGTAGTTTGGGTTATGATGTCCCCCCGTGGGTCCATCATTAAAAGCTTTAAGAATTTCCAAGGCTTCTTGGCCATGGACACGCCGTCGGATGACTTGATCCGCACATATTTTGAACAAGTAGGGGTCGTCCCAGAAGTAATGTTTCACATCTTTAAAGAAATTTCTTTTCTGTTGGGACGACATCCCTTTCACAACGAAATTTTCCGCATGGTAATTTGCAAAGTCAGCAAACCATGGGGTAGTGGCATCATCCTGGGTAGAGATTAGATTGAGAGTCTCCAGAGGAAAAGTTTCATTAATTTATTTTCTCTCGAGAATATCCTGATGAGGATTCTCTAACCGGGACATGTGATCAGCTGCAAGGTTCTCTGCTCCTTTTTTGTCTCGTATGATTATATCAAATTCCTGAAGGAGCAGGACCCAACGGAGCAGTCTTGGCTTTGCGTCATGTTTAGTGAACAGGTATTTCAAAGCCGAGTGGTCCGTATACACCACGCATTTTGTCAAGATTAAGTAATACCTAAATTTCTCAAAGGCATATAGCACAGCTAATAATTCTTTTTCTGTGGTGGTATAGTGCGTTTGAGCTTCACTCATGGTCTTACTTGCGTAGTGTATTGGCTGAAAATGTTTTGTTTTGCATTGCCCCAGAACTGCACCAATAGCGAAGTCGCTAGCATCGCACATAAGTTCGAAGGGTAAGTCCCAGTCGGGGGCAGCAAGGATCGGTGCCTCGGTGAGCCTTTTCTTTAAAGTAGAAAAAGCTTTGATGCACTCGGGGGAAAAGATGAAAGGAGCTTCCTTTTCTAGAAGATGAGTCATTGGTCGGGATATTTTGGAGAAATCCTGAATGAATCTCCGATAAAACCCAGCATGGCCAAGGAAACTCCTTATTCCTTTAACAGTGGTGGGATGAGGCAGTTTAGCAATAACATCAATTTTGGCCTTATCGACCTCAATCCTACTTTTTGACATTTTATGGCCGAGGACAATGCCCTCCTTGACCATAAAATGGCTCTTCTCCCAGTTTAGACAAAGATTCGTGTTTTCACAACGTTGAAGCATCTTTTCTAAATGGGAGAGGCATGAGTCGAAAGAATTCCCGATGACTGAGAAGTCATCCATGAATACCTCCATGGTTTTTCCGATCATGCCCGGAGCGTTGCATAACCCAAAAGGCGTGCGACGATAGGCAAACGTCTCGTAAGGGCATGTGAAGGTAGTCTTCTCTTGATCCTTAGGATCAATGGGAATCTGGAAGTAACCCGAGAAGCCGTCGAGGAAACAATAATACTCATTCCCCGCTAGTCTTTCGAGCATTTGATCCATAAAAGGCAGAGGGAAATGGTCCTTGCGGGTGGCTTCGTTAAGCTTTCTGTAATCGATACATACTCGCCACCCTGTAACCAACCGAGTTGGTATCAACTCGTTATCCTCATTTGTGACAACCGTGATGATACCATTTTTTGGAACACAATGTATTGGGCTAACCCAAGGACTATCTGATATAGGGTAAATCAATCCCGCGTCGAGAAGTTTGATAACTTCTTGCTTGATAACTTCGTGGATTTTTGGATTTACCCTTCTTTGATGCTGCACAGCAGGCTTAAAGTCCTCTTCCATTAGGATTTTGTGTGTACAAAAATCCGGGTTAATACCCTTTATGTCTGAGAGCTTCCAAGCAATTGCTTGTTTGTGGGACTTTAAAACCTTAAGCAGCGCGATTTTCTCCTCATCCTTTAAGTCTTTCGCAATAATGACTGGTAACTTATCGTTACCTTCCAAGAATGCATATTCTAGATGAGGAGGCAGGTCCTTAAGTTCGACATCGAGGAAATCATCATTTTTCTCAACATATTTGATTTCCGCGTTATGAAGTTGTGGAGGTAGAACAGGAATAGGAGAGGGATCTTTGTTCAATAATTTCTCAAGGAGAAAGATATCCCTCTTCAGGTCAATCTCTTGGTTATCAATTCCTTCGGGAACTGAATCACTTTTGAGAAAGGCCTCTAATTCCTCAAGGACGAAATCACTTCCCTCAAACGGAGTGAGGGAAGGAGAAGAATTAGCGATTATAGGGTGAGAGGAGGGAGTGGGATTGCCACTCGGAGAACTATCAGCGAATCCAAGGATTTCCTGAGCATACTCCTCAGATGTAATGTCAATGACATCAATTCGGTTGACCGATTCAGCATCATAATTCGAGGAGTATCTCGAGGTTTGATCAAGGTTGAATGTTATCGCTTCATTGCCAACTCGTAATGTGATTTCCTCATCGAAAACATCGATTAATGCACGACCCATCCTTAAGAATCCCCTCCCAAGAATGAGAGGAACTCTTGGATCTGCATCGAAATCAACAACGACAAAGTCTGCCAGAAAATGGAACTTTCCCACTCTTACCAATACGTCCTCGGCAATATCGATGGGACGTGGAATTGAACGGTCTGCAAGCTCGAGAGTCATGCATGTGGGAGTAAGTGCCTGAAGAGAAAGCTTTTTCCAAACTGAGTAAGGCATTAAGTTGATGCTTGCACCAAGATCGGCCAAGGCAAAGCACTCAACCATCCCTGGGAAAATACATGGTATTAGAAATTTCCCGGGATCTCCTAGCTTCTCGGTAAGCTGTTTCAACAGAACTGCAGAGCAGTTTTCATTGAGTGGAGTTTGTGCCATCTCAAATAGTTTCTCTTTATTTCCCAATAGGTTTTTAATTGTCGATGCAAATTTGGGCATTAAAAGAAGAGCATCCGCAAAACTAATATCAAAGTGTAGCTCTTGGAAAATTTGGAAAATTTTTTCCATCTGATGATTAGCTTTTTCACGGAGCTTCTGATCTTGCAATCGTGAGGGATATGGAATTGATGGTTTTGGGTTGGCTTTTGGGATTTCAACAGGACCTTCGGGAGTTTCAAACACGACTCTTTTAGGGGGAGTCGGGACCGGGATAACTGGAGGAAGGATGTCATTGGTACCTCCGTTATTTGTAGGAAGTACCGTATCCGTAGTATCCTCAGTGTCACATTCCTCTACCTGGACAGGAGAAGTGGTAGACGGAGCTGTGGGTCCTTTATAAGAAACTCCACTTCTGGTCGTGATCGCCTTTGCATCGCCCCTCGGATTAGCGATCGTGTTGCTAGGTAAAGTACCTGAGCCCGAGGGTCGATCATTTAAAGACTTCTTCAATTCAGAGATCTGACTGACCAGCATTTTGTTCAATTCATCTTGGGATTTCATAAACTGTTTTAATAACTCATCAGATGATGGTCTAGTTGGAACAATGGCTTGATTTTGATTTGGAAAATTTTGAGCCCGATTGTTCTTGAAATTCCATGTTGCTGGTTGTTATTACCCTGGAAGTGGTTTTGTTGTTGAAAATTACCCTGATGGTAATTGTTCTGACCTTGATTACGGTTATAATTTCCTTGGTTTTGATTGTATTGAACTTGGTGTTGACCAGAGTTGAAATTCCCTTGGTTGTTAAAACCTTGGTTCATTCGGTTCTGGTTCTGCATCTTGTTAAAGTTCAGGTTTCTATTCTGACCATTTTGGTTCTGGGGTTGATTAAACCCCGGTGGTCCAATGTAGTTATTGGAACGATAGCTCAACAGATTTCAGTCCCCTTACGGTTCCTAGGTATTACCTCCCGTATTGTAGGAACCTTGGGCTGCGAATACGTTCTCTTGAGTGAAGCCATCGAAGGCTGGGCACTCATGATATGGGTGTGGACCACCACATGTTTCACAACTGTTAGTTTTGATCTGCTGATTGTGATTTGCCTGGTGAATTCGGAGAACCACAGTAGACAAATCATCAAACTTTTTGGTAAGAGCAGCTATTTCATTACTTGCCGGAGTGACTGACTTACATGAGTCATTCCTCTCTGCAGAGGAGTCCCAAAAATTATGATGGACAGTCATGTTTTCAATTAAGCCATAACACTCTTCAGGTGTCCTTTTCATAAAGGTGCCCCCAGCAGCAGCATTGATGGTGTCATGATGAGGAAGTGTCAAACCATTATAAAAGGTATCAATAATGGTGACAAGAAGCATGTTATGATTTGGACACCGATCAATAGCAAGTTTGTAGCATTCCCATGCCTCAAATAAGGACTCTTCGGGAAGCTGTCTGAAGTTACTAATATCGTTTCTCAGCTTTGTAACCATGGATGGTGGAAAATATTAAGCCAAGAACTTAGTAACCATCTCATCAAAGGTATGGATCGAATTCTTAGGGAGTCGATCGAACGAAGCAGTCGCATGATGAGTGAGAGAATATGGGAACAGGTATAAACGCAGGCCGTCTTCAGTGACGCCATTTTGTTTCATGCTCTGGGCGACGGTTAAAAATTTATTGAGATGCTTGTTAACATCGTCACCCGGCAAACCATGGAACTGACACGAATTCTGGACCTGTTGTATCATGTTGTGTTTTAGTCCAAAATCCGTTGCTCCAATTGTGAGTGGTGCAATGGGTCCACCCCTCCCGTGCATGGTAGGTTGACATAGTTCCTCCATTGTTCGGGTGTTAGGAACTACGTCCTCGTTGGGAGGGATTGGAGGCTCGTCGTCCATTTTTAATGTGTGTTCTTCTTCAACAATACATAACTCGGGTACGTTTTTCTGATTTTTTCGCTTTGTTTGTGAACGAGTGCGCATGCACTAAAACAATTTTCAAAACAAGATCGAGGCAAAACTACAGTGAACTTAAATCCAATAATCACAAGTGAATAGCTTCTTTGAAAAAGGTACACCACTCACAGGGATACAATGACAAGTTTTTATCTTATGTTTGGGAACTTATTATGTTCACACCCCTAGTTGGTAGGTGTTCTGCCTTGGTTTGCGGTGGTAATCTTTTATGTAATTTATTCACAGTAAAATATTTTTGGCTTTTCGTGTATGGGTGAAAAAACTTGGACAATATTTTTGGAACTGATTTGTTAACCGAAATCGTTCCTTTAAGATTACTCGCAGGGTGGCGGGAGAGAAGAATGGATCTCTCTTCAGTTCGCAATTTAATGTCAGAACTTACCTTAAACCACCTGTACAGGTTGTAATCTTAAAGATAACGAAGTAATTTAACTTCACATTTTGTTTTGTTGTTTATGATTTTTTTGGTGTTTTTAACACTTCAGGAAAAGTGTTAATGAACTTTTTCAGTTTTGATTTTGATTTTCACAAAAATTTACAAAGTGGTGGTATTTGTACATGAGGGGTTTTGAAAACCACTAAACCTAAAACGTTTTGAAATACGCAACCTCCCCGGCAGCGGCGCCAAATTTAGACTCCTCCCAAACCAACCAATCAACCGGGTGCAGTTGATAGGCCCACCTGGGAGAGAAAGTCAATTGTTTTTGAATCCGTGGAAGTACAGGGAAATCCCCGGGTCGTTAAGTCCCAACGAGATTGAAATTGTATTTTGAACGTTTTTGGGAATGAGATGCACTGAGGACAATAACCAAAGATGATTGGGTTTGACTTTACACTACTGATGATATTATGGAAACATTATATAACAAACTTAGCAAACAGATATGTATACAGCACAATTCAGGAATCAAAATGGGATGCAGACTGAAGAAAAGGTGACTTTTAAACAATTTGAAACTACAGGGGGTGCAAGTGAAACTTTTACAAACTTAAAATTAAAAGAAAATGAAATTAAAAAGAAAATTATTTTTTTGAATATTTTATTATCTAATTATTTAAATAAAACTATTTAACTATTTAATTAAAACTAAATAACTTAACAAACTTAATAATACAAATTTAAACAAGAAAATTGCAAAATTAATTTCTAACAATCTAAAATGACTTAAAATAATTTTAAAAACTAAAAATACTTGTTTTTGTCTTTTTGTGGATTTTATATTAATTAAATACTAATAATATTAATTAAACTATTTAAACTATTTTAATTTACTAATAATACTAAAATATCTTAGAAAATTAAAGAAAAATTTATAAAACTAATTAACCATCACAGGAATTCTAAAAAACTATAAAAAGTTTCTAAAAATTATATTTAGATTATTTTACTAATTATTTACTTAATTATTAATTAATATCTAATTTAACTAAATTAATTAAGAAAATTAAATAGTGAATAGTAGAATTTAAGAATTTATTTTCTAAAAATCATAAATGATTTATAGAACCTAGGAAAAATATAAAAACCTACTGTTGTTAAATAAAAATTAAGAAAACTATTTAATTACTAATATTACTTAATTTATTAATTAAACTATTATTAATTCTAGTAATTATTAAATTAAAAGAGAAAAATCTAAGAAAATTACTGAAAATACTTTAAGGTGACAGGAAATTAATAAAATTATAAAAATGATGAAATGCTTATTAATAAGCTGAAAAGAAAAATTAAAAAGATAAAATCTATTAAATAGAAGCTATCACTATTTTTAATTTTGGTGTTTCTTATTGACATATGATGATAAGCTAAAAATAAGAAACTTTTATGAAAAGACTTTTGTAATAGCTTATTAATAAGCTAAGAGCACCCCCTTGTGCTTAACAGTGAACCAATTAGCTTATTAGGACTTATGCAATATTAGAAAAAGCTGAGAAATGACAAACTAAGCATAAACAGATGATTACAAACTTGAAATAAGCAAAGTGGAGCAAATAAGCACTCTGGAAAAGCTACTGAGAACAAACAAGCACTTAATCAAACACAAGGCCTAAAACATGCCAAACCAGGGGATTTTGAACCTCTGTGGGGTCCACTGAAGTCAAAGGGAGTGCAAAACAAGGATTGAACTATGAAGGTGGACTGGTCAGCTACAAAATAAGCCAATAAGCTGGGCTTATGGCTTATTAATAAGCACTGGGTAGGCTATGAAAGTTGAGGTCACACACTGAGTGACTCAGTGTACACTCAGGAAATGGTCAACCTTAAAGGGACTGGCAGCCCTATCAAATAAGCCAAAGACCTCAAAATAAGCCCTGAACCTTGTCAATGAGCTTATTGGCTTTCCAAAAAGCCAGGGTATAGGGTGTGGGGTCCACTAGGGTGATCACAAAAAGACTTGGAAAATTGGTCAAAAACTTGTGCACATGGCATATACTTGCCCTGCAGGTCAAAATAAGCACTTGCACAAGCTCTAATAAAAATCCTAAAAATAAGCTGATTGTGGAAACTTGTAGACTAGGTGACAAAGATTAACTTCTGAAAAGATCAGGGTCTCAAACCTATCACAAAAATTCTCCCAAGTTTTGGATTTCTTAGACAAGAGTGTTTTTGAATTTTTTGAAACTTTGAACTAGGTTGACTTTTATGAACTTAAATCTTTGTTTTATGATAGATACTGGTTAAATAACCTGAGTTAAGACCAAATTAAGCTAAACCACTCATTTGTGAATGGAAATGGGGCATATGACTCTCTTTAACCAACACAGAGGGTGAATTTGGCCTATTTCTAGGTGATTTTGACTTTTGATGAAGTAAGACTATGTTTTAAGTGTTGTTATGAGTTACTAGAACCTAATGTGACATGTATCAAGCAGAAACAGTAACACAAACAACTAGGAACACAAAGAAATAGCTAAATCCAAACACTACTTATTCTAACTAGAATCCAAAATAAACTGAGTAAACTGATGCAACAACTTAAGCTAAAGATCAGGAACTATCTAATAAGCTAAAATAGAACTAAATAAGTAGTAATTAACTATAGATAAGCAATAAAGACAGAGAACTCAGAAATTTCTTTCTTACAAAAAGCCTTCCAAGCAATCTTTTCATGAACCAAGGGCCACAAAACCAACCTATAGAATCCCCATGGATTCACTAACCCACAACCATCCAAGATTTACTGTGCTCCAGCTAAGATCTTCATAAACCTTGTGTTTTTGAGTTTTTTATAACTTAGCTATGTTTTAAGGTTTCTAAAAGCTTATTTAAGCTTTCTGGGAGCTTATATGATCCTGAGAGACAATGTAATCTACTAATAACAACAATACAGTTGATTAAGAAATTTGAAATAATATGAAAATTGAACAAACTGAGATATGAATTAAAACTTGAAATTGATTGATGAAAAAGTTGGAATTACACTTGATTACACTAATACAATGCTTAAAAGCTTGATTTTTAACTGAAAATGAAAGTTACAAACTAAACGAGACTATCTTTTCTAAAATAAACTACTACTAGCTCCATTGTGCTTCTCTTCTATTTATAGCTGAAGATTAAGGTTCTGGAGAGTCTTCTAAACATATCCCACCTAATCTTGACCATTAAAAAAACTCTTAATTGATCCTGACCCTTGATTTCGTTTTTGGCGGGAAATGCTGTTTTGGCATTTTCTCTGTATTGCGTGTTGGGAGGGGGAGCATTAAATGGGGAGGTGATGTTAGGTGCAGAGGGTGGTAGGATGGTGATGATGGATTACAAGCGGGGATGGTTTTGCAGAGGTGGTATTGGAGGGGGTAAATGGTTTTGTGGGAGGGAAAGGTGCACAGTGGTTTGGGGTGGTGGTGTTTGACCGGAGTTTGACCCTGGTATTAAATACCAGGGTGGGCTTTTGTATGTTGGGCTAAAGCAAAAACGGTAGGGAGTGGGCTTGGGATTGGTTATGTTTATTATTTGGATTGGATTTTTGGGCTTTTGGTATTAATAAGGATCCATTTGGTTTGAGTGGTATATTAGGCCCAAGGACTAAAATTGCAACAAGCTGAAAATTGAAGGACCTGTTTTGTAACTTTCCAAAAAGTATTACAAGGACCTTTCTTGCCATAGTGTGATAACTTAAGGACCATAATTGCAATTTTCCAAAAATAAGTAACCAGGGACCTTTTCTGCCAAATCTTCAAACTTCAGGGACCAAACATGTAATTTCACCAAACTTTCCAACCAAGGACCATTCCTGCCATAGAAGATTAGTACAAGGACCAAAATTTTTTTTCTCAAAGTTTTAATATCCCAGGGACCTGCTTTGTTAATTTTTCTAACTTCAGGGACTAAACTTGCAATTTTGTGAAACTTTGTACCAAAGGACTAATAATGTTTATTTGTGATTTAAAAGGACCTTTGGTGACTTTTTCAAGTTTTTAGAATAGTCAAGGACTAGTTTTGACAATTATGCAAACTTTGTTCATTTTCATCTGTTTTTGATTATTTTGCATCTGAAACATATAAAACACATTCCTGGGATATTCTCAGTATTATGATGCATATTTGAGTGTTTTTAGATGGTTTGGCAGCTTAGATTAGGTAAAAATGATGAGAATTTACACACTCATCACCCTTCATGTTGGGTCTGCAGCCCACATGACCCGGATCGTTAAGGTGTGATTCATGAGCTTAGTGCAACCTACTAAACTCCTGATAATTGTGCATGCATCACAATTATCACAAAAACTTGCATTTTCCCAGATAGGTGTATCAACTGAACCTAGGGAACTTGTATTCACTAACCCCTAAACCTCTGATTCTCACTCAACACCTACTGTTGACTTTTTAAGCATGTATTATAGGTTTATTACTTCTATGGACTTATGGCGGAAGGAGGTACTGAACTCGGAGGACTTTTCATGGTTATCATTCAAACACCACCAACCTAACTCTTAGATTTTTGGGACCTCAACAAAATAAAAGTACATCTTTTATAATTAAAACTCTGATAATTATGAATGATAACTAAAATTTTCAAAACGTCTCTTTTCGAGTCGTTTTCTAATACTGTATCTGTGATTCTATGAAGTAATACCCCAAACACTTTATCTGCTGCGATCAGTGAAAAATGGGGGTGTTACACTTCATGAGGCAGTTTTTGCGTTTGGCTAGCTTTTAGGGGACTCGGGCTGGTAATCAGGATGATTAGGCTATGAAATTTAAATGGGCATTAAGTGACTGGATCTTGGAGAGCCTTGTGAATACTGACTTTACTGACATTGCCAAGGTTGCTGATGCAGCCCGTAATGTGGAGATCTTAAGGGAAAGGACTAGGAGTAACAAACGTAACAGAGATGGTGATATGATTCAATCTTTTGGGGCAACAGGTTATGGTTAGATACGGAGGAGTCAGGTTCAGAGGGATCAGGATCGTAGGGGAAATGGTAACGGTAGCGGTGGTAGTAACAGAAATGGTGAAAGGAACAACAACCAGAAGTATGGGAACAACATGAGTCAGCAGTATGGTAACTCATCTGGGTATAGGTCGAATTATGGGTCTGGTTCTTTTAACAAGAAGAGGTTCCCGGATTAGGCTTCTTCTCCACCATGCTCTACTTGTGGGAAGACGCATCCTAGAAAAACGTGTCATCGTCTTACAGGAGGATGCTTTATTTGTGGTGTTGTGGGACATCGAGCTAATGATTGCCCGAAGAACAAGAACAAAGGTGGTACTGGGACTCAGTCAGCTGCTTCAGGTTGGGTGTTTGCTATGACTCATGAGCAGGCAGTAATGGCATCAGGTACCATTACGGGCTCTTTACATATGTTTGGTCGAGTTATTTTCGTATTATTTGATACTGGTGCTACTCATTCCGTAGTATCTATTTCTTTTGCTAAACACATAACAATTCCACCAACATTACTTGAATATTCGGTATCAATATCCACCCCTATGAAAAACCAAGTAATCATTAACCATGAATTTAAAAATTGTCCTGTATGTTTTGACGACAAAATTCATTCTGCCAATATATTTCCTTTGGAAATGTGCGATTTCAATTTCATTCTTGGCATGGATTGGTTGACGGAACATTAAGCTACCATTGACTGTCACACCAAACGTGTTATCTTTGGTGATCTAAATAATCCCGAATTTGTTTATCATGGTTCTCGACCTGTCAGACCTATGAAAATCATTTCTGCTTTGAAAGCCCGTACTTTGATCTCACATGGTTGTGAGGGTTTCTTAGCTTCAATCAAGGACACTTCTGTTAATGAGACTCGCCATGAGGATCATCCTGTTGTCCAAGATTTTTTAGATGTTTTCCCCGAAGAGCTTCCGGGAATTCCTCTTGAACGTGAAGTAGAGTTTAGTATTGAATTAATCCCTGGTGCCGAACCTATTTCGAAAGCCCCTTATCGTATGGCCCCTATTGAATTAAAGGAGTTGAAGGAGCAACTTCAAGAGCTTCTGGAACGTGGTTTCATTCATCCAAGTGTTTCTCCATGGGGTGCTCATGTTCTTTTTGTGAAGAAGAAAGACGGTAGTCTGAGGCTGTGTATTGACTACCGCGAGCTAAACTGTATTACAATTCGTAACCGTTATCCTTTACCTTGCATCGACGACCTTTTTGATCAACTTCAAGGTGCGAAGTTCTTTTCTAAAATCGATTTGAGATCTGGGTACCATCAACTATGGGTGAAGGAACAAGATGTTCCTAAGACAGCATTCCGTACTCGTTATGGTCATTATGAATTTTTGGTGATGCCATTTGGTTTGACCAATACTCAAGCTGTGTTTATGGATTTAATGACTCGTGTCTTTCATGAATTCCTGGACAAATTTTTTATCATTTTAATTGACGACATCCTTGTTTATTCAAAGACAAAGGCAGAGCATGAGGAACATCTTCGTATTGTGTTGGGGATTCTACGTCAAAGGCAGTTGTACGCTAAATTCTCTAAATGTGAATTTTGGTTGGGTTAGGTGGCATTCTTGGGTTACATCATTTCTGCAGATGCTATTACCATAGATCTTGCAAAGGTCGAGGCAATCACTAAATGGCCAAGACTGACGACTGTGACAGAAGTTAGGAGTTTCTTGGGTTTGCCTGGCTACTATCGGAGGTTTGTGGAAGGATTCTCACGTTTGGCTTTATCGTTGACTAAGCTTATGAGGAAGAGTGAGAAATTCATTTGGGTTGAACAATGTGAGGAGAGCTTCGAGGAATTGAAGAAGAGATTGGTTTCCTCTCCTATTCTCACTTTACCTTCTGGGTCTAGTGGATTTCAAATCTATAGCGATGCTTCAAAGAAGGGTCTTGGTTATGTATTGATGCAGCATGGAAAGGTCATCACCTATGCGTCAAGGCAGCTGAAACCTTATGAGGTTAACTATCCTAAACATGACTTGGAGTTAGCTACAGTCGTGTTTGCTTTGAAAATCTGGTGGCATTATCTTTATGGGGAATCTTGTGACATCTTTACCGATCATAAGAGTCTTAAGTACATCTTCACTAAGAAGGAGTTGAATATGAGACAGAGATGTTGGCTTGAACTTCTTAAGGACTATGACATGAACATTCAGTATCATCCAGGCAAGGCGAATGTGGTTGCTGACTCTCTTAGTAGAAAGTATAGGATTTTGGCTACTCTTGATATTGCTCATAAGATTGTCAATGACTTGGAGTTGTTGGAAGTGGAATTTTGTATTCGTGGTTGTGACGGATATTGGGCGATTTTGAAGATTGAACCTAACCTTATACTTAGAGTTAAGGAAGCGCAGAAAGATGATGGTGAACTTTGGTCCATAATTCAGAGTTTGGAGGAAGGTAAGCAGACGGAGTTTCGGGTTGATGATGATGGTATTGTCTGGCACGTTGATCGTTTGTGTGTCCCTAGTGATCCATCTATTCGAGAAGCTGTGTTATCCGAAGCACATAGTTCTCCGTTTACTATCCATCTTGGTTCAACCAAAATGTATAGAGATTTGAAACAGAACTTCTGGTGGAATGGAATGAAGCAGGATGTGGCTACGTTTGTGGCCAAGTGTTTGACATGTCAGCCGGTGAAAATTGAGCATCAACGTGCTAGTGGTCTTTTACAACCATTAGATATTCCTACTTGGAAGTGGGATCAGATTTCCATGGATTTTATGACGGGTTTGCCACACACACAGAAGAGGCATGATGCTATTTGGGTTGTAGTTGATCGTTTGACCAAGTTAGCTCACTTCTTACCTATCTGTAAGGATTATTCCGTTAGTAGGTTGGCTAAGATCTTTAGATAGGAGATTGTTCGACTGCATGGTACACCTACAGCTATTATATCTGACAGAGATCTGCGGTTTACTTCTAGATTTTGGAAGGGTTTGCAAAAGGCTTGGGGAACTAGACTTAAGTTTAGCACATCCTTTCACCCTCAGACAGATGGTCAGACTGAGCGTAAGATTCAGACCTTGGAGCATATGTTGAGGTCTTGTGCCCTTGAGTGGACTGGTAACTGGGATGAGTATTTGTGTCTGGTGGAATTTGCTTATAACAACAGTTGGCACACTAGTATTAAGGCTGCTCTGTTTGAACTGTTGTATGGTCGTAAATGTAGGGCACCAATTTGTTGGAACGAGGTTGGAGAAAGGCTTATTGAAGGGCCTGATTTGATTGAGGTAACTAATGAAAAGGTCGCGACAAAAGAGTTATGCAGATCGTCATAGGAGAGATTTGGAGTTCAATGTTGGTGATCGTGTGTTCCCTAAGGTATCTCCGTGCAGAGGTGTTAGACGCTTTGGTATTAAGGGTAAGTTAAGTCCGCGCTTCATCGGTCCTTTTGAAATCTTAGAGCGTGTTGGTGAAGTCTCCTATCGCTTGGCTTTACCTCCCCAGCTATGTCATGTGCATAACGTATTCCGCGTATCTTTGTTAAGAGGCTATAATTATCATCCGCTGCATGTAGTTTCATATCCATTGGATCAGATTAGTGCTGACTTGTCTTTGGCTGAAGAGCCTAAGGCTATCTTAGATCATCAGGAAAGAGTCATGAGAAATAAGGTCATTCCGTTTGTCAAGATTCTTTGGAAGAATCATCCCGAGCGTGAAGCTACTTGGGAGACCGAAGAATCTATGCGAACTAGCTATCCGCATTTCTTTTCTTGATATGGTACATTTTCAGTTTATTCTTTTCATTTCAATTTCGCGAACGGAATTTTCTTTTTAGAATGGAAGAGTTGTAAAACCCAAAAATCTGAAAACCTAAAATGGGGTATAATTTAAAATTTTCTAAAGTCAAGGGACTAATTGGTAAGTAAATAACTAAACTATATGTTATATGATTATAAGAGTTCACAATACCTAATTAAATCAAAAACCTTGCAATATATGATGACTAAATACATTATATGAGTAATAAGCTAAAGTTAACTCAATAAATAAAATTTGTAACTTTCCAAATTCCTTGTACAATCCATACACGTTTTCTCTCGCCATTTAATAATTGGTGTATATCCTTAAGAAAATAAAAGATTTCATGTGTCTAGTCCCTAGCCCTTTTTACACGTCATTCCTTAAAACCAATATTCGGTCTTTATTTGTTCCCAAACTTATAACACATTTTCTCCATCCTATATATCATTCGGCCTTTTCTGTCATCCTCTTTCATTTGACACAAAGCAAAACATAAGGTTCTTGGTTACTTTTCCTCTCCATTTGAAGGCTAGAAGGTGAAGTTGATTGCTGTGGTTATAATTGGTTTGGAGTTGTTCTTGTTCTCCTTTTGTTGTCTCGTTAAATCTGCCTAGAGAGATATCATCATAACTTCTTGTTCCTTTATTCCACTCGACACATAAACATATGTATAAAATCTGAATATAATGACACCTAAACATAATCATAACATGTTAATCTACTCGTATCATTGCTTGGTTGTTGTTTTGTTCGTCGCTAAACATGTATATATAGCCACATATGAATGATTATAAATAGACTTAAACTATAACTAAACATATAGAAATCCTTGCTAATCTATACTGCTCATTTTCATGCTATCATTATTCGCTTTCTGTCTCGTTAATATGCGTATCACAAGTATATAAAACCACACCTCATATGATACTAAAAGTCTTGATGAAAAACTGCATGTTGAGACTCGTATGATTCTGTCGATTTGATCTAATTCGAGCCCTATGTTGCTGGCATTAAAACCCTCGCTAAATCATTAATGAAACCTTAAATATAACCTACTAAATCTGGAAAACCTAATATGGAAAATAACGAGGGCACAAAAGGGGTCTAAGGTTTCGTATCCGTTATTTCGTGTGAGTGTTGTGTGTCATTGCGACTGTGTTGTGGGCATGGGTTTTGTGTCGATATGTAGGGCTTGGTTTGTGTCATTTTATGTGGTTCATGTGTCGTTAATTTGAGCATGTGTATGTATGATTAATGTGTCGATCTTAGGGGCTGTTAAAAGTGTGTGTTATGGAATTAATAAACCTAAAACATGTGTTTGCAACCTGATCTAAAAGAGTTAGACATAGGGTTTTGTTTTTGGTCTTGATAAGCTTCATGATTTTCTCGATAAACTGAACTCGTATGTGTGTTGTGTGTGTCGAATAAGTATCTTAATGAAGGGTCATATATGTGCATTACGTTTAGGTGCGTTGGGTGTCGCCTAAGTCTGGTGGCTGCTAGTTTCGTTTGCATGCTTTAGGAATAATGGGTTATATATGATTTATAAGTTGTGATCACATGCATGGGTCTTGTGTGTAACCTGTTACTGTTGTGTGCCTCATATAACCCTTGTGTTTGTATTAAAGATTGTGAGTCTAGCTGCTCTTGTAGGTCACGTTAAAACTAGTGTTGGGTTGCGTTTGTGCGTGGTTTGATTAAACCAATTTGTGTTTAACCTGTGCTAAATATGAAGTTAAAAAAGGAAATAAAAGTGGGTCGTGTAGGATTTTGCTAGAATCTTTTGCATGCTAAACCTAAATGGATGTGTGTAGATTAGTGTTGTGATTGCATGTGTGGGTTATGTTTAAACGAGTTAAAGAAAAGCATGTATGTCATATACAATGTTGAAACTAAAAAGTGTCATGATATGTGTGTCATTAATGTGTAAACTAGTATACCTATATGTTGATAAATCAAATTAGAAGCTTAGGAGTGGGTGATCTTGTGTCTCATTAATCTGAATATGCAATTATATTTTGTGTGTGTGTGTCATATGAAATCCACCACGTGCTGGAAACATGTACTTTAAAGTTGGTTTAAAAGAAAGGGATTGTGACATATTTTAAGTCTCATTAACTTGCGGTGTTTGTTGGTCTCATTATGGTATTAGAATGTTTGCGTGTGTGTGAATTGTTTTGCTAAGGTTTCATGGGTGTTTTATAATTATTAACGAAAAGGTGTGAGTAAAAGGGTTCTTAGTGTGACTAATCCGGATTCCCTTTATGTTCTTTATGATTTTACTGTTTTTATAACCTTAACATACCTTCTAATTCGGTATAACCCTAAACTTCTAATTCGGCTAAACCTAAATTGATATCACATTTAACTTAAGAAAACCCTATAAGTAAAGACGTATTAATAACAAGCATTAAAAATCTGTTATGATATTAAATAACTGATGTGCGTTTTGTGTCATATGCAGTATAGGGGTAATTGCCTATTTCAAAGTTTTAAATTTATATTTAGCCGACTTATCCTATAACCCACACTCTAACGGAAAGTGTATCCGATCAATATGTATAGAGTGGTAAGCAGAGTGTCGATCACTAAGAGTGGAATGAAAACCTTAATATGTCTATCATTATTTTAATATTCTAAGTTAGTTTTACAATCTAATCTAATGCAAGGGGGTTTTAGTCTGAGAGACTAGCACAAAATTGGTTTTATTAAATATAAATTAAACTAATGAGAACAATTCAGCAGATAGCAACACGTACATAGATAGATAATAAAGACTATAAGAAGACCTGTCCTGATAATTAAGTAGCTTGTCACTTATTTTATTGGTAGTTTTATATGAAGTGTATTATAATCTGGTCTTTCTCGTTGGATCGAGTATATCGGCGAGTAAACCCTTAATGATCACTTATGCCTATCCTACTTATCTAAAGACGTTAGATTAAATAGGCGAGGGGCAGATATTGCAGTCCACGGGCTCAGCTAGACACAGAGGTTATCAAAGCACTAATATAAGTCACCAAAGACATCAACATATAAACCTTAATTAATGGGAAAGCAATATTAAGGGGAGTGTACGATATTCCGTAGTCACATATCACAAGCCTATCTATCCTGATGAATTAATGCTTACTATTACAATAAAATAAAACTACTTAATGAATTAAATACATGCAGGACCTTCTTACAGCTCTAATATCTTTGTTTGGAGTGTGTCTTGTGAAGCTTCTTTGACTAAATTCGTCACTTAGGGTTTTGCACTTGGTATCTCCTCTCTAAAATTCGTCTGTCCTTGGGGTATTTATACTTTCTGTCTGAGGGTAAGATGCGGCGCATATTATAGCAAGATGCGGCACATTAACTTAACTTCACGTAGGGTCAAAGATTAATATATTATGGAATATTCGTACACCGTCTTTAGATGTGGCGTAACTTGGTTCTTGTATGCGGCGCATGTCCTTTAGCGTTTTGGATTACATCTGGTGAAGTCTTGATAGTGATACGTCGTATGTCAGAAATATGATGCGGCGTATCTGGAGTAGAACAAGCTTGACCTTCTTCGTTGACCAAATTTTCATATGTGGTGCATGCTATAATTGAATGCGGCACATTCTTCAAAGTCAGGCAATGGTCTTCAAATTCATCTAAGTATGATATTGCAGCGTATCTGTTGAGAGAGATACGATGCATCTTCTGGGTTCCAGTAGACTTTTGACATCTTACTAGTTTTGCTCCATATTTCTTCCAAAATCGTTAAGTTTCACCAATTGCTTGTTTTTACCTGAGAATTACTAAAGTAAATGATTAAGTATCGATTCTCATGAATAATATAATAAAACAAGTCAAATAAATAAGATAAATGATGACAATAAAATATAGTTATTTGAATTCATCAAATATTCCCTCACTTGAACTTTACTTGTCCCCAAGTAAACTCTAGATTATAAATTATGAAAATGTATCCTAAAAGATATTAGGATTTATTTTTATCATTAAGCACGTATTCATATTATCATAATCACACAACCAAACACTTAACGAGTTAGAAACAAATGTAAAATTTTAATTTAAGAACGATCTAATCATCTCATTGTTTAGTTGTGATGAATATTCTATCATAGGCTTGGCAATCATACACATCTCCTCTACTAAAGCTTAGGAATAAAATCTCTAAAGTGGTAAAAAGGGTTTATGAGGTTTAAGGGTTAAACCTAGCTTCGTTAAAACATTTTCTACATAAACTTAGTAGATCGCTTGCACAAGTCCTTGACGCTTCAACTAACGGATGGTCACTAGTATACTTCATGGATTGCTAGCGCAAGTTCTTGACTTTTCAAATGATTGATGGTCACTAATGTGTTCCTTGGATCGCTGACACATTACTTTCATAATGGATGGTCACCAAGTTGCACACCAGATCGCTGGCACATTATTTAATCAATCTTAAACTTGGATGGTCACCAATTCATAAACTAGATCGCTGGTGCGTTAGTCAATTAATCTAATACTTGGATGGTCACTACCTTATTTATACATTTAATATTCTTACTTGGTCATCATTATATCCGGATGCTCGAAAGCTAACAACGAATACAACAATACGGTAGGGTAGGGATAACATTTAGGATATAAGAATGGGTTTAAAATAAAAATAAACAAACAGATAGATTAAATCCTGGTTTGGTTAATCACTTTCCCAACCATCCCATGAATAAGACTCATATCGTTGAATAACTCACGCTTTTGACACTTGTAACTCACGCTTTAGGTAGACACAAGTTATACTCAATAAACTCTTAATCAAAGAATAAACCTTAGTTGGCGTTCCCATAACGTCCAACTCCCAATCAATCTATAAATATAATACAACAACAAATAGTGGTGATATCAACCACTTAGTACAAAACTTTACAATAGTTGGTTTAACAAACTTCCAACTTCCTTCTTTCTTTTTCTTTTCATTTTTTCGATTTTTTTAAGTCACCTTATACTACGATGTGTAAAATTTCACTATATCACTTATAACGATAATTCTGGATATTTTTTTTTCATACTTTTCATAACTTTAGATATAACGGTAACAGTGAAAGTAGTAAACACACGAAAAATAACACGATACAAAAATTATACAATATGTACTTTTACTCCATTCCATTGTGCAATTTCCCAACCTAACCAAATATAATGAATTTACGCACACGAACACAGGTAACGCAAGGAAACACACTTTGCCTTAAAGCAACTAACCACGGATATTAATCTATAGGGTAGGCTAAGGTTTAAGCTGTAACGAAACATTTAACAAAGGTGTATGAAACGAAAGGAATGGTTCTGAGGTATTTTCTAGGGGTATCTTACTCTAAAAATGAGAGTAACAAAGGGTTTTACATGGGGGTTAACTAACCAGTGTAGTTAGCTAATAAATATAACATATTTAGGCTATTTGGTGTAATCCTAGAAATTTACCGAGTTAGAAAAGTCATTCCTATTACAATTATGCTCAGTCACTCATTATGGTGGATTCCACTAGTATGCTAGCCAAGTTCTAAAGTTTACTAGTTACACGCACAAAAAATATTTTAGCAAATAAAGTTATGTGTGCGGTTATGTAACTTAGATTAAACAAAAATATGCTAAAAATTTTCATTTTGATATATTAAGTACAGATTAAGCATAATTTTAAAATTTTAGGACAAGTAAGCGTTCTAATTCTCCATCCCCCCCACTTAAGTTGAACAACGTCCTCGTTGTTTCTAATAAATATTAAAAACATGGAAATAAAAAGAATTAGAACGGGAAACTCCCATGAGATTTGCTCGGTATGATCCTCCATTATGCGTTTGTAAGCAAAATCTACTTTCTTGTAGGCGAAAAAGCGTTCAAGCCTCCATGAATGACGTCTCCACAGAAAGTACAGAAATGTATATATACCCTCATTTAAATAACACACCTGTATTAAGAAAGTAACAACTTGCACGTAGTTCATTAGTATTTAGCAAAAATAAAACCTAAAAATTTAAATTAAAAAATCTGGAAATCATTAGATCAGTCGATACGCCGCATCTATAGGATTAGATGCGCCGTATCGAGCCTGAAATAAGTACAAATCAGAAAATCAGATGCGTCGCATCCTTAACCAGGGATGCGCCGCATTAAATGAACTGACAGAATGTTTTAAAGTTTAAAAATAAAATAAAATGCAGAAAATAAAAGATATGATCTGTTCAGTTGATACGCCGCATCTATAAGATGAGATGCGCCACATTTACTGTAGATCTGACAGACTCGACACAGAAAAATAGTAAATGATAAATCCGGGTTGTCTCTCGATGAGCACTTTTCTTTATTCCAGAGTCTTCAAGTTAGACTCACGTTCAGCTCTTATTTCGTTCTTGTGACGTCCCATCCTTCGTCTTTCATGCGAAAGATGTTCCCATAAAGTTGTGCAACATTTTCTTCAGATCGAGTTAATTTATTACACTTCATAGCCTTGATTGCCACGTACTCTTCATATGGTCCTAAAGAGTATTTTATGACTTCAAATTTTTCAAGGATCATAGTAGGCGGATTGCGGTAGGCGATCCCTAGTAGTTGACATTTCCTTTTAGTGAATTCTTCTTCCACGTTATTAACAAACTTAGAGTAATCATCCTTATTCAAATAGTCATCAAGCTCCTCTTCCTTTAGAGATTCATCGAGATTTTCTTGAGCTTTAATGTGGGGATAACAATAGTTTTCACCATTGATGAATTGGTACTAATCTTGGATTTCATCCCATTTCCTTTTTAATTCCCATTGCAATCTCCTATCAAGCTTCGTGTAATCGTTGAATTCATTGTGCACCCACTCCCAGAAAGTAGTATTTGATGCTCCTTTGACTTCTTTCAAGTATTCGATTCGTCCTTTCTCTTGCAAAGCTTCTGCCTTACATGGGCAGTCTTCAACTTGATCGTACCAATCGTAGTCTTCAAAGTAAACATTGTTATCAATCCTTTTCATTCCAATTATACTTCCTCCATTACAGGCTCCGTCGTCTTTCCAGTCACAACTTGGCCAATCACTAATTCCGTCTTTGAAACGTATAGGTTTACAAGTGTGATTAATATGTCCGAATTCCCAAGGTTTATCAGTAACCCATGGTATTTGATCATTCCACTCATAATACCAGGTATTTTTGAATTCCTCGTACGTTTTGAACCCTGGTAAGTCTCCAGTTAGCACATCAGTATCAATTTTCAATAAATAATTAAATTAATTGAATTCCTTGCATAAAAGTGTTTCATAATTGAAGAGATCTGTGTCAAACCCAAATAATTCTGATGTTTCATCATTGGAATCTTCATTCTTCTTCTCATATCTCCAATAAATCCAAAGTTCATTTTTCAGTGATGAGGACATATTTCCTGGGTAACAAAACTTAGAATTCATCCGATGGGAGAAATCTATACTAAATTTTTCCAAGAATTTCGCTTGAAGATCCATCCAGCTATTAATAGAATTGGGAGGCTCCATATTCAACAAGCACTTTGCGGATCTTGTAAGTGTAATAGGAAAAGTTCGAAGCATAAACTAATTAAAGGTTGTATGCTTTGTCCGGTAATATTTAGCAATGTCAAGGATTCTTTCAACATGTTCATCAGCATTCTCATGATTTGACCCGTCGAAGGTGTTGGACTGCAGTACTTTGAGAAATTGACCCTTTACTTCAAATTTGACCCCATCATCTAGTCTAGGCCTAGCAATTCCCAAGCTAAAGTTGGCTCGAGTTTTGTTCATGTATTCCTCCATTGTTGGTTCCGTCATTGCTTCTGTTATTCCTTCTTCTTCCTGTTCAGAAAAATAATCAAGCTCAGATGAACTTGAAAGATCAAAGCTTTTTGTGTTGAAAAGCTTCTTAAGCGAATGGAAAGCTCGTTCAGGTTCTTCGAATGGTTTAGTTAAGTTCTTAGTCGAACTTCTGGTCATGCACTTCTTGAAATCACCAAAAAAGCATCAGTAGGGTATGTTCATCAAAGTAGAATATCAAAAAATTAACAACGAAAACGGAATACGAAAAATAAAAGTTGCTGATATCTGTAGACGATACGCCGTATCCTAATAATAGGATGCTGATGAGTGGCCTTTTACTCATCATTTTAGGCCCAAAAAACCCACGAAAACGACCAAAAACACCCAATAATGACTATATAATGTTACAAATATCCTTCAAGTGTGATTTTGTGTATTTCAGGTACAAATGGATTGAAAACAAGGCAAATGTGAGCAAAATGGAGCATGGATGGGAAACCGGAGCAATATGGAGCATTACCGGATCTATTCGACACAATGGGAAGCATTTATTGATGAATTAAAGAGTCGAGACAATCCCAAGAGTGTGACATGGGGGGAGGTATGGAAATCCGAAACAAAACCCTACTTATCGAATTACCCTTCACCCGACACCAAACTACACAAAATTCCCTATTTACCCTTTAAATCCCGAAACTTAAATGTAAAATCGTTTTCGAAACCGTTTTTCCCAAAAAATATTTCAAAAGCCAAATTTCCTTTTCTCAATAAATCACGAAAAAACATTTTGATAAACTTTTTTTTGTTTTACTTTATTATTAGTAAATTATTAGTTAGTATATTAATATTATTAGCATATTATTATTATTATTATTATTATTATTATTATTATTATTATTATTATTATTATTATTATTATTATTATTATTATTATTATTATTATTATTATTATTATTAAAAAACTACAAAATTATTTTTATTACAAAAAAAAAATGGTTTTACAATTACACATTTTTTACTAATACTAAATCCTAACTAACATTACTACTAAATCCTAAACTTACACAATCAACCTCACTAGCCCAGTCCACTCCACCTTTTACCCACACTTGACCAGTCCACCAACCAAATAAACCATCCAAACCCAAACACTAAAACAAACACAACCCGTTTTATCTCTTTGACACCCAAAAGTCAATCGAACCCTCTGCTACTTTACTCTTCCCTCCAAAACCCACAAGCACTCCCCCTGTCCCACTCCAACTCATCTTCCAGACCAAGACAAACCTTGATCACATGATGTCCCATCAGTCTTAATTGCCTCGTTGGAAATCCTTGTGCTAAATTCCCATCCACGGTTGAGATGAAGTGAAGTGCTAATCCAAGGAATCATCCAATGGCTGCAATCTATGCTGAGAAAGCACAAGTTGGACCAGCTCAGCCATCCACTTATAGGAAAAACACAACAAGATGTGGACAAACAAAGATGAGAAAACCCTAGTAAAGGCGTATAAAATAGTCCTCCACACGTCAGAATAGTTGTCACTATTTTTGGACCATTGCTTTCTAGTATAACTTTTGTTTTAATGTTCTTTAATTACCTGTCATTGTACTTTAAAGTATTGTATTCTCCTTTTAAATCAATGAAATTTTAATTTTTCTTCAATTTTATTTACAAGCACTTTACTTTTTTAATTGAATCAAAGAGCTTTTCCTTATTGTTTCATAAGCTCACATAAGCTTATCAATATCTTATTGTCAGTTTAGTATAAGTTTACTACTGTTTAAAAAAAAATTAAAAAACTGTAGCACTGCTTTTTCAAACTGCTTATTTCAGTACTTATTTTTTAGTTCATTTAGGCTTCTTTAGTTTAAACGTAGCTTAATATGTCATTTACTTTTCAAGTTTTAGTTTAAAAATCCTATTTTAGCCTTAAAATTCTTAAAACTACCCCATAAAGGGGTGTTTGGCACAAACCCGTTTGCAGCCTATTTTTTTATTTATTATTATTTTTTTATTTTTTAATTTTTTTATACCATTTTTCCAATTGCAATCAGTTTTACTTAGTTGTTTTTAGTAGTCTTAGGCTTAGTGGTTGCATTTCCATTTAGCCTTAAAGATTTTGAGTGAGTTTTCTATTTCAACTGTCTTAAAAATTAGCATAGGATTAGATTAGGCTTAAGCCTTTGTAGTTGTTAGTTTGCCTTAGGTTAGTTCAAAATAGGTTAGTCTTCGTGTACAACTTCTAATCTCTTAGTTTCATTAGCTAGAATCCCATTTCTGACCCATTGGACCCATTTGTTCTCAACAGCCAAGTAGTCCCAACACCTTTCAAACATACATTTTTAATTTGTTCATTTCTTGACATTAGGCCCTAAAAATTTACATGAGTAATCCCTGCTAGGTGATCTATGTCAGTATATATATATATATTTTTTTTTTATTTTTAGGAATTTTTTACAAGCTTGTGCTTTAGTCCAAAGTAGCCCCAGTAGCCACTGTTCCATTACCTTGCAGCCCATTAGGACCACTTTTTGCTTATTTGTTGCTTCTTTAGCTTATCCCCAACTGCTTATTATTGTTTCCTTAGTGCTTATTTAGATATCCCCTTAGTTTCCTTAGATTATTTCACCCTTAGCATAGTTCCTTGTAGCTTTTTAGCTTTCTAATATTCCTTTATAGCTTTTTGTATAATCTGCTTATTTTTCATCGTACTATCTGCTTATTCATTGATTTTCAGAAAAAGTTGTAGTTGTGAAAAATAATTATTTTCATTTGTTTAATTAGTTTGAATAGGTAAACTTGAAAAAAAAATGTTTTGAAAAAAACGTGGTCAATGGGATTCGAACCCCTGACCTACAGCCTATAACAGAACCAACTCCACATCCTTTTTCCATCCTGCTGTTGCTACTTCTTGTCATAGTTTTCTTCAGTTTCATATTTAATATGCTTTTGTATTTCCCTTTTAACTTATTTAAATTTCAGCTTATATTTTGCTGCTTATTTTGAACTTCTCATCTCATATCCGAAATTTTTTAGCTTCTTTATTAGGTAATAGAATTTCCCAAAATTTTTCAAATTTTTCCGAATTGTTTTACTATTTTTCATGCATTTATTTTATTATTTTAGTTTTTAATTCATTATTAAAAATATAAAAAACAAAAAAATATTTTTCTTTTTCAAAAAATTTTCTTTTATCGTTAGAACCGTAGGAAAATCATTTTTACCCCCGTAGGATTAGCATAGCTTAAAATTTACGTTTTATCTTGCGCACTTACGTGTTTTAATCAACTTTAACGTTTTTAATTTAGATTGCGTTTTAGGATTCCCTTAGCTACCGATTATCTTTCCCGTAGACTTTTAGGTAGTTTTTAATTTTTATTTAGCTTCTCTTGCTTAGATTCATGATTTAGTTGCGTTTATTTTATTTCTCTTTCGTTATTCGTATTTTCCTTAGTTTTAGAATTCTAAAACCAAAAAAAATTCCTCAATCAAGCACTTTAATCAGAACCCCAATCGATATCCTCAATTCACGTCTCGTCGGGAAACGACCCATGAAATCCCTTGCCCGGTACTCTTCAAAATATCGAATTCGTGAGATTTACATGCTAACCTTTTTAACGAAAGGTTGATTTGTGATTCTCATGACTTATTACCCTCGAGGTAATCTAGCCCGATATCTTTAATCCTCTCTCCCTATTGGTTGGTTTTATATCAACTAAAATTTTAGCGCCGTTGCCGGGGAGGCGTGTTACGACAATATCGTCACGGGTTGACGATTAGTGACTTGAGATCCTTCCTCGGAAGTTATTTTTTGTATCTTTTGTATATATATATATTATCAAAATTCAAAAACGTCGAGAATACTTTTCACAAAGTATTCAAAACAACAAAAATATTGAAAAACCCTAAAAACTCAAAAATATTTTTCTTTTTCTAAAAACTTTTCAAAAAACCAAAAAGATTTTCTTTTCTAAATTTATTTTCCTTTTCTTTTAAAAAAAATATGTTTTTGGTGCATGAGCACCCGTTCTTCTACGTCATCGAGTCCCTTTCTTGAATCTCCCACAATAACGACTCAACAATATCGTAGACGTAATCAAAGACGTGCTGCCCCAATAGTCGAACCCGAGATTCATACTATTCCCGACTCTCCCATTGAGATGGCGGAAGAACGCACTATGCTCGAGCTTCTCCAAGCACCCACCAAGGGTTACGGAGAAGCCATCGTTGTCCCGGTAATCGTTGCCAATTCTTTTGCGCTTAAACTGACATTGCTTAACTTGTTGACTTCAAACCAATTCTACGGGTTTGAAAGGGATGATCCTCAATCCCACATTCGATGGTTCAATAAAATCACATCAACCATCAAGTGTAGGAACGTCCCTCAAGAAGCAATCAAATTACTTCTCTTTCCTTTTTCTCTCGAGGGGGCCGCCCGGATTTGGCTTGAAAAATAAACCCCTTGTTCTATTCTTACATAGGAAGACCTTGTGTCGAAATTTGTGAATGAATTCTTTCCTCCCTCGAAAACGACATGTTTGAAAAATGAAATTACAAAGTTTTCTCAAAAATTTGATGAGTCGTTTAGTGAGGCATGGGATCGTTTCAAAGATCTTCTTCGCAAATGTCCTCACCACGGTTTTTTCCGATCTTCATCAACTTGATACTTTCTATAATGGCTTGAACCAATCCGATCAAGATTCTCTCAATGCGGCCGCCGGTGGTAATTTCTTAAATCGGACTACAAAAGATGCTTTGTCAATTATCGAGACTAAGTCTAAGGTCCGCACTACCCGAAGCAAACCGATTGTTTCACAAACAAGTGCTTCTACCTCTACTTCTTCTCCAAACAATTCTAGCACCGATGCTAAGATTGACAAGCTTATAGAAGCTGTTCACGCATTGGTTCTCGCCTAAAAGAAAGAATCTACACCTCCACCCGCTCAAGTTAAAGCGGTGGAAACTTGCGTTACTTGTGGTGGTCCACATGCATACTATAATTGCACTGCCACCGATAGCATTCCCTTTCAAGTTAATGCCATAGTCGGGACTCAAAACCAAGGAGGTAACTAATATCGTCCTCAAGTTACCCCGACTTACCATGCCAACACTCAAAATGGGCCACCCGGCTTTTCTCAATCAAACAATCAAAATCGTGGGCAAAATGTTCAAAACCAATATCAAGCCCCGATTATTCAATACCCGACTCAAGGAGTCAATTTCAATCAAGGGTATCAAGCTCCTAATTACCAAGCCTCGATTGGTCCCTCAAGTGAACTTTCTAGGTACATTAAGCAAAATGAGGCCAATGTGACAGCTATGCAAAATCAAATCAACACTTTGAAAAATGATTTCCAAAACTCAATGATTAAGCAAGGTAATGAGCTTAAAAATGAAATTCGAGCTACAAACAACAAAATCGAACAATCTCAAAGTAAAATTGAAAACATGTTTAGTAGCCTTATGTGCAAAATGAGTCAACCTTCTACTTCGGGTACTCTCTCGGGAAACACCATTCCCAACCCGAACGAAGAGTTGAATGCTATCACCACCCGAAGTGGTGTTGCTTATGATGAACCCTCGATTCCTATTACCTCTCCGGTGAGGGAAGTGATTCGAGAGACCAAGGACAAGGTGCATTCTTCAAGCCCACAAAGTACCGCACACGTCCAACCTCCGGTTGTCCAAATTCCAATCCCAGAACCCGATGTATAGAAGAAAAATTATAAGCTTTCACTTCCATATCCTTCAAGGCTTAATGAGCAAAAACGCCATGACAAAACTAATAGACAAATGGAGAAGTTTCTTGATATCTTTCAAAAATTACACTTCGACATTAGTTTCATTGATGCTCTCGTTTATATGCCGAAATTTGCTTCTACCTTCAAGAATCTTCTTAGCAATAAGGAAAAATTGCTTGAATTGGCTGAAACACCGATTAATGCTCAATGCTCAGCCGTTCTTCTCAAAAAAACTTCCTGAGAAGCTTAGAGATTCCAGAAAGTTTCTCATTCCTTGTTCTTTAAAAGATCAAGAGGTTTGCAATGCCCTAGCCGATTCAGGTGCAAGCATAAACCTCATGCCTTTGTCGATTTATGAAAAACATGGAATGGGAGAACTCAAACCGACTCGTATGACCTTAGAGTTAGCTAATCGATCGATTACTCACCCAGTCGGTATAGCCAAAGATGTATTTGTTCGTGTGAATACGTTTATCTTCCCAGCCGACTTCGTGGTAGTTAATTATGAAGCTGACCCGAGAGTCCCTCTTATCCTAGGGAGACCATTTTTGCATACCGCAAAAGCCCTAGTTGATCATTACAAGGATACTTTGACCTTGAGGATTGACGATGAAAGAATGATTTTTCATGCCGATGCTTCTAAACATAATAAACACCACGTTAAGAGCATCGATGTTATTGATTTCTCCTCCAATGGTCATTCTTCCAATATCCCTAAATTCAAAAAGCAAAGTAGTGGCAGTCCCACTACATTTTCCGACTCTTCTCCTTCTCTCACACCGGTTGAGGAAAGTGATTTTGTTATGGAAGAGATCGATGATTCAATTTTGTCAGAAATTGATCCGGGGGGAGATCTTCCTTTATTAGAAAAGATGTTTTCTGATGAATCGTCTATTTCTCTCCCCCCCGATGGATGTTAATGATAAACCGTTGGATCCTTTGGATCCTGAGCTCGAGGAGTCTCTACCTGAATATGAGAGTTTTAGCTTTGAGGAAAGTAGTGGAAATCCCGCTTCTCTTCCCGAGTATACTCTCCCGGCTTACGAATCATTTAGTTTTGATCTCATAGAAGAGACGAGTAGTGGCAGTACCACTTCTCATGCTTGTATCTCTCTTCCGGAATATGATTCTTTTACCTTTGATCTAGACAAAGATGATATTTGTGACCCGGGGGGAGATATTCTTTTACCTTTGATCTAGACAAAGATGATATTTGTGACCCGGGGGGAGATGTTCTCAATCATGAGAATTTGCTTGATGACAAAATCCCAACCCTCCCACCCGGGACATTTTTTTGACCAAATGAGCTTTATTGATGAGATTCATAATATGGAAATTATGAAGTCTCCTTTTGGTGATGATGATCTAGTCATGATTGTTATCATGACTTTCTTTCCTTTCTTCACCTATCCGGTGACTTCTCCTTCCTTTAACTCCTTCGGGAGTGAGGACACTATCTTTGACCCCGATATTGTTTCTAATAGTTTTCACTATTAGAATACCGGGTATATCTCATCGAAGTGGAACTTTCACGCGCTTCAATGTTTATCCAAACATCTATAATGAAAGTCCGATTGAGATTGTATTTTCCACATCTTGCTTCCCCATGGACAAATGAATTTGGGGTCGAGTCAAGCTACCTGACTCGGTAATAAAAAATAAAGCACTCATCTTCTTTCTTTCTATTATTCTAACACCTAAGTGTGGGGGAGTTTCCCCACTTGCCTTCTTGTGTTGTGTTATTTGCCTTTGTTTTCAGGAATCCCGTAGATCTTGATGATTGGTGTGCTTGTTTTCAATCCAACCGCCCAATATCCGATCTTTGTTTATAATGTTAACCCAGGGATATTCTTTATAATCCTTCGTGTGAAACAAGAATTCGTTTCCACACTTGGATGGCGGTATTACCTTTTTCCGTTCAAAGTTTTGGCTAAGTGCCGGTACGTTGAGTATTGAGGGCAATATTCAATTCTAAGTGTGGGGGGAATTCTTGCGAATTTGACACATTTTCAAAAAATTTCACATGTTGTACCTTTCTAGTCCCTAGTACCCCTGTTTTGATCAAAAATTTAAAATTTTTATTTTATTTTCGTCAAAAATTGCAAAATAAATAAGAATTTGCTATACATAAATACCTCGGTATTTGTGGAAAATTTAGACTTGATTAGGCTAGAACAAGGGGAATCCTGACTCTTCTAGAGTGTTGATCTAGCTGCTTTCCTTAACGTTTTAGGCTAAATCTTTACGAATTGTCCAAATGAAAATGCTAAGCGTGGAATAGCGGTTTTCTTTAGATCTTATATAAGTAATCTATGGCTTTTCTCTCCCAGGAGCTCCTAAATTGACTTAATAACGTGCTTCTTTTCAAAAATTTGAACACAAAAATCATTTTGTTAGTAAAACAAAGTTGTTATACGGTTTTGACACATACTAATTCAAAGTTTTATTTAAATTTTGGAGCAAGGATACTTTCACGAAAACGTAATAAGAATGCAAAATGAAAGTGAGACGTTGCTTGAAAATTGCAAAAGTTAAAGCTTTGAGTATGAAAAAGTGCTATAAACGATGGTTCGAGATTGGTCCTTGGATCCTTAATTCTGAAAGGCGTTAAGGTCTTGGAATTACCCCGTGAAGCTCCGTTAGTAAAAAGCCATGAAATGAAAAATGAAAAGTAATGAAAAAACAAGAAAAAAAAATGAAATGAAAAAAAATGAAAAATGAAAAATAAAAAAATATATATGTATGTTGATTATGAATAAATGTTCAAAACTTGCTTGTTGTAAAATTTAAAGAAACCTTTTAACTAGGATTCGTCAAAACATTATAAAGATTTTACGGATATTTGGAAGTTTTTTATTTCAAAGACCCCGTGAGCTTCGATACTATTCTCGAGGGTGAAAACCTAGCCTTCTAAGTTTACTAAGGACAAGCTGAGAAGAAAGTCGCACATGGAGTGATCTCATCTTTGAATCTTTAATTTCTAAATCTTCGTAGGTTGCTATCTATTTAAGCTTAATATTACTTTAGCGGTAGCTTCTTAAATCTTTGGAATCGAATTCCCGCTGATTCCGGTACTATTCTCGAGGGTGAAAACCTAGCCTCCTAAGTCTACTAAGGACAAGCTGAGAAGAAAGCCGCTACATGGGAAAGGCCCTTTCGACCCTTAGATTTTGCGGTTTTCGGTGAACTAATATTAACTTAAATAAATAACAACCTTAATATATGTTGATTTTTCCGGTCAAAATTTTGAAAACAAGCACACACACCTAACCTAATAATAATTGTGGGAGAGAAAAGTTAGTCTCGACTTACACCGATTACTAATATAAGTAGCGTTAGCATTTTGCCAAAACGTTTGCACAAGGGTTTTAGACTTGGTTTGGGAAGTATAAAAAGAGGATGATGATTACAATTACCGGAGACACCCATTTTGCGTGAATCCCGTTCCGTGATGCCATATTTTGTAAATAAAGCATATATTTACGTTTATTATCGTTTAAGTTAAGTTGATTGAATAAGAAGTCAAAACGGGGTATACTTAGTAACATAATAAATCTTGTGATCCCATCATTACTTTATATGATCGGATTGCTAGGGACTAGCAATTGCTTAGTGTGGGGGATTGATGAGTGGCCTTTTACTCATCATTTTAGGCCCGAAAAACCCACGAAAATGACCAAAAACACCCAATAATGACCATATAATGTTACAAATATCCTTGGAGTGTGATTTTGTGTATTTCAGGTACAAATGGATTGAAAACAAGGCAAATGTGAGCAAAATAGAGCATGGATGGGAAACCGGAGCAATATGGAGCATTACCGGATCTATTCGACATAATGGGAAGCATTTATTGAAGAATTAAAGAGTCGAGACAATCCCGGGAGTGTGACATGGGGGGAGGTATGGAAATCCGAAACAAAACCCTACTTATCGAATTACCCCTCACCCGACACCAAACTACACAAAATTCCCTATTTACCCTTTAAATCCTGAAACTTAAATGTAAAATCGTTTTCAAAACTGTTTTTCCCAAAAATATTTCAAAAGCCAAATTTCCTTTTCTCAATAAATCACAAAAAAACATTTTGATAAAACTTTTTTTTTGTTTTACTTTATTATTAGTAAATTATTAGTTAGTATATTAATATTATTAGCGTATTATTATTATTATTATTATTATTATTATTATTATTATTATTATTATTATTATTATTATTATTATTATTATTATTATTTATTTTTTTATTAAAAAAAAACTAATAGGATTTACAAGAAATTAGTGAGGAGCCGAGAGACTAACTGGGCCCCCACAACTCTAGCTATAGCAAAAATCCTACTAAAAATATGTGGAGCAGCCCGTGCTCCAATGTCTTGAGTCATAGAGAATCGTCGAATACACTTTAATAAGGTCACTGCATCTTTTTCAAGTTCTCCAAAAGAAGAGAATGAAAAGGGGAGGAACTCATATCCGATATCAGCGCATTTAGCCTCGTACTTGACACGTTTACGTTGTGCGGCTTCAATAACCGCCCGACCGGGCATAAAATCAACCATACTCGAACGCGTCAAAGGTGACGATCCTGTAAGATAAACACAAACATCAAGCCCACCATCCCAAGAGTAAAGTAACATATCAGCAGGACGTAAGGTTTTGTCCCTTTCTCCATGAAGACCAATATCAACCTCCTTACGAGCTAAAATTCCAGACCGAGAACATATATCAACAAGAACATCACGCACAACATTATGCCGATGTTTAATACCAACTATACCTGCGCACGAAACATCATGATCCCCAAAAATATCTCCAGAAAAAACATTAGAACAAGCTGAACACGGCATCTGGACAGTAAAAAGAGGAACACCCAACCGATAATACAACATACATCAGTAAGTCCTAGCATTCACAGTTTGTTCCAATCCGGATATCGGTGTCACCCTAAGCCAATCGGACGTGTAATCTTCTTTTGGTGAGCTCCATAACGCCATCTGTCTGGGGGTTAAATGGAAAGTGGATTCAACCGTTTGGGCAACACGTGTGAAATGTATATCTGCCAATTTCTTCATAAGTTTGGGGGCAGCGATCTCACTAGGGTTACTCAGAAGGTCAATTTCCATATTCACATTAAAAGTACAGAAAGCATCATCAAATGAGGGACCAGTAGTCACAATACCAGAACTACAGAGAAGCTTAGTCTGTAAGCTGGCAGATTGAAGTCTAGAAGCAAGGAAGGCATAGTTCAAGACATCACCTGCAGCGTACATACCAAGTCCTTCAAAAGCATAAGGTAGGGTGGCAAGTCTCCATTGCCAATCGCCAAACCCAGGTCCAGAAGCAGTGACAATACGCTCCAAAGAAGAACGAAGTGCTGCATCAAAAGAAACCTAAGCACCCTCAAAGACAATTACACATTTTATTATTATTATTATTATTATTATTATTATTATTATTATTATTATTATTATTATTATTATTATTATTATTATTATTATTATTATTATTATTATTATTAGTATTATTATTATTATTATTATTATTATTATTATTATTATTATTATTATTATTATTATTATTATTATTATTATTATTATTATTATAAACCATCACTTTTATTAACAATAAATAGGATTTTACAAGAAATTGGTGGGGAGCCGAGAAACCAACTGGGCCCCCACACCTCTAGCAATAGCGAAACCAATCCTATTAAAAATATGAACGGCAGCCCGCGCTCCAATGTCTTGAGTCGTAGAGAAACGTCGAATACGCTTTAGAAGAGTTACTGCATCTTTCTCAAGTTCTCCAAAAGAGAAGAAAGAGAAGGGGAGGAACCCATATCCGATATCCACACATTTTGCCTCATACTTGACACGTTTACGTTGTGCAGCTTCAATAACCGCACGACCTGGCATAAAATCAATCATACCAGATTGTGTCAAAGGTGACGACCCCGTAAGATCAACACAAACATCAAGCCCACCATCCCAAGAGTAAAGTAATATATCAGCTGGGCGCAAAGATCTATCCCTTTCACCATAAAGCCCAATATCCACCTCCTTACGAGCTGAAATCCCAGACCGAGAGCATATATCAACATGAACATCACGCACAATATTATGCCGATGTTTAATGCCAACAATACCTGCACAAGAAACCGCATGATCCCCATAAATATCTCCAGTAAAAACACGAGAACAAGCTGAACACGGTACCTGAACAGTGAAAAGAGGAACACCCAGCCGATAACACAACACACAACGATAACACAACGGTATTATTATTATTATTAAAAAACTACAAAATTATTTTTATTTCAAAAAAAAAATGTTTTTACAATTACACATTTTTTACTAATACTAAATCCTAACTAATATTACTATTAAATCCTAAACTTAGACAATCAACCTCACTAGCCCAGTCCACTCCACCTTTTACCCACACTTGACCAGTCCACAAACCAAATAAACCATCCAAACCCAAACACTAAAACAAACACAACCCGTTTTATCTCTTTGACACAAAAAAGTCAATCGAACCCTCTGCTACTTTACTCTTCCCTCCAAAACCCACAAGCACTCCCCCTGTCCCACTCCAGCTCATCTTCCAGACCAAGACAAACCTTGATCACATGATTTCCCATCAGTCTTAATTGCCACGTTGGCAATCCTTGTGCTAAATTCCCATCCACGGCTGAGATGAAGTGAAGTGCTAATCCAAGGAATCATCCAATGGCTGCAATCTATGCTGAGAAAGTACAAGTTAGACCAGCTCAGCCATCCACTCACAGAAGAAACACAACAAGATGTGGACAAACAAAGATGAGAAAACCCTAGTAGAGGCGTATAAAATAGTCCTCCACACCTCAGAATAGTTGTCACTATTTTTGGACCATTCCTTTCTAGTATAACTTTTGTTTTAATGTTCTTTAATTTCTTGTCAATGTACTTTAAAGTATTGTATTCTCCTTTTAAATCAATGAAATTTTAATTTTTCTTCAATTTTATTTACAAGCACTTTACTTTTTTAATTGAATCAAAGAGCTTTTCCTTATTGTTTCATAAGCTCACATAAGCTTATCAATAGCTTATTGTGAGTTTAGTATAAGTTTACTACTGTTTAAAAAAAATGTAGCAATGCTTTTTCAAACTGCTTATTTCAGTACTTATTTTTTAGTTCGTTTATGCTTCTTTAGTTTAAACGTAGCTTAATATGTCATTTACTTTTCAAGTTTTAGTTTAAAAATCCTATTTTAGCCTTAAAATTCTTAAAATTGCCCCATAAAGGGGTGTTTGGTACAAACCTGTTTGTAGCCTAAATTGTCTGCTTTTTTTTTTTTTTTTTAGCATAGTTCCTTGTAGCTTTTTAGCTTTCTAATATTCCTTCATAGCTTTTTGTATAATCTGCTTATTTATCATCGTACTATCTGCTTATTCATTGATTTTCAGAAAAAGCTGTAGTTGTGAAAAATAATAATTTTCATTTGTTTAATTAGTTTGAATAGGTAAACTTGAAAAAAAATGTTTTGAATAAAACGTGGTCAAGGGGATTCGAACCCATGACCTACAGCCTATAACAGAACCAACTCCACCTCCTTTTTCCATCTCTGCTGTTGCTACTTCTTGTTATAGTTTCCTTCAGTTTCATATTTAATATGCTTTTGTATTTCCCTTTTAGCTTACTTAAATTTCAGCTTATATTTTGCTGCTTATTTTGAACTTCTCATCTCATCTCCGAAATTTTTTTAGCTTCTTTATTAGGTAATAGAATTTCTCAAATTTTTTCATATTTTTCCGAATTGTTTTACTATTTTTCATGCATTTATTTTATTATTTTAGTTATTAATTCATTATAAAAAATATAAAAAGCAAAAAAATATTTTTCTTTTTCAAAAAATTTTCTTTTATCGTTAGAACCGTAGGAAAATCATTTTTACCCCGTAGGAATAACATAGCTTAAAATTTACGTTTTATTTTGCGCACTTACGTGTTTTAATCAACTTTTACGTTTTTAATTTATATTGCGTTTCAGGATTCCCTTAGCTACCGATTATCTTTCCCGTAGACTTTTAGGTATTTTTTAAGTTTTATTTAGCTTCTCTTGCTTAGATTCATGATTTAGTTGCGTTTATTTTATTTCTCGTTCGCTATTCGTATTTTCCTTAGTTTTAGAATTCCAAAACCAAAAAAAAAAAAATCCACAATCAAGCACTTTAATAAGAACCCCAATCGATATCCTCAATTCACGTCTCGTCGGGAAACGACCCGGGAAATCTCTTGCCCGGTACTCTTCAAAATATCGAATTCGTGAGATTTACGTGTTAACCTTTTTAACAAAAGGTTGATTTGTGATTCTCATGACTTATTACCCTCGAGGTAATCTAGCCCGATATCTTTGATCCTCTATCCCTATTGGTTGGTTTTATTTCAACCAGATGCGCTGTATCTTAATCGTTAAAAATAAATCAGACTTATATTTAGAAAATCAATATGCCGCAATTAATAAATTAAATGCGCTGCATGTTTTAATAATCAATAAATCAATTATATTTATAAAAATAAGATGCGCCGTATTAGCAGAAACTAATGCGTCGTATTTTTGTCATGTTTCAAAATAAAAGATTTTTTATTCAGATAGATGCGCCGTATCGACAAAAATCGATGCGTCGCTTCCTTTTTAATTAATTCGAAAACTGTTTTTAATAAAAAGTTTAAATACGGCGTATTTGTAAAACAGACGTGTCGTATCTTCGTTAGGGTTTAAAAATTTTCTGATTAAAAACAAAATACGTCGTATCTAAAAAATAGATGCGCCGTACTCGAATAATTAAATGCGCTGTATTTTAAAAAATTAAAACGCCATACGCTGCCTCTGGAAAAACAAATGCGCCGTATCGTTTGGATCAGCAAAATACAACGACAGCAGTTAATGCAGAAAACAAAGAAAAAACACACAAAACAAACAAACACACACAAAAACATAAAATATGCAAAATATACAATGAATGCAAACAAACAAACAAAGGGTTAGTAAAAATAAAATCTAAAAAAAACATGAGAAATCAAAAAGTTAGAAAACCTAATTAAAATACTAATAGATAAACAAGTTTTAACAATTCACTCCCCGGCAACGGCGCTAAAAACTTTGATGTGCGTGTTGTGTCATATGCAGTATAGGGGTAATTGCCTATTTCAAAGTTTTAAATTTATATTTAGCCGACTTATCCTATAACACACGATCTAACGGAGAGTGTATCCGATCAATATGTATATAGTGGTAAGCAGAGTGGCGATCACTAAAAGTGGAACGAAAAGCTTAATTTATCTGTCAGTATTTTAATATTCTAAGTTAGTTTTACAATCTAATCTAACGCAAGGGGGTTTTAGTCTGAGAGACTAGCACAAAATTGGTAATATTAAATAGTAAATTAAACTAATGAGAACGATTCAGCAAATAGCAACACGACACAGATAGATAATAGAGACTATAAGAAGACCTGTCCTGATAATTATGTAGCTTGTCACTTATTTTATTGCTAGTTTTCTATGAAGTGTATTATAATCTGGTCTTTCTCGTTGGATCGAGTATATCAGCGAGTAAACCCTTAATGATCGCTTATGCCTATCCTACTTATCTAAAGATGTTAGATTAAATAGGCGAGGGGCAGATATGGCAGTCCACGGGCTCAGCTAGACACAGAGGTTATCAAAGCACTAATATAAGTCACCAAAGACATCAACATATAAACCTTAATTAATGGGAAAACAATATTAAGGGAAGTGTATGATGTTCCGTAGTCACATATCACAAGCCCATCTATCCTGATGAATTAAAGCTTACTATTACAATAAAATAAAACTACTTAATGAATTAAATACATGCAGGACCTTTTTACAACTCTAATATCTTTGTTTGGAGTGTGCCTTGTGAAACATATTTGATTGAATTCGTCTCTTAGGGTTTTGCACTTGGTATCTCCTCTCTAAAATTCGTCTGTCCTTGGGGTATTTATTCTTTCTGTCTGTGGGTAAGATGTGGTGCATAAAATAGCGAGATGCGGCAAATTAACTTAACTTCGCGTGGGGTCCAAATTAATATATTCTGGAATATTCGTACACCGTCTTTAGATGCGGCGTAACTTGGTTCTTGTTGCGATGCATGTCCTTTAGCGTCTTGGATTACATCTGGTGAAGTCTTGATAGTGATATGCCGTATGTCAGAAATATGATACGGCGTATCTGGAGTAGAACAAACTTGACCTTCTTCGTTGACCAAAGTTTCATATGCGGCACATGCTATAATTGCATGCGGCGCATTCTTCAAAGTCAGGAAATGGTCTTTGAATTCATCTATGTATGATATTGCGGCGTATCTGTTGAGAGAGATACGACACATCTTTTGGTTCCAGTAGACTTTTGACATCTTGCTAGTTTTGCTCCATATTTCGTCCAAAATCGTTAAGTTTCACCAATTGCTTGTTTTTTTTACCTGAGAATTACTAAAGTAAATGATTAAGTATCAATTCTCATGAATAATATAATAAAAAAAGTCAAATAAATAAGATAAATGATGATAATAAATTGTAGTTATTTGAGTTCATCATAAGCGTATAAGTAATATGTAATTATAATTCGTGTAGATTCGGTGAAGAAGGAGTGATCCACTTTTCCTCGTGTTCATTTTCCTATTTGCTTTCATTTCAAAAGGTACAGATATTCTGCCTTTTTAGTAAAGGCCATCATTCTCTCTTTTGTTTAATGTTTTGATTATCATTCCTTCAGTTAAGCCATTGCTATGTTCCCATTGTTTGATTCGTATTTGTTGATACTTGATATTGATATGAGCTTGACATTCATTTGCATGCTATATCTCTTGTCTATAGCATTCTTGATTCTATGCCCATTATGTTTTACTTGTATATGATTTGAATTATTAGCCAGTCTTGAGGAGTCCATGGCCTTGCCACTGATGCACCAGTGGTATTGACACTATCTGTGGAGGTGAGTTTTTGTCCACAACGTTCCCTATTATGCTATAGCACCATTTCCATTATTATTATTGTATGTATGCTTAGCCTAGAGCTTGGTATATGTATATTTGTTTTAGCAGGGAGCCTATGGATGCATCCTAGGTACTTTGTTTGGTATTATTTAGTGAATGGTTTACTGTGTGCAATACACTCCATCTCACATTAGTACATTGGAGTTGCAAATCCTTTGTGCAATTTGTATGATTATCTGGGCATTTCTTTGTTATCATTTGACATCCTTATATTTCTATTCTCTTTATGCGTATTATCCGTTTGCATTCTCTTTGCTTATGTGTTGACATAAATAATGCCTAAAAACATTATTAAAATGTTATCAATATCTCTATGTTTTAATTATCACAAAATATAAACTCATAGAACTAAAACTTGTGACATAAACAAGTATTTAGTGATTAATATTTCTCTTTACATCCAAATCACTTAAGGTATAAATAAACAAAGTGTTTAGTGCAATTTATGATCAAAGGGGCATTTAATTAACTAATACAAAGTTTATTTAATTATATAAACATATTATATATTTTTGAAAAACACTTTTGGTAATAAAGAAAAATGTTTTATTCATACTAAATATATGAATTCAAATTTTTAACCAAAATCAGTTAGTTTTTCTGCAAATAAACTTTCCCCACTAAAAGACAAAGAATCTGGCCGTTTCAGCTGGGCGGCCCCCTTAATTATAAAGGGCGGTCCCCTTAATTTTAAGGGGGCCGGCCATGAATTAAGGGGACCGGCCACGCTCCTCTGTCAGATTCCGTTGCCTATAAATACCACCTCAAACCTGGATTTTTTCCTCACCTTTTGCACTACAGAATTCTCTGTTCTAGATCTCCATTTCCAATCTATAAATCCTTTGATCATACATTCTTAAATCTTTGTTTCAAAGTGATTCAAACATCATCCCATCAAGTGCAAGAGAAGAATACTTCTATCCCTCAAGACAAGAAGTATTACAACTTGTTGTGATCTCCACATCTAAGTTGTTAGTGTAACATCATTACTATCATTTCATTGTGTGAATAGTTGTGAATATTTGTTAGAAGATAGTGTAGTTTGATATATAGTGTGATTGGTTAGAAGAATAGTTGTAAAGTTGATAAGTTAGGAAGAAGATTGGTGTGTAGAAGAATAGGTGTGAAAAAGATTAGTGTGTAGAAGAATAGGTGTGAAGAAAATTGGTGTGTAGAAGATTGGTGTGAAGAAGTGGTGTGATTAAGTAGTGAATAGGTGTGAACTAGTTGTGTAGAAGTTGTGAAGATATTGTGGTGTGTAAATTGGTGTGTAAGGTTTTCTCCGCCATAAGGGAGCTTGTTGATATAGTGAAGAAAACTCTCGAGTTAGGTGCTCGGGGAGTGGAGTAGGGCAAGGAAGGTGACCTTGTAGCCGAACCACTATAAATCGCTTGTCTCTCGGTTCGATCTTTCCAACTCTTATCTACTTATTTACTTACGTTATTATTGCTTTATCGTACATACTTTGTGTTGTTCATATTGTGCATGACTTGATTTCATATAGCATCGAATATATATTTTATAAAACAAAGAAAACTTTAAGAAAAACTTTTATAACAATTTAAAACGACGTAAAACTATTCAACCCCCCCTTCTAGTTTTCCACAATTGGTATCAAGAGCCACGTCTAACAAGATCTTTAAAATATATTGTATTTTAAAACTTGTAACGATCTATGGAATCTTTAAAATATTTAGAAGGGCAATCTATGCAAAGACCACCACTATTTGAAAGTGACGGATTTTTATATTGGAAAAATAGATTCGAAACTTATGTGAAATCAAAAGATCTTGATCTTTGGCATATTATTACCTTTGGTGATTTTCCTCCTATTCAATATAATGTTGAAACTAAAATGAATGAAATTGTATCTTTTGAAGAACAAAATGATGATTTGAAAAAGAAATTAGCAAAAAATAATGAGGCTGAAATGGTAATTTATAATGCGTTACCACACAAAGAATATGAAAGAATTTTTATGTGTAAAACCGCCAAAGAAATTTGGAATTCTTTACTAATTACTCACCAAGGTAATAGCCAAGTCAAAGATAATAAAATAGATCTTCTTGTACAATAATATGAACAATTTACGATTCCGGAAGAGGAATCAATTGATAATGCTTTTGCTAAGTTTAACACTATCATCACAAGTTTAAAAGCACTTGATGAGACATTTTCTAGTAAAAATTGTGTTAGGAAATTTCTTAGGGCGTTGCATCCAAAATGGCGAGCTAAGGTCACGACAATCGAAGAATCAAAGGACTTGATGATGTTATCACTAGATGAACTAATTGGCAACTTGAAGGTTCATGAAGAAATCATAAAAAGAGATTCGGAAATGGTCAAAGTCATGAAAGAACAAACCAAATCCATTGCTCTAAAAGCCGAAAAGGAACCTAGTGATGATGATGATGATTCAAGTGACGAAAGTGAAGACGAAGAATATGCAATGGCCGTAAGAGAATTCAAGAAGTTCTTCAAGAGACGAGGAAGATTCACTAGATCATCACGAGACAAAAGAAAAGCATTCCAAAGGAATAAAAGTGATAACTACGGGAAAAGAAAGTGCTTTAGATGTGGAAGTCCAAATCATCTCATTGGCGAATGTCTAAAGCCACCAGGTTATGAAAGTCAAGGTGCTTTTGTTAGTAGAACATGGAGTGATAGTGACAAAGAAGAATTTGAAAAGCCAAGAGACGAAAAGTGTTTTATGGCAAAAGAAACCGACGAAATATGTTTAGGAATTAACTTGGAACCTGATGAATGGATCAAAGATAGCAGATGTTCGAGGCACATGACGGGGAATCGCAATCTATTCTCTACATACAAGGCATACAATGGAGGTAACGTTATTTTCGGTAGTGACTTACGTGAAAAAATCATTGGCAAATGTACGATTTCTCAAGACTCACTTACTATTGAAAATGTAGAGCATGTAGATAAATTAACATATAACTTGCTTAGTGTAGGACAAATATGTGATAATAAATGTAGAGTCACATATACCGAAGATGATAGAAAAATAGTTAAGAATGGAAAAATTATAGGTAGAGGGATTAGAAAAGGTGGCATATATGTTATGAAACTAGGAAACAAACCTGAGGATAGGATATGTCTAACGACCCTAGATGAAAACTCTACACTATGGCATAGGAGATTAGGACATGCTAACATGCAACAAATACAATCTTTGGCCTCTAAGGAATTAGTTAGAAATTTGCCTAATCTAAAATATGACAAGCATTTTTGTGATGCATGTAAAATTGGAAAACAAGCTCATGCTAGTCACAAAGCCAAGAATATAGTATCCACTACTAGGTGCCTAGAATTATTACATATGGATCTTTTTGGTCCATCCGCTGTGCGGAGCTATGGAGGAAACAAATATACCTTAGTAATAGTAGATGACTACTCACGATACACGTGGACTAGGTTTTTAAGTGACAAAACCCAAGCCTTTGAAAAATTCGAAATATTTAGTAAAATGATTCAAAATAAATTAGGATGCTCAATAGTTTCCATTAGGACGGACCATGGTAGGGAATTTGATAACGAAGTACAATTCGGAAAATATTGCGAGTTAAATGGAATATCTCACAATTTCTCTGCTCCTCGTACTCCTCAATCAAATGGCGTAGTAGAAAGAAAAAATAGGTCACTACAAGAAATGAGTAGAACTATGTTAAACGAACAATCCATCCCACAAAAATTTTGGTGTCACGCCGTAGATACATCAACTTATATTTTAAATAGGGTATCAATTAGAAGAATTCTAGGAAAAACTCCTTATGAGTTATTAAGAGGTAGAAAACCAAACTTAAGCTACTTTAAGGTATTTGGAAGTAAATGCTATATTTTAAACACTAAGGACTATCTCACTAAGTTTGATCCAAAATCATATGAAGGAATATTTTTTGGATACTCACAAAATAGCAAAGCATATATAATACTTAATAAACACTCCATGAAAGTAGAGGAATCACTAAATGTAACATTTGATGAAACACCACCACCTCCTAAAACATTACCTTTAGAAGATGATGATTTAGTCGAAGATGAAGCTATTGAGGTTAGTAAAACAAAACCCATAGGAAATGATAATGAAGACATTAACTTAAAAATAGCGAAACTGTTAATATTAAAGAATCTAGATCACATCCATTAGATAATATAATAGGACATGTTAACCAAAGAACCCTTAGGTCACAAGCCCAAGATAAAAACAATTTCTTTTGTTTCCTCTCAGCAATAGAACCTAAGAATATTAGTGAGGCTTTAAAGGATGAAAGTTAGGTTATAGCTATGCAAGAAGAATTAAATCAATTTAAGGCAAATGATGTTTGGGAATTAGTCCCAAATCCAAAGGATATGACCATCATAGGAACCAAATGGGTATATAGGAATAAATTAGACGAGAATGGAATAGTTACTAGGAATAAAGCTAGGTTAGTTGCCCAAGGTTATAATCAACAAGAAGGAATTGATTATGACGAAACTTATGCCCCCGTAGCTAGACTAGAATCGATTAGGATATTACTTGCCTATGCTTGCTCCATAGATTTTAAGTTATTCCAAATGGATGTGAAAACTGCATTCCTTAACGGTTTTATCAATGAGGAGGTATATGTGGCACAACCTCCAGGATTCATTGACTTCGCAAAACCTGATTATGTTTATAAGTTAAATAAAGCTTTGTATGGACTCAAACAAGCTCCCAAAGCTTGGTATGATCGATTAAAAGCTTTTCTTATTAAACATGATTATTCCATAGGAATGGTAGATAACACTCTTTTCACTAAAAGGAAAGACCCAAATCTCATCATTGTCCAAATATATGTTGATGACATTATATTTGGATCGACTTGTCAAGACATGTGTGATGAATTTGCCAAAATCATGCATGATGAGTTTGAGATGAGTATGATGGGTGAACTTAACTTCTTCCTAGGATTACAAATAAAACAATTAGAAGATGGAATATTTTTTAACCAATCTAAGTACATTAAGGAAATGCTTAAGAAGTTTGGCCTAGAAGACTCAAAACCCATGAAAACTCCCATGTCTACGGAGGTAAAGCTCACAAAGGATGATGAAGGTGAGTCCGTAGATAACACCAAGTATAGAGGAATGATAGGTAGTTTACTATACTTGACGGCAAGTAGACCCGATATCATGTTTAGTGTCTGCCTTTGTGCCCGTTTTCAAGAGGATCCCAAAACCTCTCACCTAGAAGCGGTTAAGCGTATCTTCCGATACGTTAAAGGCACTATACACTTAGGATTATGGTATCCTAAGGAATCCGGCATAGAAACCATCGTCTATGCGGATTCGGATCATGCGGGAGACTACGTAGATAGAAAGAGTACTAGCGGTATTTGCACGTTTATGGGATGTTGTCTAACGTCTTGGTTTTCGAAGAAGCAAACCGCTCTTGCTATTTCTACCACCGAAGCCGAATATGTAAGTGCCAGAAAGGCATGTCAACAAACACTATGGATGAAACAAGCTCTCGTAGACTATGGCATTAGGTTAGAAAATATCCCCATTATGTGCGATAACAAAGGTGCGATAGATTTAAGTAAAAATCTGGTGCAAGACTCTAGGACTAAACACATAGAAATACGTCACCATTTTCTTAGGGATAATGTACAAAAAGGAAATATATCTATAGAAAAGGTTGCATCGGAAGACAACATTGCGGATATATTCACAAAACCCCTTAAGCGTGAATTATTCAACCACTTGCATTTAGGATTAGGAATGATGGAACAAGTTGACTAAATTACATGAATTAATTCAAATTTATAATTGCATGAAATTTATTTTTCTTCCTTTCCACCTTTTCTGAGTCTAGGAATCTATTTCGCACAAAACTAAAGATTGAGAAGATTTAGTTTCTTTGCATAAATCTTTTTTTTTTTAAACTCAATCAAATTTTCTCTAAAAATCATTCTCACAATCTAGGAATCACATGTAGATCATTTTCCTTGCATTGTTGACTAATTCTAAAAACATTGTATTTCAAAATCATGCATAAACTCTCACATAAATTGTCAAGATATATAATCTAATATATGTCTTTGACATTCATGATCGAGCAAAAATTGAATCAAGGAGATCATTTGGATTGTTTCTTAGGATCGTTATTTCTTTTTGCTTCTAGGAGTCGAAACAATCACAACTCCACATTTGTTGCATATAGACACTCACTAGGACAAATTCACTCATAATGGTGTCATCTTGATCCATCACTAGCTTTTCACTCACTAATTGCCTTTGCCGTTAATCTAAGATAGGTGCCTTAGGAAGCTTAAGTGTACCTGCCTTTACTTACCTCCTATTGCTTATTATGTGTTGATTATTTGCTCTTATGCTTATGTGTTTTTGCATGCATGATATTTAATGATTAGATTAGATGCTATATTGCCTAAAGGACTTGAACTTGCTTGAATCCAAGTCAAAAAACACAACCTTCCTGCAAATTTTCTGCCAAAAACCCAATTCTGGCAATCTGGAAATCACCAGATGGGCGGCCCCCTTAATTATGTAAGGCGGCCCCCTTAATTTTAAGGGGACCGCCCCCTAATTAAGGGGACCGGCCATCTGATGAACGGGTTTACATAATCCTTTCTGCTTTTTAGCCCATTTCAACCTACATTTCCCATTTTTCACCAACACATTTTGTCCTAATCCCCATACAAACCTTATCCTTCCTTAAACACACAAATCTTACACTATAAATATCCCCAATCCTCAAAACTCTCCATTCATCCCATCATGAACTCTCCAAACAAACCAAAATCAAAAGCCTCAAGGCTAGCAAGGATGACGGAAAAATCCGTTTGGCGACGAAAAAGCCCTAGAAACAAATCCATCATCATTAATGAAGTTGGAAGTCATTCCACACCCCCAACTTCTTACATCCCAAACTTTGCATCAAACCAACAAGATCATTCATTTGATCCTCTTTACAAACCATACAACATTGGCCAACCATCTTCCTTCAAGCCAAACTACACATCTCAACCTCCAACCACATATAATGATCCATACAAGTTTGATCAACCATCAAACTACAATTCCAACTACACAAACCCAACTCTTCCATATCAAACCTATGATCCCCTCCACATTGCCACGGAAAAACAAAAGTTCCGTGATGAAATAAACAAAATCCATGATCTTAGTGATCTCCTTGCTATGCATCTTGCACAACGCAACAAAGGGCAACCTCTATCATCACCCTATGCAAATTGCCTTCCCCACTCTCTCAACTTGGATCAAGTCACAAACCACACTCACTTTTGCCCTTGTTGCATATTCCTTCAAAAACAAATCCTCTACTTGAGTGAAGATATTTCTTGGATTGAATATCTTCTCACTCGTAATCATCCAATACCACCCTTAACACGATACAACATCGTGAGATCCATCTCTTCCGCTCCATAATCCACTCCATATCCCTCTCAATCAAACATCTAAGCTTTATGCTTATGTTTCCCTTCAAGCAAATAAAGCAATTAACCATGGGTTTCAAGCAAGTCCAAATGCACTCTTAGGCAAGATAGGACTATGTCTTTTCTTTTGTGTTATTTTTATCAATATGCTTCAAGCATATTGAATGTTGTAATGCTTATCATTATTGAATGAATCTATGTTTAGTTGCAAAATTATTGCCTTGCATATATGTGTATCTTGCTCTTTTCAAATATTTTAGTAGCAAAGATCTCCATAGCTCGTTCCCTTGGTGCTCTCAAATGAGGGGGAGCATACATCAAGGGGGAGCATTCTACCCGTTTAATCTTCCCTCGCGAAGCTTACTCGGCTTAACCTTTTTAATTTTACAAAAAGGGGGAGAAGAGAAATGTAAACTCTATAATACTTGTCTAAAAACAAGTTTTAGATATATTGAGTTTAAGGTTTTGTAATAATCAAAAAGGGGGAGATTGTTGACATAAATAATGCCTAAAAATATTATTAACATGTTATCAATATCTCTATGTTTTAATTATCACAAAATATAAACTCATAGAACTAAAACTTGTGACATAAACAAGTATTTAGTGATTAATATTTCTCTTTACATCCAAATCACTTAAGGTATGAATAAACAAAGTGTTTAGTGCAATTTATGATCAAAGGGGTATTTAATTAACTAATACAAAGTTTATTTAATTATATAAACATATTATATATTTTTGAAAAACACTTTTGGTAATAAAGAAAAATGTTTTATTCATACTAAATATATGAATTCAAATTTTTAACCAAAATCAGTTAGTTTTTATCCAAATAAACTTTCCCCACTAAAAGACAAAGAATCTGGCCGTTTCAGCTGGGCAGCCCCCTTAATTATAAAGGGCGGTCCCCTTCATTTTAAGGGGGCCGGCCATGAATTAAGGGGACCGGCCACGCTTCTCCGTCAGATTCTGTTGCCTATAAATACCACCTCAAACCTGGATTTTTTCCTCACCTTTTGCACTACAGAATTCTCTGTTCTAGATATCCATTTCCAATCTATAAATCCTTTGATCATATATTCTTAAATCTTTGTTTCAAAGTGATTCAAACATCATCCCATCAAGTGCAAGAGAAGAATACTTCTATCCCTCAAGACAAGAAGTATTACAACTTGTTGTGATCTCCACATCTAAGTTGTTAGTGTAACATCATTACTATCATTTCATTGTGTGAATAGTTGTGAATATTTGTTAGAAGATAGTGTAGTTTGATATATAGTGTGATTGGTTAGAAGAATAGTTGTGAAGTAGATAAGTTAGGAAGAAGATTAGTGTGTAGAAGAATAGGTGTGAAAAAGATTGGTGTGTAGAAGAATAGGTGTGAAGAAAATTGGTGTGTAGAAGATTGGTGTGAAGAAGTGGTGTGATTAAGTAGTGAATAGGTGTGAACTAGTTGTGTAGAAGTTGTGAAGATATTGTGGTGTGTAAATTGGTGTGTAACGTTTTCTCCACCATAAGGGAGCTTGTTGATATAGTGAAGAAAACTCTCGAGTTAGGTGCTCGGGGAGTGGAGTAGGGCAAGGAATGTGACCTTGTAGCCGAACCACTATAAATCGCTTGTCTCTCGGTTCGATCTTTCCAACTCTTATCTACTTATTTACTTACGTTATTATTGCTTTATCGTACATACTTTGTGTTATTCATATTGTCCATGACTTGATTTCATATAGCATCGAATCTATATTTTATAAAACAAAGAAAACTTTAAGAAAAACTTTTATAACAATTTAAAAACAACGTAAAACTATTCAACCCCCCCTTCTAGTTTTCCACATTATGATTACATCCATTTCATATTTCTTTTAATGAATCCTTGATTCATTATCACATATGCTATATTTCGTTGACCTTTATCTTAGCAGGTATTTAGGAGCTTCTAACGGCTCGACATAGGAGTGAAGTAGGATCCTATAGAGTTAGGGAATATTGTACACGACCCTACGACTAGTATTAAGGAGTATGACCCGTCATCCATGCAATTGTAACAAGCTATCAACCTGTAAAAGATATCTAGGGAGTAATGAAACCTAAGTAAACATAACTTTCCCCATCATTGTTTACACCAAATTAGTATAATTAGATTTATTTTCATTTTTGTTATTTTATTTTGATTGCATCTTTAGTTATTTGGGTTAGTTGGCTAGCAACTAATTCCGCCCACTCTTCCAAAACCCGAGATTTTATTAGATTTTATAAAATATAAAAATACAAAAAGAATCATCCCTCACCTCTAGACTTAGTTTAGGAGACTTTCTAATCCTAGCGACACTATTCCTGAGTTGAACGATCAATCACCCGGTACTTGTCACTATACTATACTACATGTTAGGTCACCATTTTGTAAACACAAGTATAAGAATGAGATAGATATAAGGAGTTGGGTGATTATATGAATAAGAGAAATATAAGTGCAAGAGTTTCCTTAAGAAATCAAATAACCAACCAAGTTTACAAATGACCTAAGGCTTCTATATATAGGGAAGGAGCTAGGGCAACACTCCCTCTCCTTCCTTTCATCATTTCGTGGGCTTTGAGGACCATGGGTTTCATACCTTAAGCCTAGTAAACTTAATACATTTAGTAAATGAAAGTAAATAATAGTTAAGCAACCTAACATTATTACAAATGACCGAGACTTGATAAAATAGTGAAAACTATGATCCCAACAATCTCCCCCTAAGGGTCGGTCATCACGGTTGCTTGACGTCTTCATCTTTGTCGTTGACTTGTGACATGTTAAACTCTAGACGTCTTCAGAATGGTTTGAATGATAATGAATGAACTTTGCTCTATGTCTTTGTTCTTTGGTGATGATGTAGTGATTGTGTCACGAAGTAATTTGCCGTTTGTCACTCCTGTGTCTGTGGTGGTTGTCCGCCATTCCAACAAACTCATACATCTTTGGACTTACACTTTCACGTACAAGAAGTTCCTTTTTCATACATTGAGATCTTTGTCTTTATACTTTGTAGATTCTTCTTATTGGTGTAGAATCTTTCTTTGAACTTTGTGTTGCTAAGATCTTTGGGGGAGCTTTCTTTGACTTTAAGATGTATGTATGAGCATGTTGGAATCTACCATCATGGAAGTGAGGTACCTGCGAGTAAACAGTTAGCAATAAATAACCGGTACTTACATATAAGGAATTAGAGCTCATCAACAGCATATTGTGAAGACTCCTTCTAATCCTTATCCAGGCCGTTCCCATATCAGATACTCCCGAAGGAGCTTACTAGACCTACTAAGTAGCTCAATGACTGGGTGAGTCGCTGGGGATCACTCCACGACTGTAGACCGTAATGGAACCACCGCAAACACTAAGCGTAACCCTTGTGAGGTTACCGAAGTGACCTGCTGTCAGGGCTGTTTGATGTTGACCCTGGCAGGATTTCCTTTCAATCATTGAGAAATACTTACGTAATCCTCTCATAAACGTTATCGGCAGATTGCTAAGATCTGCGAACGACTCGATAGTTTATAATTGATGCCCATTGATGTGGAGCACCAGTTGTAGAAATACTAAGTGTTCTTAGGAGATCTTTGATGTATCTCAAGGCTCTAGAATCTATAAGTGCACACCTAGGTTTCCTATGCGGAGACTAGGGAGGGGTCTCCTGCTTCAATATCAACCGTCTCTAAGAGATAGGTCGATAGGTTACGCTGGTTCCCCGTGAGAATGAAACAAGTCCTTTTAAGAGAACTTGAGTGGTTAAGAAGGTTTAGTGCATTGCGTCACTGGGTCCATGATGACTTTGTCTTCAATACCGGTGTTGTCTTTTGCAACAACCAGTAGCATACGTATTGAACCCGGTGTCTGCCCTAAGGTTGAACATATGGAGGGCTATTTCTTTTCACCCTTTTCTTTACTTTTCTTTTTAATTCTTCAACTCCTTCTTTCCCTTTCATTCTTTTCTCCTTTTTCGTATCATACCTAAGGACTTCTAATTCTAACTATGGGAGATGTCCTTGGGTAGATCCCTCCGGCTCTGGCGAATCATAGGACGGATATTCCTATCTTAATCACCTTATAACTCCGACAGTAGCCAAGAAACCTTTGATTGAAAATCTCTCAAAGTGTTTGTGTTAATCAAATATTTTGTTTAACACTTTTGAAGGGCTCCCCCTGCACATGTGCTCATAAGTTTTTTAATAAATTTGCACATGCGGGAGGAGCAATCATTTGAATTGATCCACTTTTCGTGAACAAGACCGATTCGAGACACGCTTACATCACTAGTTAGACTAGCTTGAAGTTATTACCCGGCCTGGTCAAGTCCACAGAAAGTTTCTCGAGACGGTACAGTTCTACTAAGACATATCCTTTTCGAGACACGCTTACGTGGTTATTTAAAGAGATGCATTGTCAGCTTTTAGGTGACAACTAGCTCTAGTAACTAACTTGATGTTATTACCCGTCGAGGATAAGTCCTTTCGATATTACTAACTTTTATTGTCTCGTCAATTCCTAGGTCAATACTGAGTCTAGCTCGCACATGATACAACTTTTAAACTTTGACTTTGTATATTTTAATCACTTTTTCATTTTCTCCCCCTCAAAAATAGCATATAAAATGATGTTTTTGACAAACTTTTAGATTAAAAATATGCCTTTTGAGTCGTACGGGGAGATTCACTAAGAACTTTTGACTTTAGAGCAAAGTATTTTGTTTTTGACAAGTGCTCCCCCTCAACAAGTGATTAGGTCTTCGTCAGGAAGTGGAGCATCAAAGTCAGTGAACTTGGGTTCTGGTCTTTCGAAGAATCTGATAGGAAACGGTGGTCTGACACCGATATAGCTTTCCAGTCGTCTGATCTATTCCCGTCGAAATAACCTTTCTTTAATCTTTAATACAAAGTTACGAACTTGTCTTCTTGTGCTGGATTTCCATCTAGGTTGTTCCCCCTTAGCTATCTTTCGGCGATCATCATTCAACCTTTTGACCAGCCCATCACGAACAGATTTGAGTGTAACATCACAGAATTTGTGTACCTTATCGAACCTCATGAAACTTTGTAGCTTTTTGCTGTTGATGTAGGTGAAACCAAAAGGATCTTGGTTGAGAGTAAACTGTGACGTTTGAAAGATTCCATCAAATGTGAATTGCGGCTTTGTCAAATTGATCTTCTATTGGTAACTTTCCACTCCAAGCTGAAGATCTTCCACTCTTTCTTGAACTATCAAACGTCGGATGTAAAGAAGTAGTGATGCCATGAAGTTGTACTGTACATCTCTATCGAATCCACGCATTCTTCCTTGTACTGTACTTCTTTTCATCTTGTCGTTTAACAACAATTTCACGCATGAATATGTAGTTAACCCGTTGCGACTCTTGAATCTCCAAGATGGCGATGATCTTAGATTTTTGCTTCACATTTTCCAATGATTTCTCTCCTAATCTGCTGATATAACCGAGACGACGACGTTCTGGCCAGTGTTGAATTCCGTGTAGAGCATCTCTGTCGTAAGCTACGATGGAGTTGCTGAAAATACGAGTGGTCTCTTCAATGGCAGGAATTTTGTATCTTGCGGCAGGTACTGAGATTGTGAGAGAGGAAGCATATTTCTTCTTGGATGTCTCCTGGGTGAGCTGGATGTTACAAAGATCTTTGTTGAAGAAGAAGCTGTAAGGTATCGTGGGTTTATCTGGAAATCCTTTCAAGGGTAATGGTTTGGTCCAGTCAGTGAAGTAAGGTTTTTCATGATTTTTGGAACTGAGATCGATATTCACTTCAGGATTTAGCCAGTCAAAGTCGGCAGACATTGCACTAGCTATATTCTGCATATGATATTCGTATTCTACTTTGTTTCCAGATCTTTTCTTGAGGAATTCTTGTGCATCCCTATTGATTCTTCTAAGCTCTGCCTTTGTGAGTTTGTTGATCTGAAGATCCTTCATTATGACTTGGGTAAACTGTAGAGTGTTACCCAGAAGGGGTTCTTCTTCTTCGAGAGGAGGTTGAGCTTGAACCATTTCTGTCAACCAATCATTCTGAGGAGTGTCATCATTGTCGAGCCATGAATGACGTCTTTTCTTCTTTGATTTCTTGGACTTAGATGTAGCATCTTTGTCTTTAGCCTTGGATGGTGACGATGGTCCAGCATGAGAATCAGGAATAGGTGGAGCACGGTAATCGGTGTCAGGTTGACCCTAGTAGTCATCTGTAGGTTCCATGAATGTTTCCTCTTCTTCAGTTTGATCTTGACCAGTAGCTGAGGGGTGTTGTTGATTTCCAGGAGGAGTGGAGTCCTTTTGTGGTTGTAGAGACGATGAGGGACCGGTTCCAGACTTAGATTTCTTGCCTTTAGAGTTTGGGTTAGGATCATCATCTTTTCTTGTCCTTTTCAGGGTTCCAGCTGCATCTTTGCATGACTCTTTGGCTATGTAAGCCACCATAGCATCATAAAGTGCTTTTTCTTCAGCAGTCTGTGTGGTTTTGGAGGCAACATTGTCGAAGAGTTTGGCAAGCATTTCATTGAAAGATAATTCAGGGACGGTTGGAGCAACAGTAGAAGGTTTTGCAGTGTGAAGTGTGAATGGTGTAGTTGACAACATTTTTCTAGTGACACTTCTGATTCTGTGATCCAAGTTGTCCTTGATTGGTTCAAGAAGTTTTGCTACTTCAGGAGTGATCATCTCAACTAGATTTTCAGAGAGAAAATCATGTGTGGCAGTCCTGATAAATCCTGTGTAATCAGAGTTCAAGAACTTATCGATCAGCTGCTTTGATTCCTGAAAATCTTCAACTTGTTTGGTAAGACTGGTAACCATGTTGGTAAGTTTGTTGACTTGCTCCTGAATATCAACTGGTTGTTTCGGTTCATTGATTGAATGTTGTTTTGATGAGGTTTCTGAAGGTGTGGGAGATGAATGCTCAGGTGATGATTCGGACGACGACTCGTTGTGAGAGTTTGAAGAAGAAGCGGGAGGAGTCGGATCCTTTGGTGGAGAGTCTTGAGGAGGTGGAGGTTTTGCTGAGGAAGTCTGCTGAGAAGATGACTTAAGAAATATTTTGGTGTCGAACGCGTTCTTTTCTTCATTTTCTTTTCTGCGACGTTCCTCTGCAAGAAACTCTGGAGTAATGAGGTATTCATGCTCCTGATCCGTAGCTATGTTCTCTTGTCCGGCAACGTTCTCCTCTTCATTAGCAGTCTCTGTCATATTGACATCTCATGTTTTGTCTGTGTCTTTAACAGTGTCATCAGGCTGTGGAGCTGATTCTAACGTTGTGGACACAATGGAAGGAATCATGCTGCTTGTAGCTCCTTCATGTTCCGACTGATCGATAGGTGGTGGAGTTAAAGGTTGAGATATGAGTCGGCTTTCGAGAGTTGCTTTCCTTTGTTCTTTCTGAAGTCGCTTTTCTTCAGCTCGAGTGTCGACAACTATACTTTTTAGTTTGCGTCTATCGACTAAAGGTTCAACGATTGGTTCGTCTTCTTCATCATCATTAGGCTCATGAATAGTGATCCCTTTTCTTTTCCTTGTCTCTTCTTGATAAGTTTCAAGACTTTGTTGTATGGCGATCTCTGTTGCAGGAAATCCTTCATCAGGTGATCTTTCTCTCAGTTCATAATCTGGTTCTTCTTCTTCAGATTCCGTATAGAACTCGGATTCGGTGTCAGAAGGTGGAGGTGTAGGTTCATCCCGAATAAAGTACTCAGGAGTTGCCTTCTTCTTTGGCTTGGTGGCAGGTTTAGACTTGGATGTTGGTTTAGGTTTGGCAGAAGACTTGGGTTTAACAGATGGTTTAGTCCTGGGAGCAGCCTTAGACTTAGTCTGAGGTGAGCCAGTGGTGCTTATAGTACTTCCAGACTTTACACCTCCTTTGCTTCGAGTCTGTATAGTGGCTTCTTCCTGTACCCCTTTGTAAGCATTATCATACAGCTTGTAGTTCAGACTTTTCTTGATTTTGTCATCAAGAAGGTATTCGGGAAGCCTCATTCCTTTGATCTTGGTAGAGGAAGTGGTCGTCTTGATGAATGAGGTGGTGAAATCGTCCTCGAAGAGGTGTTTCGGCTCATTAGGATCTGCAATCCTCTTGATGAATTCTGGAGTGTCTTTGCAGAGATGTTCTATGAGAAGCTTGGTAAATCTTGTGAATGGTATCATAGTCTTCACACGATCGGTTTGAATGCTGTAGACTATATCATTCATGATTGGTACTGCAAAGTCTATAGGTGTCAAAGTCACCATTCCCCAAAACGTTTGCAAGTGTTCAAGCCTAGGATGTTCATGACCACTCTTTCTTCCTGATATCGATCTTACAACTAACAGACAGAATGTTCTCCAAGGCTGAGGGATATTCTTGGCATTGAATCGGGAATGTTTGACTAGAGGAACATTGTCATCAACATCATATCCTAATTCAACAAAGAAATCAAGAAGGTCCAGTTCAGGCAGTATTGGAGCGAATTCGTTGTAAGCTTGAGGCAGGTGAAGGACTGTACGAAGAACGTCGTGATTGACATTGTAGACTTGGCGATCTAGCGTAACAGTAAAAGACTCATCGTCCAAATTTGCCTTAGCCGTTATCCAGAACTGATGTAGGTAGAACAGAGGAACTGAAGTAGAACAGATGAGCAGATGTTTGCATGGATGTGCAAGTAGAATATCTTTAACAATCATGCACGAGTTCTCTGTAATTCTCAATTTGTCGAAATCAACTCGTGGATTGTTGTTGCCAATCGTGAAATTGTAGTTTGCGGGAGTGATGTCATCCATGGTGAGTAATGGAAGAGCTTGTTCAGGGACATTCTCGTTGTGTTCAGCCATGTTAATCTGAAAAGTATAATCATAAACCAAACATCCAAATTTGTTACGTGTTAGCACAGTTTTGAGTTTGGTTATAGATATCTACTTATTATTAGTGAAGCACAACATGGTTTAATTGTTATATGTGACGATATGAATGATGAACATTTATATGATCATTTAGAATCGCGAAATCAATCACACAATGCAAAGTCTCACATCTAAGCACAATTGATATACACTATTCATTGTTACATCACATTATATAACAAGTAAGAATCACAACAAAGTCACATGTATTCTAAATGACAAGGCCATTATTTCGAAAAATGTACATTGTATCAATTTATCGCAAACATATTAACACTTAAGTGAGATTTCGAAAACATACATAACACTCTTATCGCAAACATGTATAAAGAAAGAATTTCGAAAATGTTACAAAGTATGTTCTCGATAAATAAGTTATCGAGAACATGCTTGTTTGTAAGATTTTCGAGATCTTTTCTGATACATGATTGCGAAAGATTTCATGTTTTCGAAAAAAATCAATACTTGATAAAAAATTTTCGCAATCATACTATGACCTAGTGTTTTCGAAATTTATGTTCAAAGAGTATTTTCGAAAACAATATTTTCGAAAAAAACTGAGTTTTGAACAAAAATTATCGAAATCATGAGACAGAGAATAATTTTGAAAAAATTTCACCAAGATTGCGAAAAATTTGTGTTCTCGAAAAATTCTTATACAAGAATCTTTCGAATTTGAAGTCTAACGTACGTTTCTTTTGCGATAATAAAATCCAATGATTCAGGCCTGTCATAAAGATTAATAAATACCAATTAGACATAACCAATATGCTCCTTATCTAAGATCTCGATAATTATCAAGAACAAGTTCTCGATAACATTTCAACTTTGAATCTAATGAGAATCAATGGTTCTAGCAAATCACAAGCACATGTTAAAAGCACATTATGACAGCATACAACACATTTGGACTCAGATAGATAGAAATTCACTATGAACGAGGCATACAAGTATCGAGAATCAAGCATCAATAGATATGAATCAACAAGATCAATCATAACATTGAAACTGATCACCATGGAAACATATCCCACCAATAATACAAAGCAAAAAACCACATAATCAAAAGTTCTCAAATCGTACCAAACCCTAGGTTTCTAAATCGTAATAAACATGAAGGAAAGCATGAGAAAGTGATGAGGATATGTTAGAAACAAGTTTTGTAACAAAACCCTATCAAGAATCAAACTCCTAAACATGATTATAGCAAATTTCGAAATCGCAAACCCTAGTTCTCGAAATCGAAGAAATCAAGAGATTTAACCGTTGGATTTGAAATTAAACGAAAACCTATGATTGAAATACCTAAAGATTATTTAGGAACTTACAGATTGAAGATCACAAACACGGATTGCTCGTTTGAATATGGACCGTAGGTTTCAAAATGGAGGGTTTTAGGTTGTCTGATTTTCTAAAAAATGAAAAATGGGTGTTTGTTTTGGTTTTATTATTAATAGTTTAGAACTTAGTCACATTTGACTCCTTAACTATAGATATTACATTGTGAGTCCTAAAGTTAAATGGCAAATGAGTGAAAAAACAAAGATATACTCCTAACCGCCATTGTAAGTGAAACCTTAAACGAGATGAGACAAGGGAATGCACATAAGACTTCCACAATATCCAAAGTACCGCATCTTTTGAAAAAATATGCAAGTATATCAATTTGAGAAAAAAAAATGTGTAGCATTTGAGCTTATCTCCCCCTCAACACTTGTAAAAAAAAAATTAGAGAAATAATGACAAGATGTTGAAGAGAAGTGATATACTTGCGTTTTTTTTTTCTTTTTTTTTTTTTTTTTTTTTTTTTTTTTGTGCAATAAAAAATATGAAAATCTTTTTGTGTTTTGATTGGTTTATATTTTTAAAAATATTTACAAAGATAGTTTTGATGTTTGACGATCAATTGTGTTTTAAAAACTTTTCCAGATCCTCTGGAGTCAAACATCGCATACCAATTTGGTGAACTAGACTAGCAAACCTTGATGGTGCTAAGGATTTGGTAAGTAAGTCCGCCAATTGGTACTCAGTCCCAACAAAATAAAGTTCAACGGTACCCTTTTCCACATGCTCTTTGATGAAGTGATATCGGAGATCGATGTGTTTGGATTTGCAATGGTGTACTGTGTTGCAGGAGATAGCAATTGCACTTTTGGAATCACATTAGATAGGAATCTTGTTGAATAGGCAGCCATAATCCTTAAGTTGTGATCTCATCCAGATGACTTGAGCACAACAAGCGGACATTGCTACATATTCAGATTCTATTGACGACAGCGATGTGCAGTCCTGCTTCTTTGATTGCCATGACACAAGTTTATCTCCAAGAAATTGTAATCCACCAGATGTACTTTTGCGTGTGTCTAAACATCCTGCATGGTCAGCATCTGAAAAAGTAATTAGTTCAAAACCAGAATCCTTCGGATACCAGATTCCCAAGTTAATGGTTCCCTTTATGTATCGAAGGATTCTTTTGACCTCGCTGAGGTGTTTTTCAGTTGGTTTGGACTGATAACGAGAGCACATGTAGACAGCAAATACTATATCAGGTCTACTAGCTGTGAGATATATGAGGGACCCAATCATACTTCGGTATTTGGTAGGGTCAACTGGAGTCCCATGTAAGTCAGCATCTAGTTTTGTGGTATAGCCCATTGGTGTATTGTAATTATCACTGGTCATCATTCCATGTTTCTTTAAAATTTCAAGAGCATATTTGGTCTGATTTATAAAAATTCCATGGGGTGATTGATGAACTTGTAGTCCTAGAAAGAACGAAAGTTCACCCATCATGGACATTTCAAAATTATCTTTCATTAATTTTGCAAAATCATTAGAGTAACTTCTTTTTGTTGAGGCAAAAATGATGTCATCGACATATATTTGAACAACAAGTAAGTCCTCCCCGTAGGTTTTTGTAAATAGTGTTGGATCCACCGATCCTTTAGAAAATTTATTGGCCAGCAAGAAAGTGGACAGTTTGTCATACCACGCCCGTGGGGCTTGCTTAAGTCCGTAGAGTGCTTTTTTGAGTCGGTAAACGTGATTAGGACGCTCAGGATCAACGAAGTTGTCAGGTTGGCTCACATACACTTCTTCACGGAGTTCTCCATTAAGAAATGCAGTTTTCACATCCATTTGGTAAACAACCATGTTCCTGTGTGCAGCATAGGCCAAAAAGATCCGAACAGCTTCATGTCTAGCCACTGGAGCAAAGGATTTAGCAAAATCAAGTCCTTCCAGTTGAGAGTATCCTTTCGCTACCAGGCGTGATTTGTTACGTATGACAGTTCCTTCAGCATCAAGCTTATTCTTCCAAATCCATTTTAACCCGATGACAAAGACTCTGTCAGGTCTTTCAACTAATTCCCAGACTTCTAATCTTATGAATTGCTGAAATTCCTCTTGCATAGATTCAATCCAGTTGTCATAAGTCATTGCTTCTTTAATGTTCTTAGGTTCTTCGTGACAAATTGTGAGTGCATAGATACAAGTTTCTCCATCCGTGTGAAGTCGTTGTCTTGTCATAACAGGTGCATCTGGATGGCCAATAATATGAACTAGTGGATGGTCTCGAGTCCATTTGTGTGTTGAAGGGTGCAGTTGATAAGTATCTCGCATGTTAGCAGGATCCAAATTGCGTGTTGGCGACTCAGCTATATCAGGAACTGTAGGAGCTGGTGCAAACGGGTTAAAGAACGCATCAGGATCATGCTCTGTGGGAAGTGGAACTGATTGGGGTGTGGGATCTTCAGCTGAATGGCGGGAGTTAGAAACAGTTTGTTCTGCTGTAGATGGTGATGCAATTGGAGGACCGTCTCTCTCAACACTTGTAGTAGTTTGTTGAGGTGAGTCGGGTACTGGAATGTTTTCAGGTTGAGCAGCAGAATTAGGTGAGACCTCAGAAGAATGGTATTCAATTGTATCATCAAACAGTGGAGTAAACAAGGTTTCCAATTCTTTGCGGTTGAGTGGTAATGGTTCAGCCGAAGATGCCGGAGAGTTAAGACGGTTGAATTCGGGTCCTAAGCTGTGTTGCTCAGAAGCCATTTGTGTGAGTTCATCAAAATTAGCGTGAATGGTTTCTTGAATTTCTCTTGTACGACGATTCCATATCCGAAAACCTTTTGAATTTTCACAGTATCCAACGAACACTCCGATGTCAGCCTTTGCTTTAAGTTTGCCTAAATCATCACGATCATTTTTTGGATAACAAAGTGCTCCAAATACATGAAAGTAATCGATATTCGGTTTTCTTTTGTGAACAATTTGATAAGTTGTTTTACGATGGCGTTTTGTTATCATGTAACGGTTTTGGGTATAACATGCGGTTGAAACAGCTTCTGCCCACAAGTAATCTGGTAATTGAGCGTTACTCAACATAGTTCTAACAGCTTCCACTAACGTCATGTTGCGTCTTTCAACAACTCCATTCTGTTCTGGGCTTCTAGGAATAGATGTTTGATGTTCAATTCCCACTTTCTCATAATATGACCTAAGTGTCTGATTCTTGAATTCAGTCCCATTGTCAGTTCTGACCATTCAAACCGTGTTGCGTAACTGAACTTGAATTTTTGTGAGAAAGGTAATGATCATGGAAGGAGCCTGATCTTTACTTCGTAAGAAGTAAACCCAAGTCCATCTTGAATAATCATCCACAATTACAACAATGTATAGTTTACCGTTGATACTTTGAACACGCATCGGTCCACACAAATCCATGTGTAGCAATTGTAGAACATGATTCGTACTGTGCTCAGGTTTTGAAGGAAAATGAGCCCGAGTACTTTTTCCTTGTTCACAGGCAGAACATAAGTGATCTTTGGTAAAACGGAATCTTGGAAATCCATTAACAAGTTTGTAATGAGCAAGGTCAGTCATTGTTTTGAAATTCAAGTGCGAAAGACGTTTGTGCCATAGCCAAGATTTAGTTGATTCTGCTTTGGAGAGAAGACATATCGGAGATGTTGCAATCATATCTGACATTGATATTGTATAAAGATTGGAGCCTCGTGAGCCAGACATTAGATCGTTTCCTTGTAAGTCACGAACAAAGCAAGTTTTCTCACGAAATGCAACTTCTAGATCCCCATCGCAGAATTGACCAACAGAGAAAAGGTTGTGTCCAAGGCCTTCCACATAATATACACGACTGATTTCAATGTTCCCGCTGATATAGTCACCATATCCCATGATTAGAGCGTAATGATCATTCCCGAATCTGACAGTACCAATAAACTTTGAGACAAAGTTGTGTAACAGTTTGAGATTGCCTGTCATATGTCAGGTGCATCCGCTATCAACAATCCAGAGAACGATATGTACCACCTGCATCAAAATAAGAAGACACAGATGGAACAGAAGTAAGGGTGGAACCCAAAGACATTGCGGGTTCCTGTTGGTTAGAAGCACATGTATTCAACAATTTAGGAATCCATTTAAAGTCTGGTTTGTATTGTAACCAACGTTGCCAGTTCCAACTAGTTTTTGCTTTCTTAATGTTAAATGCACTAGTAGTTGGCTCATTCCTAGATTTGTTCTCGGCACCTATAGGGGTAACTTCAACTTCATTAGAAACCGTAGAAGACGGCTTTCCTAAATTAGACTTAGAGGCAGTAGTGGGCCTAGAAGGAATGCGTGTCCTACGTTTCTTATGACGATTGAGAAGAGAATTAGCTAAACATTTTGTATGATCACCAGATGATACGCTTTTACGACAAAACACACAAGATGCATTAATATTCAAAACATTCAAAGGTTCATCAGTCGTTACATTTAGATTTTGATTACAATTTGCCAGATTAGAATCTAAATCTGATGCAACATGAGTTTTATTCAAATTCCTAAGTTGATCTTCTACTTCTTGAGCTTCTAGTTGTCCTCTCTTACGTTGCAAGATCCTATTCTTCTGTTTACTTTTTCGCTTGGGTCTGCTAACGCTATTAGTGGATACTAGTCTTGTAGAAGTGGAGTTATCAACATTAGTGTTTTGAATGTCATTTTCTTTAGCAGTTTTGTTTAATTGATACATTCCTGGTGCTATCACCGTGGTGTCAACCATCTTTCCCTTTTGAATTAGCTTAATTTTCTCTTTCAAATCAATGATGGTGTGATTTTTATCCTGGATTTCAGACTCAAGTAAACCAATGCAATATTTGATGTCATCGCGGTTTTGTTGCCATTCGGCGTTTTCAATTTTTAAATCCGCAATTTCTTTCTCGTATCGGAGACACTGACTTTTTAAAGACTCGTTGTTTTTGCAATTTTGACAAGAGTTTGAAACATTTTGACTTTGAAACTTCAATTCCATTCCAAGACTTTGAGCTTGACACCATTCAAGCCTTTGTTTGAGTTGACAAATTTCTTTTGAAAATTGTTTTGGCACATCATCATTTTTAATTCTCAGCTTATCATTTTCCAGTTTGAGTGTCTCAATTTCCCCATTCAACAAGTTATTATCAACACAAAGATCATCCATAAGCATAGAAGTACCAGATTTATAGAGATCATTCATGATAACAGATAAAATATCAGCATTGAGAACTTGTTCCAAGAGTCGATCAACATCATTCGTTAAAATTCTATTTCTTTGCTTTTGAACCAAAATCTCATTTTCAGTTGAGTTGAAAACGTTTATCATATTTTTGACCTCGTTTTGAAGTTCCTGATCCCAACGTGTAGCACAGAGACGGAGGTGTTTAACAATTGGCAGCATTTGTTTTTGAAAAATATCTCTCTTTTCTCGCTCGTAAGCGGATTGAAAAGTTTCAATTTTTATTTCAGAATTGCGTTCAGTTGTTTCCTCCAAAATTTCGATGTCTTCCATAAAAGTTTTGAAATAATTTAAGACACGACATTTTTTCGGTAAAGGTGTAAGTTCACCGGATGATGGTAAAGGACCATTAACTTGTGCTACAGTTTGGACAGGGGCCGCATTAGAGGATGAAACATATGACTCTGTGACATACCATGATTTCTCCGGTAATTCTTTTTGAGTCACAAAAGATTTAGAAAGAGGTGGAGCTTTTGAATAGTCATATGGTGTTCAATATTGAACATAACTCATTTTTGATTGACTCTCATCTTCAAGTTCTTCTTCTTCCTCAGTATCAAAAACAACAGCACGCACAATTGTATTATCAAACATGTGATCCATACTGTAAATCTTAGGATTTTCTTTGAATGCTGTGTGAAGAAACATTGATTTGAAATCGCAAAGTGCAAATCCGTTATCGGGTCTCGGTTTTAAAGCAAATTTCTGAATTGTTGTGACAGAGTTCCCGTGTTTGTAAACAATGTGACGAAATTCTTTGAGTTGTTTTTCAAGATCAACAATATCACCGAGTAAGTCATCTATATACTTCCTTTTTCGTATTTTATGTTCACAAAACTCCTTTTTGCAATTTGACAATTCTGTTTCTGTTTTTGAAAGAACTGTTTGAAGACGTTCAACTTGCATTTTCAATTCACACTTTTCACTTTCGAGTTTCGAAATCAACTTTCCATTTGACTCAATTAAATCTTGCATTTTGCGTTGAAGATCTTGTTCTTTATTGTAAGAATCTTGAAAAGCTTTTTCAAAACTTTTTGTATGTTTAATCTTTTCTTGCTGACTTGAAAGTTGTATTTTATAACACTTAATATCTCTTGCAAGTGACGCATTTTGTTCTTTTAAAACTTTATTTTTCTCGTTGCATTTAATGATTTGCAATTGTTGTGCATCCAGTTGTTTAGATAACAATATTAGGTCAGGGTCTGGATCAAATGATGGTTCATGTTGTTCGAAATGATCATGTTTATCATTCTCAATAGGATCATCAAATGAAACATCCGTGTCATCATCAAATATGACAACTGTGCTTATTTGTTCATCTGTTTGAGAAGATGAAGATGATTTAGATGGAACAACTTGCGCCATATCTGATTCAGAAGCAGAGGGTGAGGCTATTTCATGTATGAGGCATGCTTTTTGGTCATGTACCTGAGACAAGCCGTCAGTGTCATACACTGGACCTGAATCATTAAACTGAAGTTCCTGCATGTTGGCCATAAGCATCACAGCTGCATTAGCTTCCAGATCTTCCATGTCATCATCATTGTTCACATTTGCCATGAAGTTGTTGTCTTGTTCAGGGAAATGTCCATCTTTTTCATCTTGAAGAGCCATGAGTAATGTCTGCTTGTGAAACTTACTACCCCGAGTTCTCGGTTTAGGACATGCTGTCGCTATATGACCTTGTTCATTACAATTGTAGCACCACACTGCATTCCCTGAGTTGGAGTTCCTTGTTGCAACTGGTTCAGACCTTTGCTGAGAAGACCCTGAGTTGTTCCTGAACCCTCCATTGTTATTAAACCTCTGACCATTCCCAAAATTTCCTGAAGAACTTCCTGAACCAGATCGACCATAGCTACGATTATGAATTTCCACTCTTCCATCATTGACAACAGCTTGATTCCTTGTGTTAGAAGATGAACGTTGACGGTTGTTTGTTTTGTTGGAGAATTTGCTGAAAGCACGAGCAATAAGAGCAAGTCCCTGATTCAACGTATTAAAGTCATCATCATCATCGTCATTGGAATTTGAGTAATACACTGCATCATTGTTGTTTAATGGAACAAGTTGAGTAGAAGCATTCTGTGGAGATGAATCATAAGGGACTATTTGGTTCGAGGTGGAAGATTGTGGATAACTGAAGTAGTTCTGCTCTTGAACATATGCATGATTTGACATTGGTGGTGGAGCATAGGGAGATTGAGCTACGAGAGCCAAAGAATTTTGGTGTTGGTGTGTATCCCCCTCGTAGAGCTCTATCTTTTTCCACTTCAGGTTCATGGTGTTTCAGAAAATCATACAACAAACCATATGGTGCATCATGTAGATTTTTGGTTTGACGTACAAATGTCACATATTTATGCCAATCTGGACCAAGACTACCGACGAATTTGGAGTTCACTGCTATCCTTAGTACTGTGATTTTGTGACGTTCCAGATCATTGACCACATTTGTGAAACGATGATAGTAGGATTCAAGTGACTCTCCTGGTTCAATTGTGATGTCTGTGTATTCCATGTAAAGTTTGGATTCCATATCATCTTTGTTCAATTGAGTGCCTTCCATAAGGAGATGAACGTGTTCCCACATAGCTTTGGCTGTTTTCTGAGCATCGACACTGCGATAAATTGGATTAGGTATACCTTGAAGGATATAAGCCATTGCATACTCATCAACTTCAAGATGTAATTTCTGTTCTTCAGTGAGTGCAGTTTCTGGAAGAGGTCTATCACCAGGAGGACGTGGAGGATCAGCAGTTGGATCACCAGCTTCAAATCTTGTTGGCCACTCAAATGGTCCTTCAAGTATCACTTGTTTCAAGAATTTCCCATGAGGTTTCTTTAGTTCAAGAAATCGTAAGAATCGACTTGACCATTGAACATAGTTCCCAGGTGTTAGCATTGGAGGTGTTTCAAGTGATCCTGCCTCATGTCGGGATTGTTGAGTTGTAATAACTTCACACATTCTATCAAACCAGTGAGGTTGTTTGGAGGAGACCTGAGTGTTCTGTTGTGACATCTGATATGATTGTTGTTGAGGAATGATTTGATGTTGTTGCATCATGAGATAATGATGTAGTGGATTAAACGGTTGTTGTTGAACGTGTGATTGTGAAGGTTGTTGATACGGTTGTTGCTGATGGTATTGTTGTTGCTGATACTGCTGATGTTGCTGTTGCTGAGAATGAGGGAAGTAGTAATTAGGTGGTTGAGACATCTTAGAACACTTGTGTAATAATGGATCTTGTAGAAGGTATAGATTTAGCCAAATCTCGAAAACTGTGCTCAACTTCGGATTGCGAAAGTTGTCTTCAACTCTGATTGCGAAAACAGTGATTGCGAAATTTGGGATTTCAAAAATATTGGGATTGCGAAACAAATCAGGTTCTCGAAACTTTAGGGATTTCGAAACTTAAGAAATTTTCGAAAACTTGAAATTTCGAAAACTGAAGATGTTTTCGAAATTGTAAAAGTTTGCGAAAGAAATTTGTGATTTCGAAAATTATAATATTTTCGAGAACACAACCTCAAAAGCAAAGTTTCGAAATTATACAATTTCGAAACTTATCCAAACGTCGAAGTAACTTTCTTTCTTATACAAGAAAGAGAAATACTGAGTCCACAAAACGAAGTCGATATAGAGCACTTTTCAAGAGATCTCGAAACTTTGTATGTAGAAGATTGCGAAATTGTAGCCGAATTTGTTTTCAAAGAAATTTAACCAAAAACTCGTTTTTATTTCAAGATTCTTGTACTTTTAAGTATAAAATGATGAGATCTTTAAGAAAGTTGAAAACTTTATTAACTTTTTCAAAAAATGAAAAAGATTTCGAAAATAGTACAAAAATCCCTAATCGAATTTTTGAGAAAAGATTGGTACTTTTTTGTTTGTTTTGATTTTTAGCACAAGTTTGTAAGCAAATATGTGATAAAAACCAAGAAACAAGCAAGAAAGTACAAAAATTTGAACAAAAAATCGATTATAAAACAAGTTTAAGAAACAAAAATCAATGAAAACAAAAACTACACCTTCATATGGCGAATGATACCACTTGTTAGGTCACCATTTTGTAAACACAAGTATAAGAATGAGATAGATATAAGGAGTTGGGTGATTATATGAATAAGAGAAATATAAGTGCAAGAGTTTCCTTAAGAAATCAAATAACCAACCAAGTTTACAAATAACCTAAGGCTTCTATATATAGGGAAGGAGCTAGGGCAACACTCCCTCTCCTTCCTTTCATCATTTCGTGGGCTTTGAGGCCCATGGGTTTCATACCTTAAGCCTAGTAAACTTAATACATTTAGTAAATGAAAGTAAATAATAGTTAAGCAACCTAACATTATTACAAATGACCGAGACTTGATAAAATAGTGAAAACTATGATCCCAACACTACAACAATCAGGTACACTGCCTGGTGGGGGTTGTAAGCTTCTCGAGATCCCTCGAGAGGTAAAGCCTGGTGCGATTCCCACACATCAAGTTTTTGGCGCCGCAGCCCAGGGAATAGTTATTGTCTAGGTTAGGATTTCTTTTTATTAGGTCTACTTGCTAGATTCCTTTCTAGTAAGATTTTATTTTTATTTTTAGGTTTTCTTTAGTCTATCTTTTTCTTTGTGCATGTGTTAGTAAATTAAATTCATTGACTATTCCGTTTACCACTATGGAAAACGCGAATCCACCCTTTTCGCCTAGTGAAGTGGCTTTGTTGCGTGAACAGATTGAGAATGAGATTAGGGAACTTAGGGAGCTTAATAGGTTAATTAATGTTGAGCTCGATCATGCATTTAGTGACCTAGCGACCGCCTTGTATTCAAATAAGGACCTAGGATCTAATGATTTTGAGAATGTGGTTGAGGAACTTGAGGAAGGGGAGATAGATCCAAAGCTAGATGACTATTTCAATCTATACCCCACTAAGGAGGAGATTGCATACTATAATAATCTTATTGATAATCCTCGACCTCCTTTCACTAGAATTGAACCTAAGATAAAGAGAGGCGATCCTAAGAATGCTAAGATACCATGTATGATTGGGTATAAACACATTGACAATACTTACACTGATTTTAAATCCCCAATCAACATTATGTACTCAAGTGTCTATAATGATATAGTGAAAACAAGACTTGGACCTAGAAGAGATCCCAAATACCCCGGTGGAGTTTGTAACTTTGTCGGGAGAATTAAAGGTCTACATGTCTTTGTTGGGAACTTTACTTATATCACTGACTTTATGGTTGTTGAAGACCTAGCTAGTGTTATTGATTGTCGCTTATCCCATGTTATGTTTGGTTAACCATTTGTTGAAGAATCTAAGTTAGAATATGATGAGATAGAAGGGACAATCCGATTTGCTAGTGAAACCGATAGGATCACATGTAGGATGCCTAATAGAATGAAAGAATTTCGTTTTGTGCCTCGATTTGACATGGATAACATTGGTGCTTTTGAGGACATCAATGAAGAGGATAAGAAAAAGGGCATGGACTATGTATGGGAGAAGAAGAGCCTTTTCTATAAAGATTGCTTGACTCTAGGACCGAAATATAAAGTTGATAAGGAATTTGCCAATAGGATTATAGGAGCAATTGAGAAAAAGGTGGTTGGTCTCTATAAAGAACATTTACAATCGGGTCCGGAATACAAAACTAAGATTGGAGATGACCTAGAGAATGAGACCAACGATGAGGTCACATAATTGCCCATGACCTTGAGTCTAGCTACAAGACTCGTAAATAAAGAAAAGCACTTCTTGGGAGCCAACCCATGTTTTGTGTGATTTTTAATTGTTTGATGTTATTTGTTTCCGTATGCATACTTTATTTTTATTGTTGGTAGATCATGTTTCAAACTAAAATTGTGAAAATGCTTTATTTTGTTGTTTAACTTCGTCTTAACTTCATATAAAGGTATTTTGCAAAAGCTAAGTGTAAGGGGAAACCCCAAATATGTTTCTAAGAAAAAAATTGATCTTGATTCGGCAAATTATTAAATGAACATGTGTATTAGTATTTGTTAGAGTCAAATGCTTGTATCGTGTCATAATGATGTTTTGCAGGATTTTCCAGGAAGTAGGACATAAGTTTTTCCAGAAATTTTCCGAAAACTTAACGTAAAGATTTCTGCATGTCACTTCTGACGGGGTCAGGAATTAACTCCTGACGGCGTCATGTGTAAAATTCTGGAAATTTTGTGAGTTTTGTTTTTCTAACGGAGTCTTAAAGTTTTTGTTAATTCTTTAGTTTTATAAACTACAGGAAATCTGAAAACATTCATTTCACAAGCATTGATGAGTGCTCAAACACTCATCATTTTTACCGTATTTAAACTGCCAAAACATACAAAAACAATCGAAAACTCATCAAAATACTTAAATTATCCCATGGACTGTGTTTTATGTGTTTTAAATGCAAAATGAGCAAAAATAAATGAAAAATGATCAAAGTTTGCAATATTGGCAGTTTCAGTCCCCCAAGTTTCAAAATTTGTCAAAATTAGTCCCTATGCATTTATTTTGAAAGAAAAGTCAACCCAAGTCCTTAAAAAATCAAAAGTTATCAAAAATGGACTTTGGGTGAAAAGTTTGGAAAATATACATTTTTGGTCCCTCAAGTTTGAAATCTGTCAAAAATAGTCCCTGGGAATTTTAAAAAATGAAAAAAATTAAGTTTGATCCTTGGAATGTGAAAACTTGGCAATATTGGTCCCTTGTGATATTTTAACAGAAGTACAACTCAGGTCCCTTGGTTTGGTAAAATTTCAAAATTGGTCCTTGTGTTTACTACTTAACCATACGGACCCTTTGTTTTATTATAAAAATATACCAAACCAAACCAAACCAAGCCCACTCAAAATCCAAAGCCCATCACCACTCACCCAGCCCACCTCAATCTCAAAATACTACTCCCCCGTTTCTAATAATCTCACCTAAGTCAAACTTTTTGACTTTCACCCTCCTCCCCACAACCTGCTCCTCTCCTAACACTCCATCACCCTCACCTCTAATTAATAATCCCCATTCCTTGTTCCCCCTCCTCTACAAAGCTCCAAGGTGCATTAATTGCCCTAGAACCCCTCCAAGCAAGCCCCAACTGCCCTTTGACAAAATTGGCGCCAAAAATCTACTTCAAAGGCTAGGATTAAAGCCAGTCATCCTACGGCTGCGAAATCAATTGGGAATAGTCAAATGGTCAAACCAAACCCTAGAAGTGCTAATAAAAGGAGAAGAGGAGCAGCAGAGATGGTGTGTAGTTTTTAGGCTTATTTTGTAATTTTTCTACTTATTGTAAACTTCAATTTCCAAGTAGCAATTTAGCTTTTCAAGTTGTACCTTAAGTTTTACCAGTGTAAACATCATCCTTTTAATGAATGAAATCCAAGTTTCTTGTTAAATTCAATCTTTTTATGTTTTATTGAAAATCTCATGTTTGTATGAAGTGGAGTTAAAACCTGTCTCTATTATTCCATAAGCTCACATTTAGTTTCAGTAGAGGTTTTGTAAGCTATTTTGGACACCAAACCTGTCTTAAGCTCCATTTTCAAGAAAATAAGAAAAATAAGTAAAAAATAAATAAAAATATAAAAAACCAAAATGAAGAAAGAAATGGAAGAAGAGATGGTGCAGAGTTGAGCTTTGATTGGAATATTGGTAATAGAGCTTTGTGGAGAGCAATAGGAGTGTTCATTGGGTCCATGGTTCTTAATTTTCAACTTGGAAGCATTTGTAAGCAAAACTATCACTCTTGTCTTTTCATTTTATCTTTGATGTTTAGCTGTCCTTCCAGTGTTTTGTGATCACTTAGGCTAGTTTAGTTGTAATCTTGCTTAACCTTGAGTTTTTGTTCAATAGATTTCATTATTGCACATTGTCTCTTTTAACTGTCAATTTTAGCATAATAAATTTTAGTGGTAATTTGTTGGGTAGATTTTAACTTGTGTGACTTTAGGAACTCACCTCACCATATTGTACCTATGTGCACTGGTTTATGGGTTAAATCAACAAAAATCTTGTGAAAATCTCAACTTTACATATTTAAAGCGGTGTTTGGTTCTAGGGTGATCACTTGGTTCCCATAGGTAATTGTTGTTACTTGTGTTCAAAACAGCCCTACCTAGGCTAAAATAAGTAAGTGTAACCAAGAAAAAAAGTCCACATTAAGTCTAAAGTCAAAATCAAGGTTAATACCCCTTGATTTGACCCACTGTTGGATCAGTGGGTTCCAAACCCACCCAAATCCTTTCATTAATTGTTGTTATAGCTTAATTTCATGTTAGAATAGCTTAATATATAATTTCTAACTAGATTAGTAGGATCAAAGTCCACATAAGTCAAAATTCTAGTTTTTCTCAAAAAAGTCAAAATGCATGTTTCAGATTTTTCCATAAATTGCAAGAATTTTGTGGATTTTTGTGTTGTGATTTAGGATTTGAAAATTCTTGTGTGTATACTCTACCAGCTAATCTATTGATTCCTGCACTTTTTACATTTTTGTGAATTTATTTAGTGGACTGAATTGCCCCTCAAAATAAGCTGCAGGGCAAACCCCTGCCCTGTGCATCAGATCAGACCCTCAACCCCACCACCTTTGGTGGTTGTTTGTGGCCACCCCAGTGGGTCCCACACTCCATAATTGGGTTTTCCTAACCCCCCTCCTACCAGGCTTCATAATTTGACCCTTTGTTTGACCTAGGGACCAGTGGACCCCACTTGGATTTGTCCTCCAATTCTGTCCCACTTCTGTCTCAGAATCACAATAAGCAATTGCTTATTGTGGATTCTTGGCTTATTTAGCCATCTTATTTGAGTAAATCTTGTTCAAAATAGTTCATATAACTCAGAGGAACCAAAGTTTACCATTGTGGACCCCACACACTCCCATTTGAGCTAAATTCCTTGTGCAGTCAACCAAAGTTAACTGTTGGACAAATAAGCACTCAAAGTGCTTATTTCTGTGCTACATAAAAAGTGTTTTCATAAAATTTATTAGTCTTTAGTGTAAAATTAGTTTGGAAAAAGAAAAAACACAAAAAACCAACTTTAATTTTAGTGATAGCTTCTATTTAATAGAAATTATCATTTTAATTTTCTTTTTAGCTTATTTTTAAGCAAAATATCATTTTCATATTTTTATTAAATCTATTTTATATTAAAGTAATATTAAGTAATTAAATAGCATAATTATATTTTATAAAGTAAAACCTAGTTTTTATAATTTTTCTAGCTTTTATATAAGGTAAAACATTTTTATAAATTTTTCTAGAATTTATACTGTTCATTTTCTATTTTTTATAATATAATTAGTTTAATTGGTAATTAATAAGTAATTAGGATAATAATTAGTAAATTAGTTTAAAAATACATAAAATCAACTTTCTATAATTTTTTAGGATTCCTATGATGGTTAAATAGATTTGTAAAATTTTTCTTAATTTTCTAAGCCTTTTTAGTATTTTTAATAATTCTAATTAGTTTAATTAGTTAATAAATAGATAATTAGTAATTAATTAATAATTAATAATTAAATAGTGTAAAAATAATTTTTCTTTTTCTTAAAATTTTCTTTATTTGTTAGGATTGTAAAAATAATAATTTTACACTTGTAACCTTTTCCGTCCATCAGTTGTACTTTCTGTTTCGTTCGTCAGTGTACGTTTTTAATTAAAACGTGCGTTTTTAGGTTCTAAATCGATTCTTCGTAATCTCAATTCCAGTAATCAATCACATAGCTTTCCTAAGCTATTTCTGTTTATAATTTCCAAATAATTCTCATTACAACCCTTTTCTGTGAATAATCACCCAATCACAAGTACGCTAAAGCACAATCCACACCTCATCGGGACATAACGAGCTAGTAATACTCTATATTACCCGGAAGCATTGGTCTAGGTAGTTTGACCTTGTTGACCATATAATTGGTTAATTTAGGTTGACTGTTCTGTGCCAATCAAGCATTGTATCTTAATTTTTTTTCTAGGATTTGTTAGTATATATAGATTGCCGCCGATTTTATGCGAGGTTGCCTTGTTTATTTTCTCAGGTTTAAGAGGTTATGTATGGCAAGAAGATTTATTTTCTGGAAGGGAAGCTTTGAGCTTTCATTTTCTTGGAGGAAGATCTAACCTTGTTACCACACTATCCAAACTGAACGAATCAGGGGAGTATTTGCTTTCATTCTTTTACCTATTTCACTTTTACATTCTTTAATTGAACATTGGGGACAATGTTCATCCTAAGTGTAAGGGGAGGGTAAATGATGATACCTTATAGGATACTATTGCACTTGAGTTTGTTTGTTCGACGGTAGGTGTGTAATAAAACTAAGAGAAATACTTGTTAGTGTAATTTTAGCACCAAATTTAAATTTTTTTACAACATTTAGGAGTGAAACTTTAACCTTAACAAGCGTCTCATGGATAAGAGTTGTATGACTAGCACAAAACCGTACCATTCAGAAAAATTTTCCACCCAAATATGTGAGGTGATTGGCTCAAAAGCAGTCAACTAAAGTCAACCACGGATGTGGTCAATATAGTCAAACTGCCTAGAGTCAATCTCTGTGGAATACAGGGTTTTCCCCGGGTCGTTATGTCCTGACGAGGTGTGAATTGTGCTTTAGCGTGCTTGTGATCGGGTGATTTTTCACAGAAAAGGGTTGTGATGAGAATTATTTGAGAATTATGAAATGAAATAGCTTAGGAAAGCTATATGATTGATTACGTGAATGAAGATTAAGAGGAAACGAGCTAAATCCTAAAAACGTACGTTTTAATTACAAACTTATACTGACGTACGTGATAAAAAGTAAAACTGATTAACTAAAAAGGCTGCGAGTGTGAAATTAATGTTTTTACAATCCTAATAAATAAAGAAAATTTTTAGAAAAAGAAAAATTATTTTTACACTATTTAATTATTTATTATTAATTAATTACTAATTACTGATTAATTAACTAATTAAACTGATTTAAATTATTAAAAATACTAAAAAGACTTAGATAATTAAGAAATGTTTTTTAAATCTAATTAACCATCATAGGAATCTTAAAAACTTATAAAAAGTTGGTTTTATGTGTTTTTAAACTATTTTACTAATTACTATTCTAATTATTAATTAATTACCAATTAAACTAAGTAAATTCTTAGAAATAGAAAATGAACAGTAGAAATTCTAGAAAAAATCCTAAAAATGTTTTAACTTATATAAAAGCTAGGAAAATTATAAAAACTAGGTATTACATAATGAAATCTAATTTTGCTATTTAATACTTTAATATTTAATTAATAATTAATAAATCTAATATTAAATCTAATAATTATTAAATTACAAGGTAAAATTATGGAAAAATTTATAAAATTACTTCAATATAAAAGAAAATTAAGAAAATTATAAAAATGCAAAGGTGCTTATAAATAAGCTAAAAAGAAAATTAAAATTAAAATTAAATTAAATAGAAACTATCACTTATAATTAAATTGGTTTTTTCTGTTTTTTCTTTTTCTAAACTATTTTAACACTAAAAACAAACAACTTTTACAAAATAACTTTTTTGGAACTTAAAAATAAGCCAAATGGACTCTAAAAGGCTTAACAGTTGACTTTCTTTGACCAAGCTATTAAATAAGCTTGAATGAGCTTATGTGGGGTCCACAAGGGTGAAAGTGAGTTCAAACAAGTACTTTGGACAGGAATAAGCTAAGAACTATCAAATAAGCCCATTTAATAAGCCAATGAACCACAATAAGCACTTTATTTCCTTTTTTGTACACTGAGAATGGGACAGAAGTTACGGGGTGATTCCAGGTGGGTCCCAGGGAGCTTAAGCTCAAAATCTTGCTCAAATTTGGAAGATGGCCAGGAGGGGGGTTGAAAGAACCCAAAGGGGGCCTGTGGGACCCACTGAGGTGGCCAGGAAGAACCACCAAAGTGGTGGTGTTGGGACTGAGTTGCTGCAGCAGGGGAGCTTCTTCCCCTGCAGGTGTGTTTGAGTGTTTGTAGGGCCAACAGAAAAATTACCAAAAATATAATGAGAGTAGGATTCTAAAATTCAGCTGGGGGAAAATGACTTGTGAAAGTCTCATGTCCTAAAAGCAAACACAAAATTCTCAATAATTCTTGCAAGAAATGTGATTTTCTGCCCTAAGTCATATTTTGACTTTTTGTATGTACTAGGACTGTTGACTAAAATGAACTTTAAACCAATCCTACTTACTAGTTATGTTGTAATATGTTATAATTAAGCTAAATTATATTACCAATTAATGAACCACTGTGATGAAGATGAGACTTTAAATCCTAACAGTTAAACACTGAGAGTGAAATTAAGGTGAGTTTGACTATTTTATCAATTAACTACTGAGTTTATACTATTACTAAGCCATAATGAACCTAAGGATGCTGTCTCAACAATATTTGGCCACTAAAACATGCAAGGGCACAGTTAACTCATGAAATCCAAACACCCCTTAAAACTGATGAAAATATTATTTTTAAAGCAATAAACTAATTCAAGGCATAAGACTGATTCAGAAGCACATATTATGATCCTTTAAACTAAGTTAACCACAAAATTACCAATCTAAACATCAAGCATCTAAGAATAACTATGATGCTAAAATGACAGTTGTGAGAGAAGGTAAAAAAAAATGGAAACTAATGAACAAGTGGATCTAATTAAGCAATATCTTAACTCACATACACTAAGCAATCATGAAAATAATAATTAAGCATAAATTGAGAACTGCTACAGTGATAAGCACAAATTGAGAAAGTTGCTTACAAATGCCCTGTGTGAACCAAAGCCAAGAACTATGAACCAAAACCTGTCCTAATTCCTCCCCTGAGGCAACTAAACCTTACACATCTTCAATTATTTTTTTAGTTATTTTTGGTGTTTTTGATATTTTAAAACTAAGACTGTTTTTAGTGCATAAGAAACTTTTAAAAGTTTATTATTGACTTAATTAAACTTACATAACCAGTAAACAACAATTTCTACAACATCAAAGTTAACCATGAGATTTTCAAGTGAAAAGTTGCATTCACTAAATTTGAACTAAGAACTTGAAATTAAGCTGAAATTAAGTTGATATTACAATGAAAAGAGTGATTACAGACCTTTTTAACTAAAGATTATACTTGAAAATAGAACTACACTAGATACGACATTAAATTTGTTACAAAAAAACTACTCTTGCATCCTCTGCTTCTCTCTTCTATATATTGACCTTTTTAGGGTTCCCACATGCCTCTGATTAAATCCCATCAACATTTGAAGCCATTGGATTGGTTTGAGATGATCTCCACCTTTGAAATCATTTTGGCGCCAATTTTGTCAAGGGGCAGGGTGTAATTGCTTGGAGTGGATTAAGGAGCAATAAATGTTTCTTGGGGTTTTGTGGAGTTGGGAGGGACATGGAGTGGTAAGCTGAGGTGGAGGCATGGTGGTGAGCAGGTTGGGAGGGAAGAGGAAGAAGTCAAAGGTTTGACTTTGGGGTGTAATTATTTAAAACGGAGGGAGTTATATATATTGGAGGTGGGCCGGGCATAAAAGGGAGGCGGTATTGGGCCTGTGTTATGTGTTTATGTTTGTTGGGTTGGATTTGGTTTGGGTTTATATGATAAAGGGTCCGTTTGGTTATAAATAACAAGGACCTATTATGTAATTTACCAAATTTGAGGGGCTGAAGGTGATCAATCTCCAAAGTACTCACAAGGACCAATAATGTCAACCATCAATATCACAAGGACCATTTTGACATTTTTCCATTTTTTAAAACCCCAAGGACCATTTTAGCCATTTTTCCAAAGTTCAGGGTCCTTTTTTGTAATTCTCCCAAAGAATCACTCAAGGTCAAAAATTGACAACTTAGAATATTTCAGGGACCTTGATATGATAAAACCCCGCATTTTTGGATTCCAGGGACTAGATTTGCCAATCTTTGAAAGTTCAGGGACTGAAAATGCAAATTATGCAATTTTTGTTTATTTTTCATTTGTTTTCAATACTTTTGCCCCTGAGACTTATAAAAACACAGTCCATTGATATTTTATACATTTTGAGACTTTTTGAAGTGTTTTTGACTGTTTTTGAGGTTCAAATGTGAAAGAAATGATGAGTATTTACACACTCATCATGAGGTTCGCCTTTAAATTTGATAGGAAAAGCATTCATTATTAGTGCTTATGAGTGTACCGGTAGCATTCCGATTCTAGAACTTGCGTTAGTGATGCATCCCGAGACCGCTAGTGAGACTACGTTCGTGTGGTAGGATTTACTACATAATAAGAGGCATTAGGATCACCCTTGTGTTAAACTCGTATCATAATTACTTGACCATTTAAGTCATATTACTTGGCTAGTAAATTCAATTAGTTTTTCCCACAACTTAGCGTTGTACTCATTTTTAGTACACGAAACCCCTAGTACACCCCTCCGAGCCTGTCTTTTTCATTTCTAACTTTAAGCATCTTACTTAAAGGAAGAATTTGATACAACCCACCCAAATGTACACCCAAATCGCCTTAGCCTTCCGTGTATGCACTCATCTTTAGTGCATTATTGTTACATGTTTAAATCCTTAGTTAATTATCTAATTGATTACATGGTTGCGAAGTCGAGTCATATCTTGTATATATTGTTTTGGGACGATTGGGACTCATGGGTAAAGTACTTGTGTTATGGAGTAATAGGGAAGAACATCATATTATTACCCCCATATGTGCGTTAAACTTAAAAGTACTCCAAGTGTTTTGATTATCTTGATTCGAATCATTAGATTAATTTATTGTAAAGTATGTAAAAATTCAAGTGTAAGGGGAATGTACATTCCCTATGATGTATTATTTTGGATGGTAGGGTAAGAGTGTATGCAAAAAAAAAAAACAAAAAAAAAAAGAAAAAAAAAAGTAGAAATCGACAAAAAAATTGAAAAAAGAAAAGAGAAAAATATACGGACTAACATCCCGTTTCATTCTATGTTTGTTTTATGTTTTCGTTATTTTTGATTTATTAGCTTAAGTTGAGTCTAGTCTTGGCTTAGCAACGCCATATTGTACATGTAATTAACCAAGATGATTAACTCGCCACCAGTAAATATTGTCTTTATCCAACAAAACCGTGTATTTCATATCCCTACACCTAACGTTATAACCCTTTGTTGGATCGATATACTCTGACCAAACTACTTTGTAGCTTGTAAGGTTTTAACAATATTGAGTAAACTCAACACTATTAATATTGAAACACTGTTTTAACCTTGTAAAGTATGCGAAATCTACTAACACAAAGCTTAAGAAGAACTTTTATATTAAACCAAACTTGAACCTGCTTGATTACACATATTCACTAACAATCCCTAACTTGACTAATATCGACTTCTCTAACTTATATTTTATCACGTAAAACTCATTACTACTAATACCTCTTAAGGCTCCTTTTATAGACACAAGGATATCCTTAAGTCGGTTTACAATACTTGAACGACAAGTAATTATCCCTAACTAATTCTAGAATATTCATACAATATTACATAATAATCCTTTAATCAATATTGCACTTAAGTCCTTATTCTCTTCGAAGTACTTTGAATAATTTTCAATATGCAGCAGTACTTTGACCATGTTTGACTTTGATCTTCAAGCAGCACTTTGACACAACAGTACTTTGAAATACAGAAGTACCTTGATCCTTATATCCCAACAATCCTCCCCTAACTTGAACTCCACTTGCTTGATTTCAAATTTCTTTGTTATCTTTGATCTTCAATATCTTAATCATGCAGAAAGATTGTTTCTTTATCTCTTTATCTTTTATCTGTCATATGTGTCAAAGTACCCTTTATCATCATCAGTTGATATCTTCTCAGCAATAAACCTTCACAGCTACTCACCAACATTTTGGTACAATGCTCATCAAATCTTTTAAAGTTTCATACTATTCTCATCACTTCTAGGTGTGTAAACTCCTGTGAGAGGTGAATCATTGAAAATTAAGGGAATTTGATGTCTCTTTACCAAAGCCATTAACTCTGGAGTAGCCAATGTTTAGGTTAGAACAACCATGGTACATTGATAACCATATGATTTTGAGCAAATCATCAGCTATCAACGGATTTGAATAGTCTTTACCAAGAGCTGTTTGCTTTCGGACTAGTTAGTTCTTTGATCTCAACCAGGGTGAACTAATTACCATAAATGGATTTTCCACAGCCTTTACCACAAACCATTTTTTTGTGGGCTAGCCAACTCTTCACTTTTACAGATATGGTGATTTGAAGACCATACAATTTCTAGTAAATTGTCAACTAAAAATGGATTTGATTATCACATCAGAGCCGTACCCTCATGATGAGTCAAACTCTTTCTTGTCTGTTAGACATGGTGAGTTGATTACCATTTGCTGTGCAGTATTAATACTAACACCATGTGTTTCTCTTCAAATCCTTTTATTTACTTCAGTTTAAACAACAAAAATTTTTATTTTATTTTACAAAGGACTTATACTGGTTTTATGCAGCAAGCAGTACTTGATAAAGTACTATTTGTCTTGCAGTACTTTGAAAAAATACTTATTATCCAAAACAAATTATACCAGTATTTTGCAATATTATTCTTCAGATTTAGTCCACCTGATAAATAGCTTAATCACATCCAAAGCTACATCAGATTCATCTTCAAGCTCCATTCCATGATCCAACATCCTGAGCATAATTTCTCTTATCAATGGATATCTTCTCTCAGCAAGCATGTGAATCATGGTACCATCTTCCATCTCAAGTGAATGAACTCCTGATGATTCAAAGAATATCCATCTTGTAATTTCCCAATTTTCTTGATCATTCCATAGAGTATCAACACTTGTTTCTTCTATTTCCCAAATGGTTATCAAATCTCCAAGTAAGATTAATCCTACTCCTGATGCTTCAATATCCTCATAGTATGTCTGCACTTGCAAGTATAAATCATATAGATCTTCTCTGGTAATAAAATGCAGAACATCCCATAACATATTAAATACTATGAAGCTTCCATCTTCTCTGTTGAACATAAGATAATTCCCTTCTTTTGATTCAACCACAGAGAATGAGATAATCTTTGATTTCTTTCCAGAGTCTTCTGTTTACTTATTCTCAAAATCAACCACTCTGAAATAATTTCTCAGTTCATCAATTGTATCTTCATGAATCATCTTAAGTCTCTTTGACAATTGATCATCTTGAACTGCTTTCTTCCTCTTCAATTTTCTTTTCTCAACTTGTTCTTTCCTTATATCTTCTAACTTCTTCTCCTTATCAGCATCCATGGGTACAAAACTTTCTAACTCTTTCTTAATAGACTCTTGTACTTCATCCCATAGAGCTTTCACTTCTGGATATCTCAATTTTTGTAAATTCTTGTATCCTCTTCCTTTCAAGAAACTAATCATCCAGTTTCTTTCTTGAGCAATTGTCATTGGCTTTCTTGTAATTGGCTTACTTATCTCTTCCAAATACTCTCTGCATCATACTCAACTTGTTGCTTTCTAGAAATCTCTGCATCCTCTACTATCTTTATTTCTCTAAGCTGTGCAAGAGTAAATTTCTTCTTTTTCTTCTTAATATTCTTTTGCTTCATGATCTCTTTACCTTTGTCTTTAGGATCTAATTCTTCAGATTCAGAAGAAGATTTAGAAATTTGTGCAGGCTCAGAAATATGTATACCTCCTGAAGGTCTATCAAAATTAAGCATAATATGAGCTATAGTTTCATCATCACTTGCTGTATGCACCTTGACTTCTTCTTGCTGTATAGGATTGGAAGGACCAGCTTCATCTTCAAAATTCTTTGTAGATCCAGCTGTAGAAGTTCCAATTCCATCAATATTCATAGCCGCAGTACGTTGTTCATCAGTACCTTGCAGACCAGTACTTTCATCAACAGTACTTTGAACATCAGTACTTTGATTTTGAGTGCTTTGAATATTTTGTGCTTCAGCATCTTGCTCAACAGCTTCTTCTTGTGCAATATTCACATCTTCTTCAACCTTTTTCTCTGGCACAAAATTCTTTGGATCTTCTGGATAGTGCCAAAGATGAGCATCTTCTGAATATTTAATCCCATCATCATCTCTATTCAAATTATCATCTTGATTCCTCCCCAATTTGAAAGATGATGACTTCTTATGCTTCTTCTTGGATTTAGAAGTTGTCTTGGATGATTTAGACTTTTGCTTTTGAGATTGTTTCTTTTCTTTCACATAAAGCCTAAAATTTTGTACAAGAGGCCATACAAACTTCTTTAACCTTCTGAACTTCTTTCTTAAACTCTTGATTTCTGCAGTCTGATTAGTCATAACTTTCTTCATCCTTTCTAACTCTCTAGTCAAAGCATAATTATTCAAAGGACCTCCAACTCCCTCATCTCCTCCAAGTGTTTGAAACCCACCTGTGGGAGTATAATCGTTGGGAGAAGGTACTGGATTATGCTCTGAAGCAGTACCTTTTAAAGAAGTACTTTGTGGAGAAGTACCTTCAGCAGAAATAGGTTTTTCAAGAGAAATAGAAACTGAAGGAGTTCTTTCACTTAAGTCATCATGCTGAGGTGAAACAATAGGTGGTGTAGGTGTATGTACTGATGCAGAATGCTCAGAATGATCAGAATGACCAGCATCATCAGATTTAGCAGAACCACTAGCATTATCAACATCATCCCTAACAGCATGTGCTACCTCCAACATGTAAGCATTGAGAGGTGTATTTGTACCAGAAAAATTAACTCCCTTGTGAGACATAAAGGTGAACACCTTAGGTGGCATCCTAATAGTGGGTACATAATCCTGAGGTTTTTGTATACCATCAAGTGGATTCTCTAAGATAAGTTGAACAAATCTAGGATACATAAAAAAAGGTGATCCAGCCTTAACATGTGTGATCATACCATCAAGGATCATGTAAGAAAAGTTGAATGGCTGATTGGTAACTAACCCAACTAATGCAAATGCTATGGCATGTCCAAATTGATCCCAAGCAGTACTCTTTGGACTTAAGCAATGAAGTAAAACATGAATAAGATACTTCCAATGAGGACTTACCATTGCTTTCTGAAAAGTAATCTTGTTCAAAGGTCCTTCATACCCAATATCTCTCAGTGCATCCCAAATAGCTTGTTTAGCAAACAAAACAGAGACTCCCTCATCATCAAATAGCAAAACTTCCCTGATTGTCGCCTGAGTAACACGAATAGCTCTCCCAGCAACTGTAGCATGACTAACATCCTCTCCATCTTCAATCTCAGCCCTAGCCATGGCCCAAAACGCCTGTATCCAAGGTCCAATAATCTCTGGGTTGACTAAGAGTGAGTAATTGATGGTGGTTCCGGTGAGAAAATCAATGATTCCATGAAAATCAATGTTCCTCTGTGTTTTCTCAAGGTTTGCAATCATGTTGTGTTTGTTGATGGTTGGTCGATGTGCCATGGTGATAATGATTTGAGAGAAGGGTAGTAACCGTTGATGATATTGGTGGGTTTGATGAATGAGAATGAATGAATACGGGGGTATAAATAAGAAAAAGATATGAGTTAAAAAGGGATAATATACAAAAAAATCACGGTTAATTAATTATTTTACCGTTATTTTTGGAATTTATCTTCCCCATATCTTTCGAAAGTTTGTTACCTGTATTTTTGACCGTTGGAGCAGTATCCTGACATGTCAGCGTATCCTTCACAGCACCAAGCAGTACTTTCCATAGAATATGGAGCAGTACTTTCAGTTGTAGAACCAAGCAGTACATTGAACAAAGTACTTTCCAATTAAAATATCTTTAGTGTTGACTGTTTGACCAAAATATCTTTGAAAGTCAACCCGAGGTAATTAATACCTTCCCAAATTAATTCCCAAAGCTACTGATGCGTGGGAATCGCACCTTGCTTTACCTCTCGAGGGATCTCGAGAAGCTTACAACCCCCACCAGGCAGTGTACCTGATCGTTGTAGTATAGTATAGTGACAAGTACCGGGGGATTGATCGTTCCGCTTAGGAATAGTGTCGCTAGGATTAGAAAACCTAATTACTAGTTCTAGAGGTGAGGGATGATTATTTTTTGGTATTTTTATATTTTTATGAAAGCAATTAAAATCTCAGGTTTTGAAGGAGTGGGCGGAATTAGTTGCTATTAAACTAACCCAAAGCTAAGATATAATCAAAATAAAATACTGAAAATGAAATTAAACTAATTATTACAAAGGTTGTGAGCAGTAATTGGAGAAATTGTGTTTACTTAGACTTCACTACTCCCTAGATATCTTTTACACGTTAATTACTTGTTATACTTGTATGGATGACGGATTGTATTCCTTAATACCATTCGTGGGGTGGCATACATAACTCCCCAACTCTATGAGCTCTTATCTCCTCCTACACCATGACCCAGCACAACTATAGGGATTGTAAACAGTGGCTCATGCATTAAATACAACCAATAAAGACCTAGTACGCCTCGGTTCATGTTTCTTAAGACGTTCAAGCATGTTACCATTTGGAGATCTGCCAGTTTTCTTAAGCCTAACATATAAATCATTCATCCAAGAACAAGAATAAACAAGTAATCAACACATAATCAACATCTAGGTTTCATTAGATCTAAGCAAACACAAGAGAGATCTAGCCTAGCATAATTGAATTGAGACAAGAACAAGATATAAACAACCAACACATAGACATATTGATTGAATTAGAAGAACACTTATCTCAATTACAATGCAAGGTATCAAGGGTTTGGAACCCTTGAAAAACCTGTAAAAGAGGCACCAAATTCGTCTTTAGGGTTTACCAAAACTTCTCTCCCTTTTAATGAAAAAACTAGAAAACTATATATAGGAAAACTGGGCTGACGGCGTCAAGACAAGCATGTGACGCCGTCACCTCGCCGCCAAATACTTCCTCGGACGGCCTTGATCTACTTATGACGGCCTATGTGACGCCGTCACCACCTACGGTATTTTATTCTTGGGACTTTGACGCCGTCAGGATGGATTTTGACGCCGTCATCAACTACGGTGTTTTATTCTTGATGTCTGACGCCGTCAGGGTGTAACTCTTGACGCCGTCACCTAGTGTCTTCAGCATGGAAAATTGATACTTTGCCGTTTTCTTCACTTTTATGCTCCAAAAACGTCCAAAATGGCTTCTTTTCCAGAATTCACTCTCCAAACACCTAAAATCACAAAAGGAACGATTTAGGGCAATATTTGATCAAATAAAGTCGGATTCGGGCTTAAATGACCCCCTAAAAACGGATCATTTTTCGCCTCATCATATACCCTTACACTTGAGATTTGCTTGTCCTCAAGCAAATGAGCTTTTATTCTACTCAAAAGACAAGTTAGGGGTCATTTAACACTAATATAAAAGTAATTACAACAAATAATCGTTCCACTAAAGACCAATAGACAAGCACGGAGGTCATACACAAGCACCTCACAAATAGTGTTTAGATATTCACATCTCTCGGGTGTAATAAAGTAATATAACATTATGGAAATGGAAGATATCTCTCACTACCTGTCATAGCAAAATAGATTACCATAGGCTTGGGAAAGGATCAAACCTCCACCACATGGCGTAAGCACCTAGGATAAACTATCAAAGAGGTCTTTTAAAGGGTTGTAACGTTAGGTATAGGGATATGAATTACACGGTTTTGTTGGATAAAGGAAGTTTTACTGGTGGCGAGTTAACAATCTTGGTTAATTACATGTACAAGATGGCGTTGCTAAGCCAAGACTAGACTCGACTTAAGCTAATAAATGAAAAATAACAATAACATAAAATGAACATAGAATAAAAACGGGATGGTAGTCCGTATGTTTTTTCTCTTTTTTTTTTTTATTTTTTTTTTATTTTTTTTTCTTTCTTTTGTTTTTTTTTCGGTTTTTTTTTTTTTTTTTTTTTTTTTTTTTTTTGCATACACTCTTACCCTACCATCCGAAATAATACATCATAGGGGATTGAACGTTCCCCTTACACTTGAATCTTTACATACTTTACATTTAACTAATCTAATGACTCGAATTAAGAAAATCAAAACACTTGGAGCACTTTTAAGATTAACGTACATATGGGGGTAATAATATTATGTTCTTCCCCATTACTCCATAAAATAAGTACTTACCCATGAGTCCCAATCGTCCCAAAACAATATGTACAAGGATATGACTCGACTTAGCAACCATGTAATCAATTAGAAAGTTAACTTAGGGTTTAACAAATAACAATAATGCACTAAAAATGAGCGCATACACGGAAGGCTAAGGCGATTTGGTTGTACATTTAAGTGGGGTGTAACAAATTCTTCCTTTAAGTAAGATGCTTAAAGTTAGAAACGAAAAGATAGGCTCGGAGGGGTGTACTAGGGGTATCGTGTACTAAAAATGAGTACAACGCTAAGGGTGTGGGAAAAATTAGTTGACTTAACTATCCAAGTAATATGACTTAAATGGTCAAGAAATTATGATACGGGTTTAACACAAGGTGATCCTAATGCCTCTTATCATGTAGTAAATCCTACCACACGAATGTAGTCTCACTAGCAGTCTCGGGATGCATCACTAACGCAAGTTCTAGAATCTAAATGCTACCGGTACACTCATAAGCACTAATAGTAAATGCTTTTCCTATCAAATCTAAAGGCGAACCTCACATTTTTGGGTGGAAAATTTTTCTGAATATACGGTTATGTGCTAGTCATACAATCTCCTATCCATGAGACGCTTGCTATGGCTAAAGTTTCACTCCTAAATGTTGTAAAAAATTTTAAATTTGGCGCTAAAATTACACTAACAAGTATTTCTCGTAGTTTTATTACACATCTACTATCAAACAAAACAAACTCAAGCGAAAGTGCATATGTAAGGTATCATCTTTTTACCCTTCCCTTACACTTAAGATGAACATTGTCCCCAATGTTCAAGTAAAGAATGTAAAAGTGAAAAAGTAAAGAGAATGAAATCAAATACTCCCCTGATTCGCTCGGTATGGATTTTAGGTTGACCAGGTTAAATCTTCTTCCAAGAAAACGAACAATCAAAGCTTCCCTTCCAGAATATAAATCGTCTCCTTGTCAAACATAACCTGTAGATCCTGAGAAAGTAGACAAGACAACCTCGAGTAAAATCGGCGGCATCCTATATAAGTTACTAAATCCTAGAAAACAAAGTAAGATATAATGCTTGTGGAATGAAGTTTGCAGATTTCCTGGAGATTATAAAACTTAATAATTCACAAAAATCATCAGACTCCGTTAGAAAAACAAAACCGGTAAAATTTCCAGATTTTTAATTCCTGACGCCGTCAAGAGTAATACTCTGACGCCGTCAGAATGGACCTGCAGAAATTCTTATGTTAAGTTTCCGGAAAATTTCTGGAAAAACTTGTCCTACTTCCTGGAAAATCCTACAAAACTTCATTATGACTCAATACAAGCATTTGACTCTAACAAATACGAATATACATGTTCATTTAATATTGTGGAGAATCATGATCGGGGTGTTTCTTGAAAACATATTTAGGGTTTCCCCTTACACTTATCTTTTGCAAAAATACTTTTAGGTTGGAGTTAAGACTAGGCCAAACAACATAGTAAAGTATTTCCACATTTTAATTGAGAAACATGATCAACCAACAACAAAAACAAAGCATGCATACGGAAGCAAATAACAATCAAACAAATAAAATCACACAAAACATGGGTTGCCTCCCAAGAAGCGCTTTTCTTTATTTACGAGTCTTGTAGCTAGACTCAAAGTCATGGGTTAACGTGTATCGCTTATGCTCACATAACCAAGTGTGAGCCATCTAATAGTCGCCTCATCTTTCTTATATTCGTCTCCTAACTCTAAGCACCCGCGATAGTATCTTTTATTCTTTTCATGAGTATACTTAAGTCCTTTTCTCTTATCATTTTCACTCAACATTTCTATAGGCGGATACCTACTACACTTTTCCATGGAGAAGTCCTTGAACCTAGGGTGTGTGCGGGGCATTTGATAAACAAAATCTTCCTCCCCATCCGAGAATGTAATTAACCCTTCTATGAGTTTTTCATCGAGGTTGGTCAACCGTTTGAAAGGTCTTCCAAACACAACTTGGGTCAATTTATCATCAATAAATTCTACTAGATTCTCCATAACCATGAACTCAACAAGATAAACCAAACTTCCTACAAACACATGCAATGGTACTGCCCTAGCAATAATGTTTTCTCCTTTGTATTCTAACTCATCTACCATGATTTTATTATATTCATTACGTGAGATTATGTTCATTGGAAGAGATGAGTTGAGATAGGCGTTAAAGCTCTTAAACCCGATCTTACAAGGGAATTGCATGTTAAATGAACTATCACACTCAATCCTAGTTCTAGGGTCAACATACATAAGAGGGTTTATTTCTTTTTCCATCCTATTCTCATTAATCACATCACCATCATCAAGGTCCTCATCGGAGTCTGAATAGTAGAAAGGACTAGCCCTACGGTCATCATCATGATCAGACTCTTCTAACTCAGAATTATTGTCAAAGTGGTGGTTGGGTGAGAGGTAAGGTGGGTTCTCATTTTCTGCTAAAGGAAGTGGGGCGGGCATTTGGAAAATCCTACGACAAAAAACACGAATAACAGGAATCAAACGATCAATGTTATTGTGATCCATCAAAACAATTTACGAACAAAGACACAAAGAAATAAGATAGACTAAAGAAGACCTAAAAATAAAAATAAAATCTTACTAGAAAGGAATCTAGCAAGTAGACCTAATAAAAAGAAATCCTAACCTAGACAATAACTATTCCCCAGGCTGCGGCGCCAAAAACTTGATGCGTGGGAATCGCACCTTGCTTTACCTCTCGAGGGATCTCGAGAAGCTTACAACCCCCACCAGGCAGTGTACCTGATCGTTGTAGTATAGTATAGTGACAAGTACCGGGGGATTGATCGTTCAGCTTAGGAATAGTGTCGCTAGGATTAGAAAACCTAATTACTAGTTCTAGAGGTGAGGAATGATTATTTTTTGGTATTTTTATATTTTTATGAAAGCAATTAAAATCTCGTGTTTTGAAGGAGTGGGCGGAATTAGTTGCTATTCAACTAACCCAAAGCTAAGATATAATCAAAATAAAATACTGAAAATGAAATTAAACTAATTATTACAAAGGTTGTGAGCAGTAATTGGAGAAATTGTGTTTACTTAGACTTCACTACTCCCTAGATATCTTTTACACGTTAATTACTTGTTATACTTGTATGGATGACGGATTGTATTCCTTAATACCATTCGTGGGGTGGCATACATAACTCCCCAACTCTATGAGCTCTTATCTCCTCCTACACCATGACCCAGCACAACTATAGGGATTGTAAACAGTGGCTCATGCATTAAATACAACCAATAAAGACCTAGTACGCCTCGGTTCATGTTTCTTAAGACGTTCAAGCATGTTACCATTTGGAGATCTGCCAGTTTTCTTAAGCCTAACATATAAATCATTCATCCAAGAACAAGAATAAACAAGTAATCAACACATAATCAACATCTAGGTTTCATTAGATCTAAGCAAACACAAGAGAGATCTAGCCTAGCATAATTGAATTGAGACAAGAACAAGATATAAACAACCAACACATAGACATATTGATTGAATTAGAAGAACACTTATCTCAATTACAATGCAAGGTATCAAGGGTTTGGAACCCTTGAAAAACCTGTAAAAGAGGCACCAAATTCGTCTTTAGGGTTTTACAAAAACTTCTCTCCCTTTTAATGAAAAAACTAGAAAACTATATATAGGAAAACTGCGCTGACGGCGTCAAGACAAGCATGTGACGCCGTCACCTCGCCGCCAAATACTTCCTCGGACAGCCTTGATCTACTTATGACGGCCTATGTAACGCCGTCACCACCTACGGTATTTTATTCTTGGGACTTTGACGCCGTCAGGATGGATTTTGACGCCGTCATCAACTACGGTGTTTTATTCTTGATGTCTGACGCCGTCAGGGTGTAACTCTTGACGCCGTCACCTAGTGTCTTCAGCATGGAAAATTGATACTTTGCCGTTTTCTTCACTTTTATGCTCCAAAAACGTCCAAAATGGCTTCTTTTCCAGAATTCACTCTCCAAACACCTAAAATCACAAAAGGAACGATTTAGGGCAATATTTGATCAAATAAAGTCGGATTCGGGCTTAAATGACCCCCTAAAAACGGATCATTTTTCGCCTCATCAGCTACCAAGGCAAGTAGAATTCAATGAACTTCATTAATTACCCTTATACATTTCCTTGCCTATAAAAGTAACTTTCTACCAACATACTTCTTGTTCATCAACAATTGCAATAAAGCCACAAAAACCCTAGTGATAAACATGAGTCACTTTCCATTGGTGTACATCTCTTCTGATTCAGATGGCTCCACAGACTCAAAGATCATCTACTATTTTGACTATGACTTTGATGATGATGCAGGATGGAGTGGGTACTTTCCTCCTAATGTATCAACCTCATCAATGAGTGTAGCAAACTCTACCATTACTGATGCAGCAAGCACTACTAATCCAAAGCCCAAGAAGAAAAAATTCGTCCCTGCTCCTAGTTCATCTCAGGCTAATGAACTTCCACATGCTTTGACCCAAGCCCTGGAATTAGCCATAAAGAATATGAAGTGGCCTGCTCCAAGAAAAGAGAGACCTCCCAAGCAAGTTCTTGGCCTGGCTTGCCCAAGGAAGCAAGCTTCTTTTGATGACAAAAGAAAGACTGCTCAAAAGGGAAATCAGAGTTATGAGGGCAAAGGAAAAAGGCCAATGGAGTAGGTTATGTTGGGTAGGATAAGTAGGTTTGGTGGAGAATACTTGTGGTAGTTGTCTTTGTTTCTAGTTTGTGTCTGTGGCATGGATGACTGTTTCTGTTCGAAGTATGAATGTAACTCTTTGAATTATGATGAATAAAAATCTTTATCTTTTGAATGTAACTCTTGGAAGCATCATTACCTCTAAACTTTTTCTTAATTGCAGCCCATAATTGTTTTGCATCCTGAGCATCATGAAACTTCAATAGGTGTCCATCAGGAATAGCAGACAACAATATGTTGAGAGCTTTGTCTTGATTTCTTTTTGTAGCAGCTGGGATGGTTGGTTTAGGTGGTTTAGGTTGTCCTGGGAGCTCTACTGGTTCATCAAGTACCATATTGCCATTGACAATCACATCCCATAGAGCATGGTCTGTGATGGCAATGTACTGTCTCATCTTCATGGCCCATAAATCATATTCTCCCTTCTTGACAATAGGAATTCTAATAGCAGTGATGGATGGAGCACGTGCAGTCTCTGTCGACATCTTGAAGGGTATGTAGTAGAATCGGTTTAAAAGATTATCTTCTTAATCAGAGTTTCCAACACAAGCTCTGATACCACTTGTTGGATCGATATACTCTGACAAAACTACTTTGTAGCTTGTAAGGTTTTAACAATATTGAGTAAACTCAACACTATTAATATTGAAACACTGTTTTAACCTTGTAAATATGCGGAATCTACTAACATAAAGCTTAAGAAGAACTTTTATATTAAACCAAACTTGAACCTGCTTGATTACACAGATTCACTAACAATCCCTAACTTGACTAATATCGACTTCTCTAACTTATATTTTAACACGTAAAACTCATTACGACTAATACCTCTTAAGGCTCTTTTATAGACACAAGGATATCCTTAAGTCGGTTTACAATACTTGAATGACAAGTAATTATCCCTAACTAATTCTAGAATATTCATACAATATTACATAATAATCCTTTAATCAATATTGCACTTAAGTCCTTATTCTCTTCGAAGTACTTTGAATAATCTTCAATATGCAGCAGTACTTTGACCATGTTTGACTTTGATCTTCAAGCAGCACTTTGACACAGCAGTACTTTGAAATACAGAAGTACCTTGATCTTTATATCCCAACACCCTTTGAAAGACCTCTTTGATAGTTTATCCTAGGTGCTTACGCCAAGTGATGGAGGTTTGATCCTTTCCCAAGCCTATGGTAATCTATTTTGCTATGACAAGTAGTGAGAGATATTTTCCATTTCCTTATTGTGATATATACTTTATTACACCCGAGAGATGTGAGTATCTAAACACTATTTGTGAGGTGCTAGTGTATGACCTCCGTGCTTGTCTTTAGTCTTTAGTAGAACGATTATTTGTTGTAATTACTTTTATATTAGTGTTAAATGACCCCTAACTTGTATTTTGATTAGAATAAAAGTGCATTTGCTTGAGGACAAGCAAATCTCAAGTGTAAGGGTATTTGATGAGGCAAAAAATGAACCATTTTTAGGGGGTCATTTAAGCCCGAATTCGAGATTATTTGATCAAATATTGCCCTAAATCGGTCCTTTTGTCATTTTAGGTACTTTTGGAGAGAAATCTGGAAAAGGAAGTATTTTTGACGTTTTCGGAGCATAAAAGTGAAGAAAATGGCAAAGTCTTAATTTTCCTTGTTGGGAACAGTAGCTGACGGCGTCACAACTTCCTTAATGACGGCGTCAAGAGTAACAAAAGAGGTGGATGTGGGAAATACACGTGACGATCCAGAGAGTTTTGTGCATTGGACATGATGGCGTCACCCAAGGCCGTGATGGTCCAAGTATTAGTGACGGCCCAGAACTATTTCATACATGACGGCGTCAAAATCAGAACTAGGCAATACGCTTTTTATTATGGCGGCGAGTTGACGGCGTCACAACCCAATACATAACGCCGTCACCCATTGTAATCTATATATAGTTTTCCAAAATTCATTTATTAGTGTGTAACTTTAAGGGTGCATGATTGGCTCCAAATGGTCAACCTAAATTGACCAGAGAATGGTCAACCAGGTCAAACTGACTAGAGTCAATGCTCCGCGAAAGTATAGTGTTTCCCCGGGTCGTTATGTCCCGACGAGGTGGGATGGTTATCAAACGGGTTTGTGATCGGGTGAATTTGGACAGGAAAAGGCGTTTGTGAATGATTACACTAAGGAATCTACAATAAAATAGCTTAAACAAGCTATATGAATAAGACAGGAGAGTTGGAAAAACCAAAAACATTTAAAACCTAAAATCGCGTTTTAACTAACGTAAACGTACAAAATAAAAAGTGAAAACTGAAATCTGAAAACCCACAGGGGGTGAAAATGACACTTTTACAAACTTAAAATAAAAAGAAAATTTAAAATGAAAATGAAATTATTAAAATGATTATTTTAATATTTAAATACTATTTAATTAATTAACACTATTTAAAAAGTAAATTAAACCTAATTTAAATAAAACTAAAAATGATAAACACTACAAATTTAACTAAAAACTTACAAAAATAATTTTTAAAACTTAAAATGAACTTGAAGAAAGTATAAAAATTAAAAATAAATATCTTTGTCTTTTTATGGATTTTCTATTAATTAAAAAACAAATTATCATAATTATACTAATTAAACTATTTTAAATTACTAAAAATACTAAAATGACTTAGAAAATTATAGAAAAATTCTTAAAATTATTTTATAACATTAAAAAGCTAGGAAAAATATAAAAACTAGGTGTTGCTTTATAAAAACTAATTATGCTATTTAAAACTTAAATATTAATTAATTATTAATAAAACTAAGATTAAATCTAATAAATACCAAATGATAAAATAAAAATCTGAAAAATTTACTAAACTTACTTTAATATAATAGGTAATTAATAAAAATATAAAAATGACAAGTACTTAATAAAGTCTAAAAATGAAAATTTAAATTTAAATTACCTTAAATAGAAACTATCACTTAAAATTAAATTGACTTTTCTGAATTTTTTCTTTGGAAACTTGTTTTATACCTAAAAATGGAAAACTTTTGTAAAAACAACTTTTGTGGAGCTTAAAAATAAGCAAAGTACACGCTTAATTGTATGACAGTTGACTTTAGTTGACTTTATAAGCAAATAAGCTCAAACCAGCTTGTGTGGGGCCCACTATGGTTGAATCTGGTTTAACTGAGTTTAGGGAACGTGTTTAAGCACTAAAAAGCAACTGGGGCCCACTGGATAAGCTATAAGCTAAAATAAGCACTTCCAAAAACTAAATACAACTCAGAATTTGGGGACAAAGTTAAGGGGCTAAATCAGGTGGGTCCCAGAGGGTATGAGGTCAAACCATGGGTCAAACCTTGAAGCCTACCAGGGGGGGTTTCAAAGGAACAAATTTGGAGGGTTGTGGACCACTGTGGTGGCCAGAAAACTACCACCAAGTGGTGGTGTTGGACTGTATCAGCAGCTGCACAGGGCAGTCCCCCACCCCCTGCAGGTGTGTTTAGACTTAGCTGGGGCCCACAAATAAAACCTTAAAAATCAAATGAGGGTGGAACACTGAAGATGAGGTGGGAGGATACAATTAGGAACAAGTTTCAACCTCTCAAACCTTATACAAAATTCACAATAATTCGCTCAAAAAATGGATTTTCTGCATAGAAGTGAAATTGACTTTTTGATATAAACTTGAATTTTGACCTTTTTGAACTTTGATCTCCATTTTGATGATTGAAATGGATATAACAAACTATAACAAGGCTAAATTACTCCTAGTTTTCCAATTTTACAATGATGTGAGGATTTAAGGACCTCAACCCCCACACAGTTAACTGTGGGGTTGAGTCAAATAGGTTTTTGACTATTTAAGCTAGGGGACCTGAATTTGAAACTTACTATGTGCTAATATAACCTAAATGCATATGACTGAACCATAATCTTCAAACAAAACATTCCTCAACCTATCCAAACTAGCTGATCCAAACACACCTTAATTATGACTGTTTTGAAAGATTTCTAGTTTAAGTGAGATATAAACTAAACCATTGATACAGTAAGTTCTATTAAACTATACTAGAGGTATTTAAACTAAAATGTTGAAGAGATCACTATTCTAAGAGGAATAACTGAGATATGCAGTTTAGCTAATGAAACAGTAAACCACAACAACTAAGATATATATTAAACAACTTAGATTAATAAACCACAAATCATTCAAATATACTGAGAATCCACTAAATGACACCAATAAGCATAGACCTAAGCAATAACAAGCTGACAAGCAAAGATTATAGAAATTATGCCTAAAATTAGGATTTATAACTTACAACACAGCTTTGGCTGAGCAGGGGTGCATTTCCACAATGTTTATCTTTTTAAGTAAACCTAAACAACCCCTGGAAACCAAAATCTCTCAGCTTTATCACCCATCTCCTCTTAATTTGATACAGTTGACTATTGTTGACTTATTCAAATTTTTGAGCAAGAGCAGCAACAACCATGGTGTATGTTCACATTGAGCTTTGTTGGGAATTATGAGACAGAAGCAAAAGGTTCTTGAAAGTTAAAACAACCAATCTCAAAACATTACTTGAAACTTAAAAAGGTAAATTCTGATTTTTTGATAGAATTGAAATTTTAACAATACTTAAAGCTTGAACACAATTCTTAAACAGAAAAATAAGAAATTACAACTAGGTTTAAGAGCTAAACGAAACTGAAATTTGAAATTACATGAAAATTAACTTAAAGCTACACTACTAATCTACTACTATCTTCTGCTCTTTCTTTTTCTTTATATATCTGACTTTTAGGGTTTAGTGGGACCCATGGATGCAATCCCACTTCATCAGGGCCCTTGGCTTGGCTTCAATCAATCTTGGCCGTCAAATAATTTTTTGGCGGGAAATCTTGTTTGGCAGGTGGGGATAACTTGGAGAGAATTAAGGGTAATAAATGTTACTTGGGGTTTTGTGGAGAGTTGGGGGAGACAAGTGATGGGAGAGATGAGGTGGAGGAGGGGGGATATGTGGAGTGTGGCAGAGGTTTAACAGAACAAGTTGGGGAAGGAGGTGAAGTGGTCAAAAGGGGTGTTGACCGGATTTAATATAAAACAGGGTGTTTTTAAAATTTGGTGGTGGGCAGATGGTGGATTGGGCTAGGGGGTTTAGGATGTGGGCCTGGTTTGGTTGTTTTGGTTTTTTTGGGTGGTATTAATATCAAAGGTCCGTTTGCTTTGTAACTTTAATTCACAAGGACCATTTTTGTAATTTACCAAAGTTGAGGGCCCTGAAATGTAACTTTCCAAATTTCATCACAAGGACTATTTATGCCACATGCGAATATTAGAAGGGCCAAAGGCACAATTTTCCAAAATTTTAAACCCCGAGGACCATTTTTGTCATTTTTGAAAGTTTAGGGGTCATTTTTGCCAATCTGTGAAAAACTTTTATCCAAGGACCAATATTGAACATTTTTGAATTTTCAACGACTAAAAATGATTTTTCATCCAAAAATATCCCACCAGGGACCAATTCTGCCAAAATCTGAAAGTACAGGGACTGAACTTGTAATTTTCCAAAACTTTTGAGATTTTTCACCAAAGGACTAAATATGATAATTTATGATTTCAAAAGGACCTTTGGTGATTTTTCTTTTAAAATATGTGCACAGGGACTATTTTTGCCAATTTTTGAAAGTTAGGGGACTGAAACTGTCAATTTTGCAAACTTTGTACGTTTTTCATCTGTTTTTGCTCATTTTCCATCTAAAACATATAAAGCACAATTTTGAAATATTTTTAGTATTTTGATGCATTTCTAAGTGTTTTTGTATGTTTTGCAGTTCAGATTTGACCAAAAATGATGAGTGTTTGAGCACTCATCAATCCCCCACACTAAACTATTGCTAGTCCCTAGCAATAACTGTTTTGAAAACTTAATGGATTTTAAACTCTTTACCAAAAGCCATCACTTCTGGAGTATCCAGGTGTAAGAACTGTGGTACACCTGATAACCGTGTGATTTTGAGCAAACCACCAGCTGTCAACGGATTTGATTAGTCTTTACCAAAAGCCGTTTGCTTCTGGACTAGCCAACTCTTGATGGACAAAGTCAACATCTTGGTGAGCTGATTACCAATTATGGATTTTCCACTGCCTTTACCACAAGCCATATTCTTGCGGGCTAGCCAACTCATTCGCTTTATGGGATATGGCGAGTTGAGGTACCATACAATTTTGGGAAAATTGCAAGCCGTAAACGGATTTGATATATCTTTACCAAGAGCCGTTTGCTCCTGGATTAGCCAATCCTTTTTGTCATTTAGACATGGCGGACTGATAACCACAAAATTTTTAAAGCACCAGTGAAAATTTTTTGAAATTTTGGCTAAAACGGGGGTACTAGATAGTAAAATGTGATAAAATTCGCTAGAATAGCGAAATACCCCCCCACACTTAGAATGAATATTGTCCTCAATATTCAAAGTCCCGGCTATTATGCCGACTCTTTGAACGTAAAAGGGCAACATTACAAGCTAAGCGTGGAAAACACCATTTTGTTTTTTCACTCTATTTGTAACCATTGTGGGGTAACTCCCCTACACTTAGGGTGAAAACCCTATAAGCATGCTACTGTTTTTGTTTACCGAGTCGCTATCTTGACTCGACCCCGAATTCATTTGTCCTTGGGGAAGCATGATGTGGAAGAAACAATCTCAATCGGACTTTCATTCAAGATGTTTGGACAAACATTTGAAGCACGTGAAAGTTCCACACCGATGAGATAAGTATCCGGCTCAAGATAATGATACATGAAAATGCCGGGATCAAAGATGGTATCTTCATTCCCGAAGGAGTGAAGAGGAGAGGAAGGCACCTCGAGAACAGGCTCATTAGCCTGAGTTTGGATTTCAAGGGTTAAGCTCAAAAATATCCCGGGAGGGTGGGTGGGAATTTGCAAATCCTCAAGATTGAGTGTATCTCCCCCCAGGCTATCATACTCCGGAGAAGTCATGATAAGGTGATCAATGGCGGGCTCAGAAAGAATTTCATCAACGTCACTGATGTCTCCATAAGATAAAGACTTTTCATCAGTGGGTGAATCACTAAGCCCGATATTGAGATAGGAATTGAGTGATGGATCATCATTCAATAAGCTTTCAAGGAAAAGAATATCCCCCTCAGAATCAAGATAGTTATCATCAACTTCATACAAAGTTGAACTATCTAGAGCAAGGAATGCTTCGACTTCTTCCAGATCATCTTTGAAATCAAAGAGATCATCATCACATCCCGATGGGAGTGGATTGGTGTGAGTGAGTTCATCGGTGAACTCCTCGAGAAGAAAGTCAACATTAGAGTGGGGAAGGGATGCATCAACATACTCAATGTCTCCATAAGATAAACAATCATCACTAGAATCAGAGACAATCTCAATTTGATCATTTGGATTATTAGGGTGGGAAGGAATATCACACACTTGATCAAAAGTCCCTTGTGACTCTCTCGGGATTGGGACAAGGATCTCAACACTAGACTTTATTAATTTGTCCGATTCCTTATTAGGAACAGTGCTAAGATGCTCATCCCCCATGTTCAGAGAGTGAGTGTGAACTTCGGGTGTGATAACAACGGACTGAGGGAGTGGAGAGGAGCTAGCATTCATGGATTGTACAAGTTCCATTTGACCTTCTGCTAGTAATTTCCCCGTCTCATTATTTTCTCCCTGATTTTCAATGGGAGGAATCACAAATGATGAATCTGACGAACCCTTATAAAATTGAAGGATATAAAGGGTGTCTTCATTATCACTATCATCATCACAGTCTAGAAGAGTAGCTTGACGAAATTTGGCACGTGTTATAGCTGCTTGTTCTAAGACAAGTAATTCTTCCATGCTCAATTCGTTTCTAGCATCTCGTTCTTCAGCATGTAATTCTGTCATAGATTTCTCACAAGAGTCTTGAAATGATGTAGTAACCAACTCCTCCTTAAGTTCTTTCAATAAATCAAGAGCCTTTAGTAAAAGGTCTTGCTCAGTATCTTGAGGAGTTGTGTGAATCATTTGGTATTGTGGAGGTGGGTCTGAAAACGAAGAGTCGTAATTGTTACAAGGAAATGGATTCCTTGTTTGACAATCCGAGCTAGAGTGTGGACCTCCACAGTAATCACAACAGTAAAACTGATGTGGCTGTGGGTGATAAGTGCTAGAGTTATCATCGTTACCAGGAAACTGCTCATAGACAAGCGTGTTTCCCGATTGACAATCAGAACTGTAATGTGAACCACCATAATATTCACAACAGTAAAACTGCTGAGACTGATGGTGTGGTAACTGATGAAATGAATCAGTCGTGTAATGGTAGGAATAGGGATTCTGGTTATAGACAGACCCGTTTCCTGACTCTACCATGCCACAACTGGGGCAATTGCCACCATTATAAGGATTACCACACCAATGGCAAACAAGAAGGTGAGGATGAGACATAGAAAGAATCAAATGGTTTGGGAGGGGTAGAGATGAAGAATCAAAGATGTGAGAGGGTAAAGGAGAATGTTTTTGAATTTTTGGAAAGACATTTTGTACAAATGACAAAGAAAATCTTTTTGTGTTTTTGTGTTCGTTGAAAACTGATTTTAAAATTTTTTCGGGAACGGTTTTGTTTTGATAATAAGAAAATATGAACAAAGGATGGATAAATGTACAATGGACCGAATTCCAAAATCACTAATCAGAAAAACCGTTTAGAATAGCGCGCACACCTCCCCGGCAGCGGCGCCAAAATTTGATTGGCTCCAAACGGTCAACCTAAATTGACCAGGGAATGGTCAACCAGGTCAAAATACCTAGAGTCAATGCTCCGGCCGAAGTATAGTGTTTCCCCGAGTCGTTATGTCCCGACGAAGTGGGATGGTTATCAAACAGGTTTGTAATTGGGTGAATTTGGACAGGAAAAAGGGTTTGTGAATGATTACACTAAGGAATCTACAATGAAATAGCTTAAACAAGCTATATGAATAAGACAGGAAAGTTGGAAAAACCAGAAACGTTTAAAACCTAAAAACGCGTACGTTCACGTTTTAAATAACGTAAACGTACGAAATAAAAAGTGAAAACTGAAATCTGAAAACCCACAGGGGGTGAAAATGACACTTTTACAAACTTAAAATAAAAAGAAAATTTAAAATGAAAATGAAATTATTAAAAAGATTATTTTAATATTTAAATACTATTTAATTAATTAACACTATTTAAAAAGTAAATTAAACCTAATTTAAATAAAACTAAAAATGATAAACACTACAAATTTAACTAAAAACTTACAAAAATAATTTTTAAAACTTAAAATGAACTTGAAGAAAGTATAAAAATTAAAAATAAATATTTTTGTCTTTTTATGGAATTTCTATTAATTAAAAAACTAATTATCTTAATTATACTAATTAAATTATTTTAAATTACTAAAAATACTAAAATGACTTAGAAAATTATAGAAAAATTCCTAAAACTATTTTATAACATTAAAAAGCTAGAAAAAATATAAAAACTAGGTGTTGCTTTATAAAAACTAATTATGCTATTTAAAACTTAAATATTAATTAATTATTAATAAAACTAAGATTAAATCTAATAAATACCAAATGATAAAATAAAAATCTGAAAAATTTATTAAAATTACTTTAATATAATAGGTAATTAATAAAAATATAAAAATGACAAGTACTTAATAAAAAACTAAAAATGAAAATTAGAATTTAAATTACATTAAATAGAAACTATCACTTAAAATTAAATTGACTTTTCTAGATTTTTTCTTTGGAAACTTGTTTTATACCTAAAAATGGAAAACTTTTGAAAAAACAACTTTTGTGGAGCTTAAAAATAAGCCAAGTACAAGCTTAATTGTATGACAGTTGACTTTATAAGCAAATAAGCTCAAACCAGCTTGTGTGGGGCCCACTATGGTTGAATCTGGTTTAACTGAGTTTAGGGAACATGTTTTAGCAATAAAAAGCAACTGGGGCCCACTGGATAAGCTATAAGCTAAAATAAGCACTTCCAAAAACTAAATACAACTCAGAACTTGGGGACAAAGTTAAGGGGCTAAATCAGGTGGGTCCCAGAGGTTATGAGGTCAAACAATGGGTCAAACCTTGAAGCCTACCGGGGGGGGGGGGGGGTTTCAAAGGAACAAATTTGGAGGGTTGTGGACCACTGTGGTGGCCAGAAAACCACCACCAAGTGGTGGTGTTGGACTGTATCAGCAGCTGCACAGGGCAGTCCCCCACCCCCTGCAGGTGTGTTTAGACTTAGCTGGGGCCCACAAATAAAATCCTAAAAATCAAATGAGGGTGGAACACTGAAGATGAGGTGGGAGGATACAATTAGGAACAAGTTTCAACCTCTCAAACCTTATACAAAATTCACAATAATTCTCTCAAAAAATGGATTTTCTACATAGAAGTGAAATTGACTTTTCGATATAAACTTGAATTTGGACCTTTTTGAACTTTGATCTCCATTTTGATGATTGAAATGGATATACCAAACTATAACAAGGCTAAATTACTCTAAGTTTGCCAATTTTAGAATGATGTGAGGATTTAAGGACCTCAACCCCCACACAGTTAACTGTGGGGTTGAGTCAAATAGGTTTTTGACTATTTAAGCTAGGGGACCTGAATTTGAAACTTACTATGTGCTAATATAACCTAAATGCATATGACTGAACCATAATCTTCAAACAAAACATTCCTCAACCTATCCAAACTAGCTGATCCAAACACACCTTAATTATGACTGTTTTGAAAGATTTCTAGTTTAAGTGAGATATAAACTAAACCATTGATACAGTAAGTTCTATTAAACTATACTAGAGGTATTTAAACCAAAATGTTGCAGAGATCACTATTCTAAGAGGAATAACTGAGATATGCAGTTTAGCTAATGAAACAGTAAACCACAACAACTAAGATATATATTAAACAACTTAGATTAATAAACCACAAATCATTCAAATATACTGAGAATCCACTAAATGACACCAATAAGCATAGACCTAAGCAATAACAAGCTGACAAGCAAAGATTATAGAAATTATGCCTAAAATTAGGATTTATAACTTACAACACAGCTTTGGCTGAGCAGGGGTGCATTTCCATAATGTTTATCTTTTTAAGTAAACCTAAACAACCCCTGGAAACCAAAATATCTCAGCTTTATCACCCATCTCCTCTTAATTTGATACAGTTGACTATTGCTGACTTATTCAAATTTTTGAGCAAGAGCAGCAACAACCATGGTGTATGTTCACATTGAGCTTTGTTGGGAATTATGAGACAGAAGCAAAAGGTTCTTGAAAGTTTAAACAACCAATCTCAAAACATTACTTGAAACTTAAAAAGGTAAATTCTGATTTTTTGATAGAATTGAAATTTTAACAATACTTAAAGCTTGAACACAATTCTTAAACAGAAAAATAAGAAATTACAACTAGGTGTAAGAGCTAAATGAAACTGAAATTTGAAATTACATGAAAATTAACTTAAAGCTACACTCCTAATCTACTACTATCTTTCGCTCTTTCTTTTTCTTTATATATCTGACTTTTAGGGTTTAGTGGGACCCATAGATGCAATCCCACTACATCAGGGCCCTTGGCTTGGCTTCAATCAATCTTGGCCGTCAAATGATTTTTTGGCGGGAAATCTTGTTTGGCAGGTGGGGATAACTTGGAGAGAATTAAGGGTAATAAATGTTACTTGGGGTTTTGTGGAGAGTTGGGGGAGACAAGTAATGGGAGAGATGAGGTGGAGGAGGGGGGATATGTGGAGTGTGGCAGAGGTTTAACAGAACAAGTTGGGGAAGGAGGTGAAGTGGTCAAAAGGGGTGCTGACCGGATTTAATATAAAACGGGGTGTTTTTAAAATTTGGTGGTGGGCTGATGGTGGATTGGGCTAGGGGGTTTAGGATGTGGGCCTGGTTTGGTTGTTTTGGTTTTGTTGGGTGGTATTAATATCAAGGGTCCGTTTGCTTTGTAACTTTAATTCACAAGGACCATTTTTGTAATTTACCAAAGTTGAGGGCCCTGAAATGTAACTTTCCAAATTTCATCACAAGGACTATTTATGCCACATGTGAATATTAGAAGGGCCAAAGTCACAATTTTCCAAAATTTTAAACCCCGAGGACCATTTTTGTCATTTTTGAAAGTTTAGGGGTCATTTTTGCCAATCTGTGAAAAAATTTTATCCATGGACCAATATTAAACATTTTTGAATTTCCAAGGACTAAAAATGATTTTTCATCCAAAAATATCCCACCAGGGACCAATTCTGCCAAAATCTGAAAGTACAGGGACTGAACTTGTAATTTTCCAAAACTTTTGAGATTTTTCACCAAAGGACTAAATATGATAATTTATGATTTCAAAAGGACCTTTGGTGATTTTTCTTTTAAAATATGTGCACAGGGACTATTTTTGCCAATTTTTGAAAGTTGGGGGACTGAAACTGCCAATTTTGCAAACTTTGTACGTTTTTCATCTGTTTTTGCTCATTTTGCATCTAAAACATATAAAACACAATTTTGAAATATTTTTAGAATTTTGATGCATTTCTGAGTGTTTTTGTATGTTTTGCAGTTCAGATTTGACCAAAAATGATAAGTGTTTGAGCACTCATCAGTGCAACTTTGAGGAAAACCCTAGGTCGAATTTTTCAGCTTTTTCAAGGGTTTCAACCCTTTGAAACTTTCATGTTCAATTTAAGATAAGTACTCTTTCAATTCATTCAATATGTCTATGTGTTGTTTGAATATTTCTTCCGCTTGTCTTCAACATGCTAGGCTAGATTTCCTTTGTGTTTGCCTAGATGTAGTGAAACCTAGATATTAATTATGGGTTGATTGTTTGTTTATAGTTGTTATAGACGATTGTATTCTATGTTAGGCTTAAGAAAACTGGCAGACTTCCATTGGTAACTTGCTTTAACGTCTTAAGAAACATGATCGGAGGTGTACTACGATATTTGGTTGTATTTATTGCGTAGGAGAATTCTAATGATCTCATGTTAGGAGCTGCTAAACGGCTCGACATAGGAATATGACCCTACGACTAGTATTAAGGAATATGACCCGTCATCCATGCAATTGTAACAAGCTATCAACTTGTAAAAGATATCTAGGGAGTAATGAAACCTAAGTAAAAACAACTTTCCCCATCATTGTTTACACCAAATTAGTATAATTAGATTTATTTTCATTTTTGTTATTTTATTTTGATTGCATCTTTAGTTATTTGGGTTAGTTGGCTAGCAACTAATTCCGCCCACTCTTCCAAAACCCGAGATTTTAATAGCTTTTATAAAATATAAAAATACAAAAAGAATCATCCCTCACCTCTAGACTTAGTTTAGGAGACTTTCTAATCCTAACGACACTATTCCTGAGTTGAACGATCAATCCCCCAGTACTTGTCACTATACTATACTACAACCATCAGGTACACTACCTGGTGGGGGTTGTAAGCTTCTCGAGATCCCTCGAGAGGTAAAGCCTGGTGCGATTCCCACACATCACAGCTTAACAGATATCAATCGGTAAAAAATAAACAATATCTAAAGCAATTACCGAATTGAGTGATGAGGTGTGTTATGTGACGATTAAACCCTAACCGTGAGCTTCGACTGAACAATAATGAATTGAGTAACGAATTGAGCTTCGATTAAGCAATTACCGCTTTGAGTGATTGTGGAAAGTGAGAGTGACGACTTGGGGAAAATGATTTGGGGAAAGTGGAAAGTGATGATTTTATGAAAAAGAGTTAATAAATGGTCAAATCAGATGTGGATATGCTAATTAACGGTCAAATCATATGTGTAATCATTCTAAAATTATTATTTGGAGTTAATAAAAGGTCAAATCAGATAGTTTAGTTAAATATTATAAGTAGTAAAGTTTTTATAAAATATTTTGTTAAAAAATTTGAAGAGTAAAAGCCAAACAGGTTTTTTAATTGACCCGGCCAAGCCATCAGGTCATTCACGGTTCAACCGAGTTGTTCGCTCAAAACCGCCTTCCGGTCACTCAACTTGTTCACGGTTCAACCGGCCGGGTCAACCCGAAATTTAAAACAATGGTAAAAGTAAACTTTTCATAACACTTTATATATATATATATATATATATATATATATATATATATATATATATATATATATATATATATATATATAAACTACACTTTTGCTCACACTTTTTAAAAAGTGTGAGTAAAAGTAAGACTATTACTTACACTTTTTAAAAAGTGTGGGTAAAAATAAAACTATTACTTAAACTTTTCAAAAAGTGTGAGAAAAATTACATTTTTTCTCACAATTTTTGAAAGTGTGTGTTTAACTTTGACTTTTGTTCACACTTTTTTAAAAGTGTCGGCATAACTAGACTCTTGCTTACATTTTATATAAAGTGTGGGTAAAAGTTAAACTTTTGGTTACACTTTTTGAAAAGAGTGGGCAAAACTAAACTTTTGGTTACATTTTTCTTTTAAAATGTAAGTAAACACGTACTTTCACTTACACTTTTTTTTTGTGTGTAATTAAAAATTGTGTTAACAAAATGCATTTTTTTGTAGTGCCTACTCTTCTATTGCTAGGGGCTTTATAAGCCATTATAATTTAATTATATATATATACTAAATGTGGGGAGGTTGATGGGTACCGACTACTGTAGCTGCTACAGTGGTTTGTACATTTTTTTAAGTACTAATGGTCGTTAGCTATTTAACGGCTATTAACTAATGACCGTTATCTTTAACATTTTAAAAACAAATTTGTACGCACTTTGTCCTTTATCTCAACGGTTCATTGCAAATTTATATTTCTCACATAATTTACATAAATGGTCCTTCATGTTATACATCAATTGCAAATTCAGTCCTATTTGTACTGTACTAACAACCATTAGTTATTTAACGGCTGTTAACTAACGACCGTTACTTTAACATTTAAAAAAAAAATCGCAGTTTGTCCTTTATCTCAACGGTTTATTGCAAATTTAATCCTCACATAATTTACATAAATGGTCCTTCATGCTATACATCAATTGCAAAGTCAGTCCTAGGTAACTAATTTAACATTGGTTATGTTTGGCAACAACTTTTTTGAAGCGTTTAAGAGCGATAAGCGACAAGCGGTAAGCATTTGCTTGTTTGGCAACACCTCAACAAGCGTCTGAAACATGATTAACCGCTCCAATCTTAAATGCTTCATGGAGAAGCGACAAGCGACATGCGGTAAGCGGTAAACATTTACTTGTTTAACACTTTATAATTACAGTTACAACTACGTTACCAAACACGTTTTTACTGCTACTGCTTACTGCTACTACTTACTGCTTACTGCTTACAGCTACTGCTTGTTGCTACTGCTACTGCTACGTGTTGCCAAAGATAACTATTAAGTAGCTAACGGCAACAAAAGAATTCCGCAGCAACGCGCGGGTATCAACACTCGTTCTAACTATTCACTATCACAGATTTACTTTCAAGCACACATCCAAACACCCCTAACTCCCTAAGATGCCTGTTTAGCAGCCTCCAATAATATTGTCTTAGTGGCAAGGTGGGGTGTAGATGCGTCAGGTGGTGGTGGCGAAGTGACGGGGGTGGGTGGTGGGGCAGAGGGAGTGGTGGATGGTGGTGGTGAAATGGTGTTAGTAGCAGGATACGATGATATGATCGGCTTATTTTCAGATTTTGCGTTTTATGTTTATAGAAACCTGGTACTTGTCTACAAGAAAAATGACAATTATTATGAGTATCAAAAGTGTGAAACTACAAAATCTGGTGCAAACTTCTTGTTCTCGTTTGTAGCACAATTAATAACAAGATGTTCGGTTTATTAATGATTCAGGTTATATATCTTGATGTTTTGTGCAAATAAAAATTGGAATTATGATAGCGTTTGTAAAAAGCATGCCTTACAATCTTTATAGAGATTTATTCATAAATCTCATGTTTTTTACATGATATTACATCCGGTATGTTGCTTATATTTTATCGTAAGTTGTTCATAAATCTCAATATTCATCATCTTGCAGGTTGTTTATATTGATTTTTTATTACCAAAAAAATTATAAAATGTATGAATAAAATGGGTTATTCAATGGGGAAGATGATGAATAGTGTTTAGTAAGTTAAGTTTTCATTTGCAAATTTAGCCATTGAAATAAAGTCGTGTATTGGAACAGTGAAATGACGATAATACCTTTAATGACGTGACAATTAACAAGGAAAATAACGAAAGTTAGCCATCGGTGTCTTTTTTGCAAAAAAATTGAACGTTAATGGCATTTTTGCACAACTTTATCTCTCGTTTTTTTTTTTTTTTTTTCTTTTTTCTTTTTCTTTTTTTTCGCATTTAAACAACTTTATTTACTAAATTTGCAATTTACCCTGAAAAATAATTTGTAGAGCTGGTCACAATCACATAACCACCAACGCATTAGGCGTCAACTAAGAAAATGTGGGTTTCCCCTCTTGTTACGTCAAATAGTAAATTAGGGATATAAATGAGATTGTCAATGACATTAAAAGTCAATCCAACTTAAATTTCGGTGGAGAAAATATAAAGCTTTCTAGAAAAATCAAAGACAAAATAGATTGCATGACCAACAAGAGCTTATATATCGATCGTTAATTAATATTCAGTTTTTAATTAATTTTAATTAATATTCAGTTTTTATGTATATAATGCAACTAGCTTATAGACCCGTCAAATTAACAGGATTTTTAACAAAATTATTAATTAAGGAGTTACATATGTGAATAAAGTTACAAACAACAGCGAACGTGAACATGTTTCCTTTTTTTTAAAGAATAATGGCTAATAAGTCAATGATTCTATAAATAATTGTGGTAACATAATAAACGTCCACGCATCGTCCTCTCCAAAATTGATGGTCTTGAAGAGCAAATGTATGTAGTGAGCGTTAATCAAATGATAAGTCAATTCCTTTATGTGAACACCTATTAAGGGTTTTTTTTTTTTCTTTTTTTTTTTTTTTTAGTGCAAGTAAAAAGAGGTTGTGATTAATAAATTAACAAACAACAATGAACGTAAATAAGTTTAATTATTTTTTAAAATTAATAATTAGTAATATCTCAGTGATATGATAAAGAATTTTGTTTTTAACTATTAAAATAATAAACTTGTATGTTTCGTATTCTCCAATTGGCATAAAGTTATATAAGAACGCAATATGGTTTATGTCTTTGATGAACGAAGATCTTCTTGTTTGTTGTCTTCAATGATCTGCCTTGATTGTTTATCAAGAACTCCTCCAAGCAACCGAACTGCAACTTTCGGCGTCTTCATTGGCCTGTCAACCGTACCATTAGTATAATCAATGATCATTAAAATTAGTTCAATGTCTTCCACAACATCAGTCGAGTTATACTTCATTATTGTTGTTCTATCATTGTTTGAAGGGGATTAAGGTTTGATGTGGACAATAACATTAAATTAGGACATTACAATTGTAAAGTAACGTTGGGCTAAAAATGACTTCCAACAATGACAAAATATCAGTGATCTAATAACAGTTTGCAATGATTATAGTGAGCAAAAATTAGGATTCTTGAATTTAAGAGAGAAAAGTACATGTATAGAATATTTTGTCCCATTTTTGCTCCAAGAGTGCAGCTGTTTCAACAACAACACCATTAACAACTTTTAATGTCGAGTTATCCAGATATTCTGCAAAAAGTTTTGCCAGTAATGAAGTCATGGCTGGGGAAATTTTGAGGGCTTCAAAAGAAACAAATATATATCTATAAATATTTTTTTTTTAAATTAACACTCATCAATCATCATAACGTAACCATGATCATCTTTGGTTGCTCTAGAAACAGGCATACAACACGCAACAAAAACAGAGGGCAGCACAAGTGCAAATTCATATCACACATCATATAAGTCAAACAATGACCACAATTTAATATATTAACACATCTTTCTATTCAGCTGTTCACATGATTTGAAGGGTATTTGAAAATGATGATCAAATAATGAGTAGTAAATGAGATAGTATCTTTATTGTGTTTCTTTAGTGTTGAGGCAAAAAATGATCCGTTTTTAGGGGGTCATTTAAGCCCGAATTTGAATTTTTTTTTATCAAATATTGCCCTAAAACGTTCCTTTTGTGATTTTAGGTACTTTTGGAGTGAATTCTGGAAAAGAAAGCATTTTGGACGTTTTTAGAGCATAAAAGTGAAGAAAACGGCAAAGTCTTAATTTTCCTTACTGGGAACAGTACCTGACGGGGTCACAAGATTCTTCATGACGGCGTCAAAAGTAAAACAAGAGGTGAAGTGGATAAAGTCCGTGACGATCCAGAAGAATTTTACACTATGGGCATGACGGCGTCACCATAGGCCGTCATGGTCTAATTGCATGTGACGGCCCAGAGTAACTTTACACATGACGGCGTCAAATCTGGATCTAGGCAATCCGATATTACTATGGGCGGCGAGTTGACGGCGTCAGATATTTCTTATTGACGCCGTCACCTTGGAAAATATATATATAGTTTTGCAATTTTCTTTCATAAGAGTGTAACTTAAGAGGGATAACTTGGAGAAACCCTAGCAAGATTTTTACTGTTCTTTCAAGGGTTTTACCCTTTGAAACCTTTCATGTTCAATTGAGATAAGTATCCTTTCAATTCATTTAATATGTCTATGTGTTGTTTGAATATATCTTACGCTTGTCTTGAATTTAACATGCTAGGCTAGATCTCTTGTGTGTTTGCTTAGATGTAGTGAAACCTAGATGTTGATTATGGGTTGATTATTTGTTTATAGTTGTTACGGATGAATGATTTCGATGTTAGGCTTAAGAAAACTGGCAGACTTCAAAAGGGTAACATGCTTGAACGTCTTAAGAAACATGAACCAATGCGTACTAGGTTTTTATGGTTATATTTAATGCATGAGCGAATTCTAGTGATCCCATGTTAGGAGCTTCTTGCAGGCTTGACATAGGAGTGAAGTAGGAGCTTATAGAGTTGGGGAAGTACGTACGCCACCCCACGAATGATATTAAGGAATATAACCCGTCATCCACGCAATTGTAACAAACTATCAACCTGTAAAAGATATCTAGGGAGTAATGAAACCTAAGTAAACACAATTCTCCCCATTATTGTTCACACCACTAGTTTAATTAGCTTTATTTTCATTTTTGTTATTTTATTTTGATTGCATCTTTAGTTATTGGGTTAGTTGACTAGCAACTATTCCGCCCACTCTTCCAAATACCCGAGATTTTAATTGTTTTCATAAAATATAAAAATACAAAAAGAATCATCTCTCACCTCTAGACTTAGTTTTTAGGTTTTCTAATCCTAGCGACACTATTCCTGAGTTGAACGATCAATCCTCTGGTACTTGTCACTATACTATACTACAACGATCATGTACACTGCCAGGTGGGGGTTGTAAGCTTCTCGAGATCCCTCGAGAGGTAAAGCCTGGTGCAATTCCCACACATCAAGTTTTTGGCGCCGCACCCCGGGGAATAGTTATTGTCTAGGTTAGATGATACGACCCGGTTAGGGGTTTATCGGGATAAGGCACCACTTTTAGCGTGTGCGAGCTCCTTAAGAAATAGAAGAGAAGAACTAGAGAATTATTGATCTTAAACTTTGATTGATTGATTATAATAAATGATTACAAGAGTATTTATAAGACAAAGTAAACCCTAAGACCTAAATAAGCCATGGGCTCGGGTCCAGGCGTATCATTTGTAACAATTCACATTTTCAGGTTAACTTCTATTCCCGAAAATTTCACTATTCACTTTTACTATTCATTTTTACTATTCACTTTTCCGAAATTTGATTTTTATTTCATATTCTCGTGTGATAAATCATTTCCATGGCAAAATAAAAGTTTGACACTCATCAGATCATTTTCGCGAAAGTTATTAAGGAACTACACGTTTTAGGGTAAAACGTCATTTAAAAATCCTACGCACAACGAAACTCGACCGCGTTAATTTTCCCCGCATCAGAAAAATGTTTGATACACTCATGATTTATTTGAGAATTAATCATGACTGAGAAAAATATGACCAAATAAACCTCGGCCGTGAGAAACAGGAATTTTCATTTTTTAAGCACTTTTACTTAGCCGTAACCTTAGCCTATACCTGCACCGCGTTTCTAAGACAATTTGAGTTTTCACATTTTTGGAATAAGTCAACATATTTTTCCCTCCTCCTTTGACCAAAAATCATTCCTTGATTTTTAGGCTTACGGTTTTAAGTTTAAAGACATTAAATACCAACCGACACTAGACTAAGCCCAGCCTAGACATTATAAGTCATTTTAAGTCATTATTATCCTATTAGAAAAGTTACATTTTACTTTTCTCAATTTTACGCAACTTTCGTACGTTTTACGTATTACGCGTTTTAGACCCGTATTTCCAGTTTTAGCAGGGTTTGAGCACCCCAATAGAACCTATCACTCATTTTAGATTTTATTATGGAGTATATTGACAAGTTTAGTCATTCTTTCAAGTTTCATATTTTTAGGATACCCAGTTTTACGTTTCGTGGCTTAACAACTTACGGTTAGCATTTTACGGAGTCAAAACTAACTAAGTAACTAGGATAATATCACCAAAGACCAACTCATCCTCTGTTAGCATTAAAAAATATGTATTTAGAAGTGATGGTCATTCTCATACATGTAACTTTGTAATGTGTCGTAGATTACAATAGAATAGTCAATGGGCTTATGGTTTGGACTAATCTAATAGGTTATAAGTTATGTATTACAACTAGTCCATACTTAATGTAAAAGTCCAATCCATGACCAAGCCCATCCAAGCCCATTAGGTTGTTACATCTCTTACTATATAAACACCTCAAATGAGTCATTTGAGGTGTGTGCTTGTGTGTGTATTGTGTGTGTTCTTTAATAAAAGTTCTCTTCATCTCTTATCTCTATTTTATACTTATTAACGCCACATATCTTACATCAAGTCACCATCTTTACTTCATCTAGTTCTCATATTGGTATTAAAGTTGATATATCTAAGGTCCTACAAGTGGTATCAGAGCCTAACAATGATTTAGGAGTGTTTTCTATCAAGTTTTTGCTAAAAAGTTTCGTATTTTTCATTTATACGTGTACTTTTTATTCAAAAAGTTGTGATTTTTAAACGTTTTAGTGGTAAAGTTGTTGTTTTTATTGAAGCTTTAGTGATTCTAAGTGTTTTGGGAAAGATTTGATCATTAGATACAAGTGAAAAAAGTGTTTTTGGTTGAAAAAATCGCATTTGTCACGTTTTCTGGTCATCCTACGCGTAAGTTGGGTGAATAGTACGATTTCTTAGCTGTGAACAGTACTTTCTGTCCTTTTTACGCATAAATTTTGGCCTAAAACCCTTTTCTTACGCGTAACTAAGGTCAAAACCCTTTTCTTACGCGTAACATTGGTCAAAACCCTGTTCCTACGCTTAACTTGAAAGTCTACGCGTTAAATCCTACGCGTAAGTCTATTTCCTACGCGTAAGTTCCATTTCTACGCATAAGTCAGATCTTACGCATAAGATTTAATCTTACGCGTAAGTTTCAGAATTCTACGCATAACTTCATCAAAGGTCTTCTCTTCGTGCTACGGTGACTCAGTACTTCCCTGACTTGGATAAGTTTGTGGAATACTTCGACACGGGATATCTTTCAAGCTTGGATAAGTTTGAGAGATCACTTTGGTTTGTAAATCTTACGCGTAAAAAATCTTACGCATAAGCCAAACCTTACGCGTAACTAATCTTACGCATAAACACAAAGTCTACGCATAAACTACTAATCTTACGCATAAGTTTTTTCTTACGCATAAGTTTACTGTTTACGCATAACTTTTGTTTACGCATAACATTTCCTACGCATAAGTTTTTGTTTACGCATAACATTTTCTCTACGCTTAAGTTTACTGTCTACGCGTAAGATTCAAGGTTTACGCGTAAGTTTTGGACTTTTGACTACCAAACTTCAAACGGCCATAACTTTTGAACCGTAACTCCGTTTTCGATGAATCAGCTGTCAAAACGACCGCGAGACTGAGAAGAAGGACACGTTGAATCATCTAAAGATCATTCAAGCCCAGCTTCGAGGCCCAAATCCACTCTGAACGGAAGTTATTGAGGTTTTAAGGTTTCAGATCAAATTTTTCACCATAAAAACTTGCATCAACTTACACTAAACACTACTCCTACTTCGTTGGAACGATCCAAGAATCAACTTTATCAATCTAGACTTCATCAATGGCTACTCAGCAAGATATTCATGCAGCCGGTGCGGAAAACCGACCTCCAATGCTTGAAAAAGGTGGATATCTCCCATGGACAAGCCGCATGCTTCGTTACATCAAAACAAAGCCTGATGGTAAATTAATGATCAACTCCATTACAAATGGTCCATTTAAGCCACGACAAGTTCAAATTGAAGGTAATCCAAATGCAACACCTCCTACTCAACCATTCGTGCGTGAACAAACAGAAGCAGATTACACAGAGGAAGACAAGAAGCAGATCGCCGCTGATGATATGGCAATGCATTGAATCCAACTTGGATTACCACGGGAGATCTTTGCTGCGGTCGACAGTTGTGAAACTGCTTATGCTATGTGGGAACGTGTCAGAAGGATATGTCATGGAACAGAGATTGGACAACAGGACGTTGAGAACAAACTTCTTACTGAATGGGAGAACTTTACATCCACTAAAGGTGAACAGATTGAATCTTACTACACAAGGTTTTGCACTTTGATGAATGAGTTAATCAGAAACAAGTTGACACCTCGAACAATTGCAACAAACATCAAATTCATCAATAACCTTCCAGAAGAATGGGGTCGCTATGTTACAATTGTCAATCAAACAAAGGATTTACATAAGGTGAACTATGATCAACTCTATGACTTTTTGAAGCAAAACCAAGCTGAGGCTAATGAAGTAAGGAAAGAAAGATTGGCAAAGAATCATGATCCTCTCGCATTAATTGCTACTACACCAACACCGCTACCAGTGAACACACAACAACCATCATCATCTTCCACTCACAACTACATGCAACCATCATACATTCAACAACCAACACCGGTTTACCAACAACAGTTCTACCCACAGCAACAACAACATGTTATTCCACAACAGCAATACCAACAATTCCAAGAACCAGAATTCACTGAAAATGATGAAGCTACTGCAGCATTGACCCAAGCGTTTGCTTTTCTGTCAAAGGCATTCCAAGGACGCTATTCTACACCAACAAACAACAACCAAAGGATTTCATCGAACACTCGCAATAAGCAGATTGCTCAGCCGAGTTTCAATATGGGCAATGGAGGCCAAATGGTTGGAATTTATGGGAATCAGCAAGGATATGCCACTGGAATTAACATGGGCAATCAGAATGCAGGAAATCAGCATGGTCAGTATGCAGGGAATCAGTTGGGTCAGTTTGTTGGAAATCAGAGGGGTCAGAATGTTGGTAATCAGGCGATGGGTAATCAGAATAGAAATGTTGCAGCTCCAGTAGTTGGAAATTTGGGAAATGTGAATCAGGGTAATCCGGTTAAGTGTTTCAACTGTCAGGGTGTAGGTCATATGGCAAGGAACTGTCCTACTAAGCCGAACAAGAAAGACACAGCGTATTTGCAGAAAGCATTACTGTTGGCACAAAAGAATGAGGCAGGGTTTCAGTTAAACGCAGAGGAGAATGATTTTATGGCTCTTATGGATGACATGGAAGATAGAGAGGATATCGATGCGAACTGCATATTCATGGCGAATCTTCAGGAAGCTAAGTATGACACGGATTCTGATACACTTCCTGTTTATGACACCAATGCACCATCTGAGGTATCAAACTTCAACACATGTCACAATAATGATATATTTGATATGTCTCCTCATGAGGAACAGCATTTTGAGAAGCTAGCACCCACTTACGATACATACCTGGACATGCCAAGTAGTAGCAATACTCCTTTAGCAACTCCAAATATGAATCATAATGGAGGCTTCGTTTCACAGCATGCTGAGAATGATGAGGAAACACGTGCTTTATTTGAATCATTATTGAATAATTGTCGTATTGAAATCGAAAAAGTGAAAAAGGTCAATCGCGATGTTAAGGCCGCGAATGTTAAATTGACCGCTGAGCTTGAGAGTTACAAAGAAAACGTTAAAGCTTTTGAATTTCATAACAAAAGATTGTCTGAATTAGAAACTGGTTACCAAAATTCCGTTTCAAGGGAAAAACAATTGCAACTCAAGTTTGATACACTTGATGTTAATTCTTTCAAGAAGATAAAAGCTTTAAACGCGGAAATTTCTGATTTGCAAAACCAACTTTCTATACAAAAATCAGCTTATACCAATCTTGAAAAAGAAAGGGACGAGTTGAAAAAGGAATTTGCAAAGAAAGAAGACAAACTTTTGGCCGAAATCGTAGAGTCAGAACATATGATTGCTCATTTAGAAGAATTAGTGGTTAAATCGGGTCAGTCAAGTCAAACAATGAAAATGATTTCAAATCAAACTAATCCGGTTTACCATACGAAACATAAAGTGGCTCTTGGTAACAACACCCCCTGTAATCTCAAGAAAGCTCAGCAAGAACATAATGTTTTGTATAATGGTAATTTGATTTACACCAAACATGATCCTCCCGTCGTTCGGGATTCTGTGCAAACGATAGAACATGTCGAAGAGAGCATTACTAAAATGAAACAAAAGGATTTGAAACCCATTGATTACAACAAATTGAACAAACTTTCGGGAATTATTTTTGTTCCACAAAAAGAACCATCTGTGTTTTCCATAAAACGACCATTCTCAAAAATGTTTTCTAAGAAAGTAATTGTTTCCAAATCTCTTTCAAAAATGGAACAAATTTCTTCTAACAACACTTTTAATTCAAGTGAGGCTAGAGAAATTTTGGATGAAGTTAAAAACAGAATTCAAGAACTTCAAAATATTGTTGCTTCTAAAACTACAATCGATATTAACAACTGGCATTCCAGTTTTCATATTGAGCAGAAAAAAGTTTTTGAAAACGAAATTACTATCCCACTGAATAACATCAGTGCGAGGGTAATACATTTTGAAAAAGCTTTCTTAAAAGAAACGGCAGACTTTGTCAAGGACCACAAATCCCTGGTAAACGAAGCTAATGAATCTCGTGAAAACATGAATGTTTTGGAAAACCTAAATGATTCTCTCTTCGAAGCTGTTATGACCACTGACATTATGTCCATCATTTTACAAACATACTCTGTTCAAGACGATGAAAGACTGAGAGCTGAGACCTCCGAAATTGTTTCAAAATATGAAAATGCTCTTATAAAGCTTGAAAAAGAAAATGTGTCATATTTTAAACAACTTGATCGAAAAAAGGAAGAATGCAAATATGACAAATTGTCGTATGAGCGTGTCTTAAAGAACATGAAAGAGCAAAATGATCTTTTGAGGGCTCAGTTTGAAAGTCAAAAAGGAAAGGGTGAGGAAACTAAGTTTGCAAAACCGTCGACTTCGGAGAAACCAAATGTTTCAAACACGATTCAAAAACCAAAGATGTCAATTTCAAGGTTTGCTCAAAAAGTCGATGAGAAAAAGAATTTGACAAAACCAGTCACTCCAACACCCTTGCCCAAGAAAAGTGAAAATGATAAGATTGTTGATAAAGGAAAAGCGGTTGTCGAAACACCAAAAGTGATAGCACCTGGCCTTTTTAGGATTAGTCCCACTAATGCGTTTGCCTCCACTTCTAAGACAAATGCGTGCAAAAAGGATAATTCTAAAGAGTCTAGTGATGATAAAAAGGACAACAATATAAATCCTAATGCGTGTGCCTCAACTTCTACAGGATTAGACAGCACCTCTAGGAGCAGCAGACTAAAGCCTAGGAGCAATACAAGGAACAATAGAGTCTCGCCTGCCTCTAAGAATAGTTGCAAGAATAAAGTTGAAGAAGTAGAAGAACACCCTAGGAATTTATCGCTTTCTAATAAGAGACATATTTCATCTGAATGTAATGTCGAGAGTACTGGTTCTAATGCATGTAATGACTCTGTTTGTTTAATATGCAAGAAATGTTTAATTAATGATGTTCATGATGAATGTGTTTCTATCAATGTGAATGTTACGCCTGAACAGAAGTATGTTCCAAAGGGAACTAGTGCTAGATCTAGATCTATAGAAAGATTAGTTGTACGCTTTAGGTCTACCACTAGTAGTCGAATGCCTAGGAACTACCTTAAGTTTTGCATGTGGATACCAACGGGTAGAGAGTTCACTCTTAAGGATGGCAAATTGGAATTTGTTCAAAATAAAAATGTTGCAATCTCTGATAAGTGTGATTCTGCTTTTACTCCTAACCACATGGAACCAAATTCAAAATGGTTTCCAAATACAAACTCTTCTGTTCTTGGCAGGTTATCGAAATATGTCTTTGGATCGTCGACTCGGGTTGCTCCAAGCACATGACCGGGAATTTAAAGCTGCTGATCAATTTCGTCTGGAAATTCATGGGAACTGTACGCTTTGGAAATTATCATGTAGCAGCTATTCAGGGTTATGGAGATCTTCGGTTTGAGAATTTTTTGATCACTCGAGTTTACTACGTCGAAGGGTTGGGACACAACTTGTTTTCAGTTGGGCAGTTTTGTGATGCAGATTTAGAAGTTGCATTCAGGAGAAACACGGTTTTTATTAGAAATTTGGTTGGTGATGATCTCTTAACTGGTAATCGTGGTACAAACTTGTATGCTATCGACATCAACCAAATGGCTTCTACATCACCAATTTGTCTTATGACAAGGGCAACCGTAACTAAGTCCTGGCTGTGGCATAGACGTTTATCCCATCTCAATTTCGACACGATCAACAAGTTAGCCAAAGACAACATCGTCACCGGACTTCCTAAGTTCAAATACACCAAGGAACACCTTTGTCCATCATGCGAACAAGGAAAAAGCAAACGAGCATCATATAAACGCAAAACCGTACCTAGTTCGGAAGCAAGGTTACATATGTTGCACATGGACTTATGTGGCCCAATGAGAGTTGAAAGCATCAATGGGAAGAAGTATATTCTTGTTATTGTCGATGATTATTCAAGATATACATGGGTAAAGTTTCTGAGGTCAAAAGACGAAGCACCAGGTACCATCATCACCTTTCTGAAGCGTATCCAAGTTCTCCTTCAAGCTCCAGTAAGGATTGTAAGAACAGATAATGGCACAGAATTCACTAATCAGGAGTTAAGAACCTACTTTGAAGATGTTGGAATAACACACCAAACATCAGCTGTTAGAACTCCACAGCAGAATGGGGTAGTTGAAAGAAGAAACAGAACTCTTGTGGAAGCTGCTCGCACAATGCTGATCTTTTCTAGTGCACCACTATTCTTATGGGCTGATGCTGTTGCCACTGCTTGTTTCACTCAGAACCGATCCCTAGTACATCCAAGATTTAATAAAACCCCATATGAGCTAGTGAACAACCGTAAACCTGACATCTCTTACCTTCACGTGTTTGGCGCTTTGTGCTATCCGACGAATGACAGAGAAGATCTAGGGAAGTTGAAAGCTAAGGGTGATATTGGAATCTTCATTGGATATTCAGAAAACTCGAGGGCATTCAGGGTGTATAATAGACGTCTAAAAAGGATAATGGAGACGATGAATGTGAAGTTTGACGAAATTTCACAAATGGCTTCTGAGAGATACGCTCTAGAACCCGCGCTTAATCCAATGGCATCTAATCAAAACGGATTAGGACCCGCACTAAACCAGCAGACTTCTGGACACATCAGTTCAGGACTCGTACCTCAAGGAGCTCAGTCAACAAACACGGATAAACCTTCAGAACAAGAACTGGAAAACTTCTTCGAGTTAATGTTTGATGAATATTATGGTGGAACTTCGACTAATGCATCTCAACAACATTCCGCTGCACCCGCTCAAAACCATCAACCACCACCACCATCACAAGATGCATCCACAACAATCAAAGCTGAAGCACCAACTACATCAACATCGTCTACATCTACTCAAGCAACTCCAGTACTTGAAACTGTTCTACCAAGCGTTGATGAGCAAAATCAAAACACAAATTTTCAAGAAGAACCAACAAATAATTCAAACGATGTTGCGTTAGAAGAAGGAGAAGAAGTATTTGAAAACCCATTTGCAACAGACTCTGCCGAATCTTCTTCAAGGTTACAAGAACCATCTAACACACATTCGTTCAACCAAAGGTACCCTTCTACGTTTCAATGGACAAAAGACCATCCGTTAGTACATGTTATTGGTAATCCTTCAATGCCAGTTCAGACGAGGAGACAACTTGCCACCGATCTCGAATTGTGCATTTACATTTGCTCAATAAGCACCAAAGTACCTAAGAACATTCGGGAAGCAATGGCAGAAAACCCATGGATTGAAGCGATGCAGGAGGAATTTCTTCAATACCTGTTACATGACAGTTGGGAACTTGTTGAACGACCACTTGATAAACGAGTTCTTGATCTCAAGTGGTTGTGGAAGAACAAAATGGATGAGGAAATGACTGTAATTCGCAACAAAGCTCGTCTCGTGGCTAAAGGTTATCCACAAAAAGAAGGGATAGATTTCGAAGAATCATTCGCGCCTGTAGCTAGACTTGAAGCAGTCCGGATTTTCTTAGCCTATGCAGCTCACAAAAACATCACAGTCTATCAGATGGACATTAAGACTGCATTCTTGAATGGAACTCTGAAAGAAGAAGTGTATGTGAGTCAGCCAGAGGGATTCATCGACAGAGATCATCCAGACTACGTCTACAAGCTTAAGAAAGCAATTTATGGTTTAAAACAAGCTCTAAGAGCGTGGTATGACGAACTATTATCTTTCTTGCTCAAAAACAATTTCACAAAAGGAACGGTTGATGACACCTTGTTTATCAAAAAGTTTAAAGATGACATTTTGATCGTTCAAATTTACGTGGACGACATTATTTTTGGATCAACCAATCCTAACCATTCAAAACATTTTGAAAATCTCATGAAAAGTAAATTTGAAATGTCCATGATGGGGGAACTAAAATTCTTTCTTGGTTTACAAATACATCAATCCCCTCGTGGTATTTTTATCAATCAAGCTAAATATACAATAGAGATTTTGAAAAAACATGGAATGGAAAATTGTGATTCTGTTGGTACACCAATGGTCACTTCACCAAAAATAGGTGCTGATTTGTTTGGGAAACCTATCGATCCGAAGAAATATCGGAGCATGATCGGTTCTCTCATGTACCTAACTGCTAGTCGACCTGATATTTAATTTGCTGTATGTTTATTAGCACGGTTTCAGGCAAAGCCTACCGAACTTCACCTCAAAGAGGTTAAACGGATCTTTCGGTACCTACGAAGCACCATCAATATGGGACTTTGGTATCCGAAGGATTCGGAGTTTAATCTAACAACATTTTCAGATGCAGACCATGCCGGTGATCAAGTTACAGCAAAAAGTACATCAGGAGGAGCACAATTTTTGGGTGAAAAGCTTGTAAGCTGGTCGTCAAAGAAACAGGATTGTACTGCGCTATCAACCGCCGAAGCCGAGTATGTGTCTCTATCTGCGTGTTGTGCCCAAGTTCTATGGATGAGGACACAGCTCACAGATTATGGCTTTACTTTTGATAGAATACCTATGTATTGTGACTCAAAAAGTGCCATAGCCATCTCGTGCAATCCCGTACATCACTCTAAGACGAAGCATATCAAAGTCCGCTATCACTTCATCAAAGAACACGTGGAAGAGGGTACTGTTGAATTATTTTTCGTTAAGACTGATTACCAACTCGCCGACCTATTTACTAAAGCCCTTCCAAAAGAAAGGTTTTACTATTTAGTTCGACGAATTGGCATGCGAAGCCTAACTCCTGAGGAGCTAGAACGTCTTCTCGAATTTTCTTGAAAAATGTTTTCAAAATCGCTTCGCTGTAAATATTTTTGAAAAAAAAAACAAAATACAAAATTTGAAAAACCAACAAAAACAAAATACAAAAATATAAAATTTTCAAAAAAAATACAAAAACAATATAAAATCAAAAAATCCAAAAATACTCTTCTCACGACATGTCTCTCGTATAAATCAATATTCTGTACGTTTCTAGAAATGTCATTCAACAATGATACGGACATGTACAGATGCTTGAGCGGGAGTTCTTTTTTAAATGTTTTTCTAAAACATGTCGTTTCTCAAAAGTTTCTTCACAATGGCTTTCGTATACTTCAGTACGAAACCCGTACTTCAATGATGACTTCTGATTATTTTCAAATCAAGGACTCGTACGTTCAACGACGAAATCTTTTTCAAAAAGTTCGAGTCTAAACAAACGAAAAGGATTTCAAACATAAACTCGTTTTTCAAATTACAATTCTTGAGCACTTTTTCAAGATTGTTCAAAAGATTTCTCAAAATCTTTCAAATGAGTGCTCAAGATAACTCCCTCAAAACCCTTAATTGATTTTAAAATGTGCTATCATTAAGGGGGAGTACAAAAACAAAATGTTCCGATTTCATGCAAAATCAAATATGTCTTTCTCTCCAAAAGCTTTTTATTAATCTGTTGATATCAAAAATATCACGATATGCTATTTTTGAGGGGGAGAAGACATGATTAAAATGTGATCAAAGATGTTTAAAGATTGTGGTTGAATCTCAGAAGAGCTCGACTCAGTAAGTACCAATGAATTGACGAAGCTTAAAATGTCAGGAATCGAAAAGACTTGTCCTGGACGGGTAATAATTTCAAGCTAGTCTAACTAGTGATGTAAGCGTGTCTCGAATAGGACTTGTTTGAGTAGAATGTACCGTATCGAGAAGCTTTCTTTGGACTTGACCAGGACGGGTAATAATTTCAAGCTAGTCTAACCAGTGATGTAAGCGTGTCTCGAATCGGTCATGTTCGCTGAAAGTGGATCAATTCAAAAGTGCAAACTCCTCTCGCATGTGCAAATTTCTTAAATATTCATGAGCACATGTGAAGGGGGAGTCCTTCAAAAGAAATGCAAAACTCTCAAAGTGGTAACCACAATGTGTTTTATTATCATAAACACTTTGAGAGAGTTTCACAAAAAGGTTTCTTGGCAACAATAGGATAGTCATGGAGTTATAAGGTGACTCAGGTTAGGAAAAACCGTCCTATGATCCGCCAGAGCCGGAGGGATCTACCCAAGGACAAATCCAATAGATTAGAATTAGAAGTCCTTTGGTATGATTGAAAAAAGGAGAAAATGAGAAAGGAGAAAGAAGGGTTTAAAGAATTAAAAAGAAAAGTTATGAAAAAGGGTGAAAAGAAATAGCCCTCCAAATGTTCAACCTTAGGGCAGACACCGGGTTCAACTCATATGCTACTGGTTGTTACTAAGGTGACACTGGTATTGAAGATAAAGACGTCATGGACCCAGTGACACACTGCACTAAACCTTCTTAACCACTCAAGTTCTCTTAAAAGAGCTTGTTTCATTCTCACGGGAACCGGTGTAATCTATCGATCTGTCTCTTAGAGATGGTTGATATTGAAGCAGGAGACCTCTCCCTAATCTCCGCATAGGAAACCAAAAGTGCACTTATCGAGTCTAGAGCCCCGAGATTCATCAAAAGATCTCATAGGAACACATGATATTTCTACACTGGTTGTTCAACATTAAGGACGCCAGATGTAAACTTAAGAGTCCTACGCAGATCTTAGCAATCTGCCAGAACATTTATGAGAGGATTCACTTTTGTGATTCTCAATGATTGAATGGAAATTCCTGCCAGGGTCAACATCAAACAGCCCTGACAGCAGGTCACTTCGGTAATTCTTTATGGATTACGCTTAGTGTTCGCAGTGGTTTCAAACGGTCTACAGTCGTGGAGTGATCCCCAGCGACTCACCCAGTCATTGAGCTACTTAGTAGGTCTCGTAAGCTCTCTCGAGAGTATCTGACATGGGAACGGCCTTGGTAAGGGTTAGAAGGAGTCTTCACACTATGCTGTTGACGATCTCTAATTCTTATCTGTAAGTACCGGTTGTTTTATTGCTAACTGTTTATATGCAGGGACACTTCATCTCCATGGCGACAGATTCCACATGCTCATACATACATCTGGAAGTTAAAGAAAGCTCCCTCAAAGATCTATTCAACACAAAGTTCAAAGAAAGATTCTACGCCAAAAAGAAGAATCTACAAAGTATAAAGTCTAAAGATCAAAGTGTAAGAAAGGGAACTACGTGCATATGAATATCAAAATCCAAAGATGTATGAGCATGTTGGAATGGCAGACAACCACCACAGACGCAGAAGTGACTAAAGGCAGATAACATCACATCACAAAGGAACAAAGAACGATGAAAAATCAGTTATCGAAGATCATAAAGCATGAAGGAACAAAGACTAAAGACTATTCTCCAACGACACACAAAGTTAAAGACAAAGTACACGGAAGACCCACTCACGTGGAGCATCATTCAAATGACCACCCCTTAGGGGGAGATTGTTAGCATTAAAAAATATGTATTTAGAAGTGATGGTCATTCTCATACATGTAACTTTGTAATGTGTCGTAGATTACAATAGAATAGTCAATGGGCTTATGGTTTGGACTAATCTAATAGGTTATAAGTTATGTATTACAACTAGTCCATACTTAATGTAAAAGTCCAATCCATGACCAAGCCCATCCAAGCCCATTAGGTTGTTACATCTCTTACTATATAAACACCTCAAATGAGTCATTTGAGGTGTGTGCTTGTGTGTGTATTGTGTGTGTTCTTTAATAAAAGTTCTCTTCATCTCTTATCTCTATTTTTATACTTATTAACGCCACATATCTTACATCAAGTCACCATCTTTACTTCATCTAGTTCTCATATTGGTATTAAAGTTGATATATCTAAGGTCCTACATCCTCCCTTATCCTTAGTGAACCGCCATAGGGGGGGGGGGGGGAGTCACCACCCCATGTGTCTTGATCTCAAGCCTTGTAACCTTAAGATATATACATGTGTTAAACTTAGGCTCCAAGTAAAACTTGGTCACCAAGTTTAGGTACCTTCCCAGGAGCTTTCCTAACCTCCTCATCTTCACTATAAATAGCAAGCTCATCCTCTTCCTTTCTCTTCATTCCAAACACTCAACAACAAATCCATAAACCATGATCCTTTGATTTCTAAGTTATAAGTTACATACCAAAGTTGAAGGCATAGTTAGTCTCTACATGAATCAAGAGTTTGTTTGGTGATTCCATGGTTGAATTAGGAGCTACACAAGGTGATTAGGGGTTGAGTTAAATGGTTTTCACTAGGTCTATATCAAGGCTAGCAAGGGTTTAAAGAGTTGTGGTGAAGGGTTTGCAAGCATAGGTTTAGTGTCCTAGTTTCATACTTGACTTCCTTTCTTTAGAAAGCCAAAAGTTGTAAGAAGCCCTATTACACTTTCTTGCTCAATATCATTTTCATGCTATTTATATTTCATTCTTACTATATATTGTCTTGTTATTATGTTCATGATATATAAAAATTGGTAAAACAAGTTATGGTATATATATGTTAACTTATGATATTTAAACAAGTAAACTAGTGACTTTTATGGAGAACCACGACCAAAATAGTATAACTATGATATTTTACACTTACCTACTGTTAGAGAGGACTTAACAAGTAAAACATAGCAATTTGAATCACCCAAAACGAGTACCCGAGTCAAAAGTTATGACCATTTGAAGTTACCAAAACTTTACAGCAAAACTGCCTAAAAACCTTCTCTGACAGAACCTTAAACACGCAAAAAGAGGCCCTTCTGGTCCGTTTCATGAAAAAGTTAAAGCACGAAAGTTGTCCGGAATCACGTTTTTTTCAAAAACTTAGGTGCACGTATCCAGAAAACCAATAACGAATGAGATTTTCTTCAGTTTCTTAACAACTATTTTATATATACCAAAGTTACTATATAATAGTTATGGTTTACTAAGACCAAGAGGTCTAATGACCTAAAGCCAAGACCACAACCATGGCTAAAGCCAAGGTTGAGTCTCAAGACCATGGTAACAGTGACCAAGGTCACGAAAAAGCCACGGCTAAAGACCATGTAACTTTTCGGATCAAAACTTATATAAATGTTATCAAATACTACAATAGTAGGGAGCCTCATGTGAGGAGTTCATTAAGTAAGCCGTCGAGATGAGTTGTGGATTTACGAATTAAAGTGTCCTGGCTCCTCGAACGTTTACTCCATGACTTCTGAATTATGTCGGCCCGAACGGTAGTAAGAGATATACAACCTATACATGTTTCATAAACCACTTATATTCAATGACTTACACTATATACTAAGTACTACATCATGAACTATATGCAAGACATATATAGGCAATTCTTGGTATTCTTAGATGCTACTCCAAACCTAAGTCACAACGTTCTATTATAGGCTGCTCTTAGAGACTTTCGCGATTCGACTACCACTTTCATTTCTCATTACATAAGCTTAAGGTGAGTCATAGCCCCTACTCTTTTCATACTTGTTTTAACTATTTGGGGGAGACAAATGCTCAACTACTTGCTTACTTGTACAAATACTCAAAACATTCATACTTGATTGTATTATACTTGATTCCATACATACATGATTGTGTTATACTTAATTGCGTTATTCTATTTAGTGGCTAGTAGTTATCTTTGGGAAGCGGCTCCCAGTTATCTTTGGGAAGTGGCTCCAGTTGTCTTTGGGAATTGGCTCCCAGTTGTCTTTGGGAATTGGCTCCCAAGTGAGGTCTTCGGAGATGAAGTAGAGACTCACGACTAATTGCTTAATTGTTGTGATGAACTTATACATGTCTTAATCATACTATATATTTAGCAGTGGGTTGTGAACACACAGGTTGCAAGTGTTGTTATGAGCGGGACTTTCAACTGAATGGATTCACAATGCCTTTGCTGTGTGAACATTCTTTAAGGCTTTTTAACTATTTTAAGACAAACTCTATGAACTCACCAACCATTGTGTTGACACTTTAGCATGTTTATCTCAGGTTAGTAAGGCGATAGCTAGTGCGTGGAACTTAGAGTCAAGCTGCATATTCTGAAGACTTACGCTTTTATCATTTACCATTCAAAACATTTTGTATACATTTATGTATCATACTTTGAAATCTCATGTTTGTAACTTTGAATTCATTAATCGAATGGTAACTTTTCAAAACGTCTCATTTAGAGGTCGTTTTCTATAACTTGTACTTTGTATTATGAAGTAGCACCCCAGTGACATAGTCTTCCGCTGCGGTATTTTGGGGGTGTTACATCATTCCCCACTCCTTCAAAACCACCTTGCCCTCAAGGTGTTGTCTTAAAACATTCTTAATCGACTTTCCTAAAGAAGCATGAAAATAATCCTAAACAAAGACATGTAAATAAAGATAGATTATATGACATAATCTTTATGCCATACGTTTGGACTTCTTGAGTCGTTTGGGCAGTCCATCCTCCTGCAACATTGGCCTAATCCGGGATCCCATAATCTTCTTTGAATTGCAGCCTTCACCTTTTTCTTCTTTCGTATTCCTTTGCCTTGGACATAACAAAACATCATTCTTCCGTCTTCCGCTACACATGCCATAACACTCCCTACTCCTTCAAAAATCACCTTGCCCTCAAGGTGATACGAAAAATATGCAGATTGAGAGTCCGCTAATTCCTCGCTTAAATTCAAATTTATTTCATCCAAACGACTATCAAATTCACCACCTCCATCCTTAAGTGTCGATATCACTCTATTCAACTCATCCTCGCCAATATTAAGCGCTTCGCCACCATCCAAAACCTCTTCAACTCCAATATACTTATCAGCATTCAATGACCCTTCAGCCTTAGGTGAAGCAAATTCACCCTCTAATGGTAGAATGACATCTATTTTCTTTTCAACGATGTGTTCTTTCTCTTCCTTTGCAATTGTCTCAAAATGAACCTCGGTGATACGAGCTTTGAAGAAGTCTTCTCCCAAAGTTGAAGGATTGGACCTAAAAAATTCCCAAATATCTAGCTTCGCGAAGCGTGTTTCCGCCGCACGGGTCAATGAAAAAGCTTCGTCTAGAGTTTTGGGATTTGACCGTAAGAGTAAACATTGTAGATCCAGTTCTCTTGATTCCGGGATCCCATATCTTAGTCCTATCTTCCACTCCCATAGTTCTCTTGTCTTCCGCTACTGCAACCAACACCTTTTTCCTCTTCCGCCTTCTACTACCTTGGACATAACACAACATAATTCTTCCGCCTTCCGCTACCCATGCCGTAACACTCATCACTCCTTCAAAAATCACTTTGCCCTCAAGGTGATACGAAGAATATACAGATTGAGAATCCGCTAATTCCTCACGTAAATTCAAATTTATTTCGCCCAAACGGCCATCAAATTCATGACCACCCACAACAATCTCTTCTATACTTTTCTTATTTTCTGAATATTCTTCAAACTTGCTATGAACTTCATTACTCTCACCAATATCGAAAACATCATCTATCGCGTTATTAACCACATCAATACCAATATATTCATCAATTATATGCTTTTTCTCCTTCTTTACAATTGCCTCAAAACGAGCCTCGACTATATGGGCTAAGGAAAAGGCTTCTCCTAAAGTTGTAGGTCGTGCCCTCAACATTTCTATTTGTAATGTCAGTTTAAGTCCGGAGATATAAAATGATGTAAGTAAAGCTTTAGAGATCCCTGCTACTCTGTTTGCAAGTACCACAAACTCACTCTCATATTCGGCCACCGTACTCATTTGCAAGAGCTTAGAGAGTGCGTATTTCGTGTTCTGATCGCTGCCGCCTGATGCCATGAATAATACTCAAGCGATTAATAACTAAAAAAATATATTTTTTTCTGATGAACAGTAATTTTTGATGAACAGTAGCGATCGATGAACAGTGGTGCTCGATGGCCAGTAGCGTTCAATGAACAGTTTTTTTTTTTTTTTTTGAAACCCTAATCGGAAGCCCTCTCAACGAGAGCTCTCAATGAAAGCACCAATTGATACGACCCGATTAGGGGTTGTATCGGGGATAGGGCACCACTTTTAGCGTGTGCGAGCTCTGTAAGAAAATAGAGAGAAGAAGACTAGAGAATTACTTGACAAACTTGATTGAATTATTCATAATAATGATTCGGTATATATAACCGAATAACCCTAGCTTGTAAAATAAGCCAAACATAAAGATATATCTAAACAATGACAGTTTCCTAATAGGACACAAACACATATCCTAAATAAATGTAACATGACATAAAGCTCGGGGCGTATCATAGTGAAACCTAGATGTTGATTATGGGTTGATTGTTTGTTTATAGTTGTTACAGATAAATGATTTCGATGTTAGGCTTAAGAAAACTGGCAGACTTCCATAGGGTAACATGCTTGAACGTCTTAAGAAACATGAACCAATGCGTACTAGGTTTTTATGGTTGTATTTAATGCATGAGCGAATTCTAGTGATCCCATGTTAAGAGCTTCTTGGAGGCTCGACATATGAGTGAAGTAGGAGCTTATAGAGTTGGGAAAGTACGCACGCCACCCCACGAATGGTATTAAGGAATATAACCCGTCATCCACGCAATTGTAACAAACTATCAACCTGTAAAAGATATCTAGGGAGTAACGAAACCTAAGTAAACACAATTCTCCCCATTATTGTTCACACCACTAGTTTAATTAGCTTTATTTTCATTTTTGTTATTTTATTTTGATTGCATCTTTAGTTATTGGGTTAGTTGACAAGCAACTAATTCCGCCCACTCTTCCAAATACCCGAGATTTTAATTGTTTTCATAAAATATGAAAATACAAAAAGAATCATCTCTCACCTCTAGACCTAGTATTTAGGCTTTCTAATCCTAGCGACACTATTCCTGAGTTGAACGATCAATCCCCCGGTACTTGTCACTATACTATACTACAACGATCAGGTACACTGCCTGGTGGGGGTTGTAAGCTTCTCGAGATCCCTCGAGAGGTAAAGCCTGGTGCAATTCCCACGCATCATTTTGTCACAAATTGTGATCAAGTAACCTTTTCAAGTTTTTGACATGTAATCATAATATAGGATTCCAAGTTTCCCCATAATGATAATTATACTATTGTAAAATGAATATAGCTGGTTAACATACTTTTTTTTTTATCAAATTATTAAAACAAAACACTAAATTGGTTATCCATCATAACTATAAATGAATATTTGTATAAAAAAATTATGCAAGAGTAAGTAAATAATCACCATCCTTTCTAGAAGCCATCACCCCTGCTCTGAGTACGAACTGGAACTTGATTTTCAGGATTGGCGGCACGGTCTTTTAAAGGATAACAAATTGGCGGCAGTGCCATAACGTATGATGCTCCTTGTTGTGCCCCTATTAAGACGTCGTTCAAACAGCCCAAAATAGCAGTCAAATGGTGCTGAAATATGCAATTTGGCGGTTGAATAGCTACTTAATAACAACCAATAACAACCCTTAATAAGATGCCATTAGCCCCTAAAAATGGCCAAAAATAGCCGTTAATAAGACGCCATCCAAACAACCCCTAATAATAGCTAAATGGCTGCTTTTCACGCAAAATAGCAATGGACTTACTTTCGTTCAATTATGACATGATCATAGAATATACTTATTTTTTCATAAAGTACACGACTGTGTAAAACGGGAAATAGCCTAAATTATTTTGTCATTATGTGAGTTGTGTGTTAGTTTTTCGTTCAAAAGGAAAACACTAAACAACAAACTATTACATCAATGCTTGATCAGACCTACTTATCCCTTAATTCCAAATAAACATATGTTTTCACCATTTATTTATAAGTAAAGAAAACAACTTTATCATGAAGTTGATAACGCTGTTGGCGTATTGGAATCACATTGTGGACTTCAATATCCTACACAGTGGGCAAACTTTACTAAAAAGGCATAGGCAAACTTTACTAATTCCTGGTCATACTCTATGACAATCGGTGCGCACTTCATTATCTTAAGCACCTTTCACTAACTCACAATAGACACCTTATAATCATACACATACTCATAAATTAAACATTTCAAAAACCAACTACAACTTACACCAATTCCAACTCACTGCTATATGCGCCAATACGACGCACTTTATTATCCTACGCATCCCCCACCAACACCTATAAATTTAAACATATAAACTTACTTACTAAAACATCCAGACACATCAATCGTGTGGTTCATGATGATAAAAAAAAAAGCTTGGGAGACCCTGTTCAGGTTACCTACCCAGGGAAAGGCGAGCCTTTATTGTCTCTTATGTACATCGCCAACTGGTATTCCAGTGGCTGTTTCACGGCGAGGTTTAAAACCACTTTCAGAGAATAGCATATTTTGTTATTAGTTTTCTATCAGTAGCATAAAGAGGGTGTGGATTGCTGTGATTTGGACTGTTTGGGTAAAACCATTACAGTTCTGAATAACAGCAAAGGCAACAATATTACTTACAAAATATCCACCTATTTGACAACTAAGCTATCAAGTTTAACAATTAGTTAAAAGTGTGTTTGTTTACTTTCCTCAAGAAAATACGAATGGTCTCCTGTAATTTCTTAGTTTTGCAGCTAAGATACCTAGAAGGGTCTTTTGGTTTAGTTATTTGAACAGTTCAAAATAAAACTTACATAAACATATTTCTTATTTGTTTGTGAACTGGTGAAGGCCAAAAGAGAACAGTTTACATTGGATGGTCTTTTAACACATGAAATCTAAAATACAAATAGGCCTTAAATTACAATTTGCATATAACTCGAACATGTTTAGCTATACATCAAAAACTAATATTCGTATGACCAAATTCCATTAAGCATATAATTAGTTCCAAAACGTAAATCCATAATGTTGTGAAGAACATAAAAACTGACCTTCTAATGAATCTTTGAGATTCTCGTTGCATTATGAGCATGCATCAACCCGCCGACACTCTCCCTATCAAAACAGCCCGTAAACCCCCAACACAATTGAACACCCACAAATTGAAATTAGTATATTGCATCAATGAGATTGCCTTTTTTTTTTCAGATAATATTGTTACGGTCAATGCCCTTATAAAAGAAGCTTAGCCAAACACCTGCAACTAATATTGTCAGACGACATAGAAAATTAGTCCTGCATTATTTTTAAATAATATTATAAGATCATATATTCCATATTTGTGGTTACACTAACATAACATCAAAGTAAACCAATAAATAGACACATAAATAAGTTCAAATAAAACTAAGCTACAGAAAATATACAAATCTGTGATAGCTTCACAAACTACAAGTACGCAAAAAGACCATAAATCCCTTTAGGCTTCAATGGGTCATTGCCATCTGTTGAGTAGTTTTTCAATCTAGTTGCTAAAACCATCTATATTCCCAGTTCATGCTTCTAATGCAATATTTTCTCCTCGTTTGCACCAATTAATTTCAAGAACTCCAGACCTTTCCTGCACGTATACCATATTTATTAGCCTACGTATGCTTAAACTATGTATTTAGCAGTTTCACCTCATTGCAAAAGCCCCAAATTTAACAAATTTTCTAATAAGATTAAAAAAAGTCTACAGGTCAAACACAACCCGAATCTATTTGGACATGTTAGGCAATTAAGTTTTAATTATTTTTACTCCCAAACATATCAAGTTATTTGGTTTCCTAAAACACAATAGCTAAAAAGAGCCTAAAAGGCAGACGATTAAAATAAGGAAAAAATGTCTAACGGGTAAAATGAGCCGAAAAGGTCAAAAGGGTAGAAACATATAGATCAAATTAAAGCTTTCACGTACTCAGATTTACCGAATGAACATAATTCGCTCCAACCAAGAACTGGTAACCCCAACTCACGAAATATGCTGATAATAGAAAATGAACAGCTACACATCATCTTATAAACAACGAAGCACTTGGTTTATTGTCCTTTAGAGACTGGTGGATGCATTTTTTGATAGGCTTAAACGGATTGTTGCCATTTTAGCAACAGCCTGCAAAATTTAAGTAAATGTAAAATTAGAAGAAAAACAACCCAAGATATGAACATTATGTGGGCAATTAGTGAGACGCGTAGTCATCCACTTGTCCCTACTTATTGCAATTTACCCGCCCCTTCCATCTTCCCACCTCATTAATTCATTATCCACAAGAGCTTAAGTAATTAACTGCAATTCACAGTCAAAGTGTAGAAACAATATACTCGTAACTTGCTAAAAAAATAATAATTTGGATCAAAATGAAATAGGATCAAGAAACAAAAAGGCAAAAAAGATAACAGGACACATAAGCAGCCTCTCACTCTCTCAAAGTGTAGGCCATTTATCAGCAACACGCATCAGTAGTAAAATACAATATATTTGAACTAATCCAATGTGAGTGATATGCATCTTTGAGTAAGTGCATTATGATTCAGATTACTCAGATGAAGTTGCTAATCATGAATGCTAAAAAGAAGTGTAACATATATCAGAAGTAGAAATAACAGGGCTAGAATCATTGCCTTAGGATCTTATAACATTAAATACGTATTAGCTTATATAGTTCATTCATAAATCATCATGTCGGGTTGAATCTACTAATAAATCTTGTCCCAAACCTATACGTAGATAATTATGCCATTTTAAGAATGGTATTTAAAGTAGGTGCAGGAATGGTGAGTACCTAATTAGGCTCTAATCCTTGATCTAGAACTGTTATTTGTGAAACGAATGCGATCAGTTGTATGTTTTTTTTTGGTTTTTTTAGGGATTTATACTATGTATCCTGTGTAAAAAAAATGCTTCAAGAACCATTTCATGCATTTCCTAATTTTATGTATGAACTCTAATGTGTCAAAGAAGCTAAGTAAGGTGTCAATATTAGATTCAGCCAACATTCTTGAGTAAGACACTCGTTACAAACTCAGTTAAATTTTTAATACAAACTCTTTTACCGTGGCAGTAGCGTATGTCTCCGGATCTATTAATGGATACAACACCCTCTTTTGAAGCCCATTTGGCTGTAGAAATAATATATATATATAAGATCATTAATTAGTGGTGGCAACTGTCCATGTAAAAATTAATGCAAATGATTTTTTTTAACTATCTAACTTGTACCTATTAAGCCACTCCGCCCTTGAGTTGCTCGATTCTTGTAAAAACCCAGAAACAACTTTAGACTTTACTTCTTTTATACTATAAGATCATTTGAAGTCATCAGCTTCTGTTTCTGCAAACTCAATATACATATAAATTATCATCTAACCAACATAACATAATATTTTAGCAACATCTCATTTCCAATAACCTAAAGCATCAACCCTATCCTATGTACAACAACCAAAGAACATAAAAAAATATCATTACATTTACCTTGAGGAGCTTACCTAATGCATCTGTTATTGGCATGTTCGAAACAGGAATTTTTTTGACTTTTCATTAGTATCTGTAACAACACCATCAAAAGAATTAAAATAACCAAAACCATGTTTTGAATACATTGACCAAATGGCAAAACGCCACTAGTATGCTCTAAAACATTCTTAGTTAGGTATGTACATACCTTCTTGTTACTTGCTTCATCCTTTGCCTCTTTCAGCAATGACGTGCCTTCAGTTCATTCTGACATTGTATCAAGCACTTGGTATGCATATGCAAACAAAACAAATGATGAAATTCTAAATTGACTCAATTGGACAAAAAAATTACAGATGCAATGATTACATAAAAAACATCAAAAACATAATTAAAACTTACCTAAAATTATTGGGATGACACAAAAAAACATCGATGGCAGTTGAAGACCGATTCTTTCTCTTTTCCAAATTTACATACCCGGTGATGCAAAGTTAGAGAAGTTTTGTAGGAAGCGTTTCAAATTAGTCTTGCAAAAAAAGCTTTTAATAGTTATTACTTTACAAAAATAGTAAAATACAAATGAAGGGTGGTCTTTTTGAATAGGTGCAGAGATAGTTTATTTGAACATAACACGTGAATCAAAACACATCAGTTTGTTATGAACATAACTTCACAAACATTTCATCAAACACTTGGTGAGCATAAAATCTTATCATGAATTGATTATAAATCCAAATTATAATTTCAACACAAATCAAACCTAAAAGAATTCAATCAATTAATATATCATGGTAAAACAATCGTTTGTTAAATTACCTGATTTTGAGACTTTAACTCAAGCTATTTTCCCACTTACTACAGATGCCTGCAATGAAAAAAAAATAATCCACATTAGAAACAATAAAGAAATACAAATCCAACTTACATTGTAAAAACTTGGGAAAAAGAATTTGAAACCATGGAAGCATTGATAGTTCAACTGCATAAACAAAGTAATTCTCAAAGTTGGTTATTCTACGTTTTAAGATTTTTGTTCTTAAATCATATAGAGAGTCAATAAATTTATGCAGGTAAAAAATCGATTCATAAAAAAAAACACATAACAAAAAACCAATTTGCAAATATATGTGACCTGGAACATATCAAAAAACACGTTTCGGATCTTTCAACTACGCCCTTTCATTTGCTTCAATTATGTGACCTGGAACATATCAAAAAACCAATTTACAAATATTGGTGTTATGCACTATGATAAACTAAAAAAAGAATCCTCAATATCACAACTGAAATCAACATCATCAAGATTAAAATCAAATATAAAACATTGAAAGTTAGTGATTACCGATTGAGATTGAGAAGATAATTCTGATTATTATGTGTGAGGATTGAGGAGCGTATAAATAAGTATAAGGATTAAAAGCGTGTAGAGGAAGATGCGGAGGTGAATTAATTTGTGTTTAATGGTTTACAAAATAGGATTGATTTTGAATTGATTTGAATCGTATGAAGAGGAGCATATAGCTTGATTGTATTGTTTAATGGTATTCAATACCTTACAAAAATAAATCAAAGATGAGCGTTTGATAAGGTATTGCATCACGAAGTTGTACGCATTAATTAACCGACCAATTACAGCGAAGACACATCAGCGTATTAATTGCATCGCATGCATTAGGGGGCTTATAAATTATTCTGGTTTATTAGTATAGATAGATTACCTTACATTATATACGTTCATTAACATATCTAATAGCGTTAGGAAATGTTATAATTACAAAAAGACTGCATGACCAACAAGTATCTATGTTTTTAATTGCATTGCTTTAAAAATATGTTAGCTTAATATATCGATCTTACTACACTTACTATAAAAAGTAAAGTAAAGTAACTCCCAATACCGTCTTCCATGGGTTATGAGTCCTAATACCGTCTTCCACAGTATATGGGGAGGTTGAGATGTAGACAACCATACCCTTACCTAAGGTAGAGAGGCTGCTTCCGGTTCTATCTAAGGTAGAAAAGGACTTCCGGTCTTTTGCAGGGAGTGAGGATCAAACCCTTGACCTCTCTAGGTTAAAAGGCAAGGGGTTTTTCAATTGATCAAATATATTATTTAAAATGTTGTTGTGACGTGATAAAACTTCATACATTTGAATATTAATTCATATGGATTTTATAACATGAAGTTTATAACACATTATAAGTTTGTATTAAAACCCGACGGCGTATTGCTTGCAGGCTTTCCCGCCAAAATCTTAGGCCTATATTTAGTCCACGTATGTATGCCTGTGGCATGGACTTTTGTCGCTGGCCTAGAATGGCCTTTTCCTTTATATGCAATGCCTAGAATGGGCTTTTCGTTTGTGTGCACAAAAAATACATATACTATGTTATGTGCAACGTGTCAATGATCTACACACTTACCTTTACTTTTGGGTGCTTAGTTTACCTAACCACTAGAATTTTGTGGTCAGGATTTTGCTTCAACTAAACTTAGCACGTGTGGTAGGGTTCAAAGTATGAAAGAAGCTTCTATAGTATTGTCACTTTCATCAAAAAACCCTGCTGCAGTTGATTGTCACCATTGAATTACCAGGAGCTGTGAAAAAGACCAACATACTCAAAGCGCCACATACTTAAGAACCATCTGTATCAGGTAAACAATGTTGTTTTTTTTCCTATTGAGACATGTACATTGTTTTGGTTTCCTTTAAGATCTTTTCTCTTTTTGCATGCACTGACTGCTAACAATGATATATATATATATATATATATATATATATATATATATATATATATATATATATATATATATATATATATATATATATATATATATATGAAGCCATTAAATATGCTCAGATATGTAGCTTACATGTAAACTTTGCCTTCTTTTCTTGGTCTATACGTTTAGACAATCCATTAGGACTGATTTACACAGTATGAGGACTAAACAAAAAGCTAGACCTAGGGTTTCCTCTTTTGGTTCTTTAGAATCTGCTGCTGAAGGCAGCCAACCTTATAGCATAGGTGTAGAGGAACAGAGGTTAGTCAATGATGTCCATAATGTAAGTAAGAGAGCCTGCACTTCTACACATGCTGCAAGTACCATTTGCAGTAACATTGGTTCCGTCAACCATGAAAACTTACCAATCCGTGTGATATCCGACAACTTTAATGTAAACTATGGGTTCAGTCACACAACTGCCATGTTATCTTCTGCGACTTTTCAACATGCAACGTCTGTTATCAATGAAGAAGGGTATGTGCCGGATAAGACAAGCGGTAGATGTGACGCCAACAATGTCTTCATTCCTGCAAGTGAACATATAACAGGTGCATATTATCTTTTCTTGCGATTAATTATATGTCTTTTGATCGAAACTTATTTTATTTTGCTTATGATCTATGAACTGTTCTTCTTCCTAAGTTTCAGATCAATGTGCAGTGGACAATTTGAAAGGCAGCTTCTCTGGTGAACAACAATCTTCCTCAGCCGTACAAGTTTTTCCATCATTCGTACAAATTAACGAAACTCCAAATTTTCTATGTAATTTGCCATAACTTTTTCCTGATTTACTGTTCTTTATATTAGCCTAAATATTGATTCCTGAATTCTTTTGCTTCGTTACAGGCACAGAAGATTTCACTATCATAAGCGAGAGTCAATCGCCGGCTATTTTTCAGCATTCTATACAGAATGACCATCGTTTAGTTCCGCCTTCTACTTTGAATGCGACTGCCTCTTCATCGAATGAACCATCTCACTATACAAATGTAGATTCACAGCCAAATGGCCAGCAACGACGCTCTTAAGGTTTTTCTACTTTACTTTGGAAAATAAGATACTTACTACTTTTCAATATTCTATCACTACTTAAGGCAGTATTTTTTTTGGTTCCGTCCAGTTACAATGCATTCATCAACAACCATAAGACGACAGCAGCCTAATCTGCGTAATAGATTTACAAGATCTAGGCAAGGTATGTGAATGCATTTCTTTTGTAGTCTTTCGTGCGTAAAATTAGTATGCTGTATTTTTTTTAGAGCAGCATTTCTTTTTATACTTCCTCCCTTTTAATAATTCTGATTTGTCTTTGAAATACAGGACCTCCAGACACGTACAAATATATGGGCAAATGTGACCAGCTTTGCCATCATTGCAATGCACGTTTCTGGTATGATGAAAGAGTTGATCGCGCGCACAGAGGTCCTCCAGAGTATCATAAATGTTGCAATGCTGGAAAGGTTAGGCTGGATGATCACGGCAAGTATCCAGCCTATATATATGAGCTTTTCACTAATCGTCACTTTATGGAAAATATACGTGCGTACAATCAGATGTTTGCAATGACATCATTGGGTGCAGAAGTGGACAGGTCTATAAACATGGGCAATGGTCCTTACGTATTTAAAATTGTCGGGCAACTTTACCATCGGATAGGAAGTATGTGCCCAGAAGAAAACTAACGACCAAAGTTTCTACAGTTATATATCTATTACACAGAAAATGAAGTTGCAAATCGCTTACGAAATTTTCAAAATTTGGCCATAGTTTACGGAAAGATATCGTAGAGAACTTGATTCACCTTTTAGATGAGCACAACGAGCTGGTACAGTTGTTTAGAACAGCACGGGATAAAATGGCAGAAGCTAATGTCCTAGAATTCAAGGTGCGTTTGTACGGTGTTGTTGGTTCAAGGCAGCATGAATTGCCTACAGGTGATTCGATTGGTGCAATTGTGTTTGAAGGTGGGCCAGACGTCGAGACTGATTTTGATGTTATTATTGAAAAACATACCTGATAATTGCAGCGAGTTACCAAACTAAACACTTCATATATGTCACTACAATTTCCTCTCATTTTTATCTTTGGCGAGGATGGTTACCGTGTTGACCGTTTATTATTAAGCACACATTCATCGGATGCCCCGCCTAAAAAAATGACAATGAAAATGTACTACTCATATGAACTCCACGACCGGCCAGATCAGCATACCCTACTGACAAGGAGTGGTAGGCTATTTCAACAATATGTTGTAACAGCTTACTATAGCATAGAGCAGTCGCGCATTGACTTTGTACGAGAGCATCAAGATGATATTCGGAATGATTACATGTCTGGGTTGTACGACGCTATTTCACGTGGTGATCGAGATGGTTCAGATGTTGGTTCAAGGACAATACTCCCATCATCTTTTACAGGTGGTCCGCGCTACATGTATAGCCATTATTTGGATGCTTTGGCTATTTTCCGTGTCCATGGGAATCCATCATTCTTTATCACATTCACATGCAATGTCAATTGGCCTGAATACAAGAATACATGGAAGACTTCCCACATGTTGCCGTTGCCGACAGACCCAATGTTGTAGACCGTGTGTTTGAAAGGAAGATAACTGATTTGGTAAAATTCTTGCGAGAATCAAGACCTTTCGGTCATGTTGAAGCAGGTATCATTTACATTATGTATGCCATAATAACTTGTAAAAATATCTATGCCAATTAAGTACCTAAGCAAACACCTTTTTCCCCTGCAGTTTTGTATACAATTGAGTTTCAAAAAAGAGGCCTACCACACTGTCACTTGCTGCTATGGATTAAACAGAACCAACGCATTCAAGCACATGAAGATATCGACATATACATCTCGGCAGAGCTACCAAACCCATTAGTTGAACCTGACCTCTACAGAGTAGTTACAGAGTTTATGATGCATGGCCCGTGTGGGGTGGTCCATAAATCGGCACCATGTATGCGCAGTGGTGATGAGTGCACAAAAATCTTCCCTAAACCTTTTTGCCCTGCAACATTTATAGATGCAAAAGGGTATGGGCATTATCGCAGAAGAGATTCAGGCATAGAGACATTGAAACAGAATATCAGCCTTGATAATGGCTATGTTGTTCCATATAACCGGTCTCTATGCCTGCAGTTTTATGCACATATCAACGTTGAATACTGTGAGTGGTCTATGCTTATCAAATACCTCTTCAAATATATTTCTAAAGGCACTGACAGAATAGTCACTCATGTTACAAGATTGATAGGAGATCCAACCCCAAGTACAAGCCAACGTCCATTGCACATTGATGAAATCAAAAATTTCCAAGATGCAAGGTACATTGGCCCACACGAGGCATGTCGGAGAATCCTTGGATTCGCCATACACGTTAGAGACCCACCAGTTCAGATTCTTGCAGTTCACCTTGAAAATATGCAACGCATAAGTTTCAGAAGGCATCAACAACTCCAGCAAATTGTTGATAGTGAACATAACAAGAGGACAACACTGACTGAATGGTTTGAATATAACCGTTGCAATACAGACAATCGCCATCTAACATATTTAGACTTTCCAAAAGAGTTTACATGGCACAAGGATGGGAAATTTTGGCAGCGCAGGCGGTGTACCAGTTCCTTAGCGATTGGCCGTTTGACATATATACATCCAAGCTCTGGAGACGCTTTCTACTTGCGCATATTTCTTTGTCACCAAAAAGGAAGCCAGTCGTTTCGCCATTTACAAACGGTTGACGAGTCACTCTATCCTACATATAGAGACGCATGTGAAGCAATGGGACTGTTAGGTGGTGATCAAGAATGGAACATTGCATTGCAAGAAGCCTCTTTGTCAGCTACTCCAGCACAGATGAAGAACCTCTTTTGCCAAATCCTCATTTTCTCAAACGTCTCCCGCCCAATTTCATTGTTGCAGTCTCATGCGGATTCCATGTCAGAAGACATTCCTTTAATACTCTCAGAACTATTACATATTCCAAATCTCCAAGTTAGTGCAGAGGATTTAGAAGGCGGTCTTATGTACGAGATACAACTGATTCTTAATCTCTTTGGGAAATCAGTCAATGATTTTGGGTTTGATCTACCTCCATCCCATTTACTGGAAATGTTAAATAACAAAGAAATAATGCAATAAAGGTCGTACAACCGTGAACTGTTGAGAACCGAAAGCCAAAAATTAATTGCTCAGTTAAATGCTGAACAATGGGTAATCTTTGAACAGGTTACATATGCAGTTAACAGTCAGCAACAAAAGCTTATATTTGTTTATGGCCACGGAGAGACAGGAAAAACTTTTATTTGGAAGACCATAATTTCAACACTAAGATCAACTGGAAAGATTATTTTGGCAGTCGCTTCTTCAGGTATCGCAGTCCTATTGCTACCATCAGGTCAGACAGCTCACTTAAAATTCAAGATACCCCTAGATTTAACGGAAGAATCAGTGTGCAGCATAAAAAAAATGCAAGTGGCAGAGTTACTAAAGCAAACTGATCTTATCATATGGGACGAAGCACCAATGAATGATCGAAGATGCTTTGAAGCATTAGATCGTACATTACGAGACATAATGGATAAACCAAACAGTTTATTTGGAGAAAGACCGGTTATTTTGGGTGGTGATTTAAGACAAACACTTCCAGTTAAGAAACATGCTCCTAAACAAGAAATTGTTGGCTCTTCTATCACATTATCATACTTATGGCCATATTTCAAAATCATTCGCCTTAAACAGAACATGCGTCTACAACGGACAGGTCTATCAATTGAACAATATGAGGCAACAACCACATTTTCTAGATGGTTGCTTGAAGTGGGGAACGGTACCATTGGTGAGCCAAATGAAGATGATCCAGCAGATTCCGCTTGGATAAAGATACCAGATCAATATTGTATTCCCGAAAGCAGTACAGATATTCAAGAACTCATTGACTTTATATATGATAGACAAACTTTGGAAGCACCAAACGCTGCGTTGTTGCAAGAAAAGGCCATAGTATGTCCGAAAAACAAAACTGCGGATCATATAAACACTATTATTCTGGATATGCTAGAAGAGCAAAGCTATACTTTTACAAGTGTGAACGAAGCTATACCGAAGCAGAATGATGGCGGAGCAACAGAGCTACTATATCCTCAAGAATACTTAAACACACTTTCCTTTTCAGGAATGCCGCCCCATGAGCTTATACTTAAAATCGGTGCACCTATAATGCTGCTAAGAAACTTAAACTTAGGCGGTGGGCTGTGTAATGGTACACGGATGATTGTCACTCAGATATATACAAGGCTTATTCAAGCAAAGATCATTACCGGTACAAGGATGTCTGAAAAAGTTTATTTGCCGCGTATCGTGCTCATTGATAAAAACGACAAATTACCATTTGAGTTTAGAAGAAAGCAATCCCCAGTGAAGCTCTGCTATGCAATGACAATGAATAAAAGCCAAGGACAATCGTTAAACAAAATAGGCGTCTACCTACCTGAACCTGTCTTTGGCCATGGCCAATTGTATGTTGCATTGTCAAGAGCGACATCTCCTCAAGGGTTAAAAATGCTAATAAAACAGCAACCGGGCAAAGAAAAAAACATTACTAAAAATGTTGTATACAAAGATTTTTTAGACATCGTCACTTTTGCACAGGTTCCTCATACTTGCATTCACCTTAGATACGTTCACTAAGACACATACCAAGCACACATACCAATACCTTTTAGCCAGTTACCAGTAATGTTTACCTATTATTACTGACTTATATAAGCACCTATCATATTTACTCTTTGCTTCCTAAATTTTCTAATTTTCTTTCCGCATATATAAATTGGGCCTTTTCTCTATTCTGATTTCGCTATTTCTTTTTAAATGTACAGGCAAATGGAACAGAGCTCTAGCACTGTACCACCATCAGACTCTAAAGGAAAAGACATTGCTGCAAAATCACAAGACATTACCCTTGCAGATATCACACAGTCCGACTCTGGTAAAGCTATACACGTGATAGTATACCAGAAATGGACACCAACAAACAAGCAAGCAAGACCAGTAGTATTCTGTTGTATGTTGATTGATCGACAGGTACCGAAAACTATTCTATGACCTACCTACATCATCAGAAACTCTCATATTTTCTACAGAAGGCAAAACATAACATAATAAATCTACGGATAACTTCTCTGTTTGCAGGGCAATGCTATACAAGCAAATATCAACTTACGTGAAAAAAACAAGTTTGATGGTTTACTTCAGATTAATAAAACTTACAAGATAACCGGCTTTGGCTTTCAGCCTGCAAAAACGTATATGCAAGTTGTCCCACACTCGCTTTCATTAGTTTTTGGAACACATACAAATATCGAAGACATACCTGATACAGGTTTCCAAACACACTACTTCAATTTCAGTACCCACCGAGACCTGTATACAAAAATCGATGTAAATGAATGCTTGCTAACATGTACACAACACATCCATACATAAAACAAATATAAGCAATGCATGACTAACAAGAAGACAACGTTTTCAGATTATATTGGGTCAGTCCAATACGTCAGTGGCATACAAAGATCACTAAGAGCAACACAAGATTCACCCGTTTGGAGAGACATTGGTGTGCAGAATTTAGAGTACGTATCCATTATTTGTTTGAAAAAAATGGTTGCCTATATTCCTTTTAACATATACTTTATAATTTTAACAGCGGACATACAGTGCGTTTTACTCTGTGGAATCAAGATGCACATGATTTCAGGCAAAAGGAATATGAAAAAGTACAAAAACCAACGATCATTGCCGTGAGCTCATGCTTAGTAAAAGAGTATGGAGGTATGCTCATTAATCTATACTTATCTCTCTGCCTATTAGTTTCAAATATTTACACTTCTATAAACTATATCTAAATAAATTAATGCAGGGCTTCAACTTTCAGCTACAAACGCAACGTCATACTACTTCAACCCAGAAATACCACAATACCATGAAATTTGCAGTGTGTAAGTTGATAAATCACTAAACTGAGAATGCATCCCAAATATCACGGTAGAGTAAACTTACAGAAATTCACAATGCAGTTATGCTGAATTCATCGATCCTCCCACAATACTCAACATAGAACACCAAAGATGCGCAGATCCGCAGCAAGAAATGCAGAGAAACCGTGTGACCCTAGCAGAACTGGCTAAGGAAAATCCGCAAAACCAACAGGTAATTACCAACTTCAATATAACAGTAATAAAATCATAACCTATTAAACATATATAATTTCCATATAACAGAATGTCCGTTTTACCGTTGACGCTACAATTGACAAGATAGATACCAAAAGGCCATGGTTTTTCCAGAAATGCTCAGATTGTAAATTAAAAATCTCTGAACAATGGCCACATACCCAGTGCAAATAACCAACATCAGAAGATGAATTAATTTACAGGTAACCTAAACCATTTACTAATTAGTCTACCAATAACAATAATCAAATTTTTATAAGATAGCACGTATCATTGCTAAAAAATAATTTATCTACTTTTTACACAGCTATTCTTTCAGAGTCCAATTATCTGACAGCACCGCAGATGCAACAATGACATGCTTCAGTAATGAAGCAAACTCAATGGTGAAGGATTGCAAAGAATTGCTTAAAACAATACCTAACCAAAGCTCCTACGAGTACCCAACAGAGATACTTTCTCTTCAAGGAAAAAGAAAAATTTTCCAGTTACACTTTGATCCAGACAGTACAAAAGAAAGGCAAATTTTCATCCTTGATACCTGTTGGGATACCACACCTTTACTCACATCAGGTGATGCTACCATTGTTGAAGCAAACATAGGGTCTACCAAGACTGCAGCACTGACAACAGAAGAACCAACCGCTACAACACCAACCAACACAACACCAAACATCACCATTTCACACACCCAAACAACTGGCACAGTAACACCCGACGAAACTCACATAACACCACTAGAAAAAGAATCTTCCTCATCTGAGCAACCACAATCTAAAAAACAAATTCCTAGAAAAAGTGCTAGGAGAGCTCTTTTTGCAGAAGACGAAGACCTAGGCACAGCATCAGGTGGAAAAAAGTCCAAGAAACAAGACTAATCAAAAGTAATGTGCAAGTACCGGGTACAAAGTAGAATCACCAATTACCTATGTATAATAGCCTATCTTAAAAAATAACTTCCTATGTAAATATTTGAAGTTACTACCTACCAGTAATCATGTAAGCAAACGTCCGTTGTAAAATAGTTGCAGTGACGTGCATTTTGTAGATGGCTACTACAGCCATCATTTTCAGACTAATTAACAACTACTTTTCTCACTTTCTCCACTTATTTTTTCTCTCATCATTCAAAAATTTACCCTTACAATGTTTAGATATCATCAAAATAAAACAACATTTACTTGACCATTGTTGACAAACAAATTAAATAAACAATAACACCATCATATATCAAACTAAAATGAAACTGAATACAATAAAAGTAATAGTTTTATTCATAAGTACAACCATTTTCACTGAAAACAGGAAACGAAACATACAGAAACTTCTGCTAGCATACACAACAACATAGCCAGAAATGGAAACCTAGATAAACTTCTTCCAACACATACCACACACCTGCCTTCGCATTTATCGCAATGAGAAGATCAAAAAACTGCCTGAAATATCTATAACACCAAAAACGGACCGGACAAGAAAACATGGCCTAAGATAAACGGAATAGCTACTTCCATACATAAAGAATATGATGCTCATACAAAATAGTTCTATAAGTCTTTGTAACAACTCATAGCCACAGGTCATAAAATGCACTAACAATAGACATACCACCAGAAACACCAACAGAACAATACTCTATTATCGGATAGTCGTATCTGAACAACACTCTATAGACACTAAGCAACACTCTATAAACACTAATGCATATCATAAAAAAAATTACAATCATTTTGCAACATAAAAGAAGATATTGACAAACATAACCTTAATATTATATTGCCAGCCATTAAACTTCATACATTGTACTTATCATCCAAAAAAAAACCCAACATCCATAATACCATATCTATACATAAATTGCCATAAAACAAAAAATAACCAACATATACCACAAAAAGTGGCCAAAATCACTCGAACCAGAAAAGATTGATCTTCTTCTCTTCTCTTCCTTTACGCGCCAAATCCATAACCTTGATTAAGCCAGCAAGCACCTTCCTCTCCCTCTTCAAAGTCTCCTTCAAACGCTCAAGACCAATCTCACCATTTTCATGTAGCGGTAAGAAACCCTCACCTTCTTCCACCAAATCCTCTAACCACTTAACCTTTGCATTTAATTCATCACGTTTCTCACCGAGCACCCTTAACAACTGATCATTCTCAGTATCATCCTGGGTAAACGCCACATGCAAGCAGTCATCGACTTCGTTAGAACCAGCGACAAAGAGCATACGCAGATGTTCTTGGTGATGTGGCCATCATAGAACCAGGCAATTAGAAAAATAGAGGTTGAAAAGAACGGCAAAATACTTAGCCTTGAACTTCAAATAAAAAGGGGAAAAAGTACCTTTTTATTAGCAACAAAGATGTATACCAAACGCCCACATGTATTAAACTTTTGCAGAAAGAAAATAAATAAAGTAATAAATACATAGAAAAATTAAAAAAATTAAAATAAATGCAAAGATTTAAAACAAATTACAAATACATTTTCCAATACACAAATTTATATTATTAATTAAAGATTTAACGAACTTAAATATGCCACGCTCGCCCGCATAACTAACCGTATTCATATTACAACATCCTTATATATCGAAAACTAACTCGCAAAAAAAAAACAGGCCCGCCCGCAACGCGGCGGATTAACGCCAGACTAGTATTTGTTAATTATTGTAATATAAAAACGAAACAGAAATGTCCGCAGTAACGCTTGATCGACAAATTAAAAACTTGTTTCTATAGATCAGTCTTGCACATAAAAAGTACTAGCTCGTATCTTTTGTAGTTAGATATTGTTATACTTATATAATAATCGAAGTTGTCCTCTTGTTTTGTTAGTCTCATGTTTCTTGTAGCTTTATTGTCATATGGTGATGATCATATATTGTACTTCTGTTGTTTTAGGGTAATACTCCAATAAATTTTTGACCAATTCAAAGAAAAAGAAGGTTTTGGGGATAATGAGTGTCCCCATTTTTAAAGAAGAGTACATTGGCATCGATATCGTTGAAATGAAGTGTTTTGGTAAATGACGAATTTCAAAGCTAATCTTATATAAAGACTAAAATGACATACCGGATAACATTTCCTCTTTTTCACACAATATAAAAAGTCAGCTTTTGTGATTAATATGTTGTTGACTTATTTTTCATTAATTGAAAATAAACGAACATCCTCAACTATAAATATCTAGTAATCTTTATATCAAACATACATACATACAAAAACATATCATAAACACAAATGGAAATGTTTTACGTGATTTTATATCTCATTTCCACAATTTGGATAGCCAAAATAGTCTTAAGAAAAAAGAGAAACCAACCACCAAGCCCCTTCCCATGCTTACCCATACTTGGCCATCTTTACCTAGTGAAAAGCCCTCTCCATCGAGTCCTTAGTAAACTCTCTAGGAGACATGGTCCTATGCTCCTGCTCCAGTTCGGCATCCGCCCTGTTTTCTTGGTTTCGTCTCCTGAGGCGGTAGAAGAATGCCTCACGACCAACGACATTGCTTTCGCTAACCGTCCTCATTTGCTTGCAGGGAAACACTTTGGGTATGACTACACCGCCCTTTCTTGGGCAGACTACGGTGACCACTGGCGTAATCTTCGTCGTATTGCCTCTCTTGAGCTTTTATCGGCTCATAGATTACAAGCCCATGCCTCTATTCGCGAGGAAGATGTAAAACTGTTTGTTAAGAAGGTGTATAAAAATGCGATGAGGGATGGGACAGTGGATATGAAGTCAATGTTTTTTGAACTAGTTTTGAATGCAATGATGATGATGATTAGTGGGAAGAGATATTACGGAGACTCAGGTGCAGATGTGGGCGAGACAAGGCGGTTTCAGGAGATTGTGAAGGAGACATGTATGCTGATGGAAACGACGAATTTATCAGATTATTTACCGTGGTGGAAGTGGGTCGGAGGAAGGAATTTGGAGAAGCAAATGGTGGCTTTGAAGGAAAAAAGACATGAATTCATGCAAAGTTTGCTACAAGAGCAGAAAAGAAAACATGTTAAAGGTGGTAACTTGGCAGGTGACAACATAAAGAAGGAGCAAAACTTTATTGAAGTTTTATTGAAGTTGCAAGAAACACAACCTGATTATTACAAGGATGATGTTATCAAAGGATTAATGCAGGTAAATATCTGGTTATAAAAGTTGAATTATTTGATAGTGTATATTGTCAATAAGAAAACATATCGTTTATAAAAAATACCACATTACTGTTAACTTGTTAAGGGCAGACGGCACAAAAATATGTGTGTTGTTTTTATCGTAAATTAAATCAAGTTTATATTTTTCTTGTTTATGTTAGGTACTGCTATCAGCAGGAACCGATACATCAAGCGGAACAATGGAATGGATGTTATCACTTTTGTTAAACAATCCTGAAACTCTAAAGAGAGCACATGCTGAGATTGACACATATGTTGGGGGTGATCGACTTATAAACGATTCAGACATACCAAATCTTCCATTCCTGAGGTGTATCATAAACGAGACAATGCGTCTGTATCCTCCTGGTCCACTTATATTTCATGAATCTGCAAAGGATTGTATAGTGGGAGGGTACGAAATCCCAAGTGGTACAATGCTATTGATGAACTTGTGGGTGATGCAACATGATCCCAAGCATTGGGAAGACCCTGAGAAGTTCAAACCAGAGAGATTCTTAGAGTTAGATAGTTCACGAGACATGTACAACCTAATACCATTTGGGGCTGGAAGGAGGAAGTGTCCAGCAGAAAACCTGGCTATGCGTATGATCGGGTTGTCATTAGGTACACTTATTCAATGTTTTGAGTGGGAAAGACCGAGTAATGAAATGATTGACATGACCGAGGGTAAAGGATTAACCATGCCAAAAGCTAAACCTTTGGTGGCAATCTGTCAACCACGTCGAAAGATGGCCAAATTACTTGCTCAAATGTGATGGACACTTGATAGTAAAACATTAATAACTATTAATAATTTTCCAACTGTCATGTACTTCTTTACACTATAATTAACCAGAACTTCTTTACACTATAATTAACCAGAGGTTATATTGTAATCATTATGGATTCATCTTTATAATAAAAATTCTCTCTTACTCACTCATTACTGTGTTGTTGCTCATTATTTTATACACTAACACGTTATGAGCAAGCTCTAACAGCGAAGTTCACAGTGTGATCACAAGAAAAATGTTACGGTTTTGATTTTGATAGTTCAAGCAATCATACTTGAGATAAGTTCATTTTCCTTGATTTTGATGACATATTTTTATTGTGATCTACATATGTATTGATTTTGTGTCTACGAATTAAATAAGAAAATTATTTATAAATCTTGACATGTAATTGAACTCTTTTATATCAAAGGTTTTTTTTTTTTTTTTTTTTCAAATGTGAATTATATTAAACTCCAAACATATACAATACAAAATCTGAGCTAAGAACAAGACCAAAGTTGCTGATCTTAGAACTAAAACATTCAAACATCACGCAAACATGAAAATTCATATAGACATCACTACAAGGACAACATCAGAGACTAAAACCTCCATATTAGCTACTTCAATCAATCTTTAAGCCATATACATCTTCCTACAATAGGACATTTGCTTTTCCATTTTGCTTCCACTTCCCCTTGTACCACTCACATATATATCGAGCCCAAGTTTCTAATTCTTCATCAGTGGGAATCCTCTTATTATTTACAAACATATCAAACATTTCCTCCTCCCACCGAATGAAAATATCAACTTCCTCATTTTCTTTGACTATATTATCTTCCATACTTAAGACTTTCCATTCTTATCCTTACATAAATCTCCCTCATCCTCAACCTGATTAACATTTAGGGCCTTCAATATTCTCAGCTCACTATCCTCATTACTTATTCCATTTACCACCATTCTTCCTTTTAGAATCCTTGACTCAGTTTCATCATCTTCTCTAATGGAATTAAGGGCACTAAACTGATTGGTACTATTATTCTTTCCTGGCATTTTGGCATTTCCTGCTTTCTTAGTTTGAGCTGTGACATTTTCAGCATTCTTCCTTGAGTTACTATACTCCATATTCTTGGCTCTGTCTACTTGTTTGTTTCCATCTCCTTGTGCTAGTATATTCCTCCTCTGTTGTTGCCAATTTCTACTTCTATTTTGTCTTTCCTCAACCTCTTTTTTAGCTTTGGCTTCTTTTTCACTTTTCTCTTTTTCCTCGGCATCAATTTGAGCTTTTATCTCTTCCTCAGACCTTTGCCTATTCTTGCACTTCTCATATGAGTGTCCAAAAACCTTACAGTGAGAACATGCTCCAGGCTTCGAATCATACATCACATTTGTAAAAACCAATAATGCACTACAAATGATACTTGATTTGATAATAGACTAGCAGTGTACAAACGGTATTTATAAGACAAAATAGTATGATGAAACCCTAATAACTAACGGGCCTTGGGCCACTTATGGACTATATGCTAACATCTCCCCTCAAAATCACAATGCTGCAGCGAGAAACATTGAGAGTTTGTCAGTCAAAAAACGAAATCGTGGTCCAAAGAGTGGCTTGGTAAATACATCTGCAATCTATAAAGTAGAAGGAACAAACGGTAGAGAGATAGTCCCAGCCTGTAGATGATGACGTATGAAATAACAATCTATCTCAATATGCTTGGTGCGTTCATGAAACACCGAGTTATGGGCAATTAGAATAGGACTACGATTATCACAATGTAACAGAGTAGAATGGCTAATACAGACACCCATATCTGCAAGCAACCAATGTAACCAAACAATCTCACTAGTAGTCACTGCCATGGCACGGTACTCAGCTTCAGTAGAAGATTTAGATAGAACATCATGTTTCTTAGTCTTCCACAAAATAAGGGAATCACCTAGAAATACACAAAACCCAGTAGTTGACTTGCGTGAAACGACATCACCAGCCCAATCAGAATCACAATAAGCACGTAGGTCTAAGGCAGCCGTAGAAGGAAACAAAAGTGTCTAGAACTAAGTACCTCGAAGATACCTGAGGATATGCAAAGCAGCAGCCTAATGAATCGTTGTTGGAGCAGCAATAAACTGACTGACAATATGAACTGCATAAGAAATATCTGGACGTGTAACTCTAAGGTAAACCAAACTGCCCACAATAGTCTGATACAAACTTAGGTCTGGCAAAGGATCACCATATGTCGGAGTATATTTTGCCTTAGCATCAATACGAATATCTTCAACCATGTTGTCTGTAATTCTTGCACGATCAAGTAGATCACCTATATACTTGGACTGAGATAAAATATATCCTTTTGGTGAAGAAGCAACCTTAATACCCATAAAATAACAAAGTAAGCCTAAATCCTTTATAGCAAAACGATGAGCTAACTCCAATTTCAGTGATTCAATTCCAACTCAATCATCTCTAGTAATAATCATATCATCAACATATAACGACAAAAGTATACTCCCGGCGCTTGATTGTTTAACAAATAATGTGAAATCATGATGGCTAGAGACAAAGCTAAGAGAGGTAACAACTGTTGCAAATTTCTCATACCAAGCACATGGTGCCTGTTCGAGACCATAAAGAGCTTTTCCGAGCTTACAAACTTCTCCTGGTTTGTGAGAGACACCGGGAGGTGGTGTTATAAATACTTCTTCATTCAGCTCACTATTCAAAAAAGCATTTTTGACTTCCAACTGAGATATTTTCCATTTACGACTAGAAGGAACGGCAATCAAGGTTCTTACTGTTGTCATTTTTGCAACCAGAGCAAATGTCTCTTCATAATCCATACCATACTCTTGAACATAACCTTTGGCAACTAGACGGGCCTTATACCTTTCAATGGATCCATCAGATTTAGTTTTAATCTTGTAGACCCAACGAGAGCCAATAGCAACCTCTTCTGGTAATGGTTTCTACATGGTATCAAGAGCCATAATTTCGTATATGTGAGTTCATTCATTTGTGTGTTTGTCGGATTTTTGTTGGTATTCATGTGGTCCCTGTTACTTGTTTGTTTGGTTGCCGCTTGTTGGTTTTGCTCACGTGGTCCATGCGGTCCCTATTATTTGCCTTGCAATTGATACTCTATGTCACCTTTGTTGAAGTACCATTAGTCACCATCATTTAAAGTGCTTTTGTTTTTATCTCTCAATCACTATCATTTAATTGTTAGTGGGACCGTGCATTTAATTGGGTTTGAAGAATTTGGCTACATCAATTAGATTGTTTGTTCGGTAATTGTTTGATTTGATATATTTGGTTGGTATTGTTTTGCTTTGTTACCATGGCTGCACATAAGGATGAATTGTTACAATCTATTAGCATTCAGTTATATGGTAAAAATTATCCATATTAGAGTTATGTTATGAAAAAAAATTTGAGGGGGAAATCGATGTGGGGTTATGTTTCGGGCACCAAAACAAAACCAATAAAACCCGTTAATGGGCCGTCAGTTGAGAATTATGAGACGTTATTGGATACATGGGAGGTTGATAATTCCAAGGTTATCAATTGGATTAATAATTCTGTCACGCCATCTATAGGGGATCAGTTGGCAAAATATGACTCTGCTAAGGCTGTGTGGGATCATCTTGCTAGATTATACACACAGTCTGATTTTGCCAAACAATATCAACTTGATACAGATATTCGATCACTTCAGCAGAATGATATGAGTATTCAAGATTTTTATTCAGCTATGTCAGCCTTGTGGGATCAGTTAGCTTTAGCTGAACCACCAGAATTGAGCAGCTTTGATCCCTATGTTAAAAGGAGAGACCCACAGCGTTTGGTTCAGTTTCTTATGGCTCTACGTCATGAATTTGAGGGATTGTGAGGTTCTATTCTGCATCCTGATCCCTTACCATATGTTGATTATGTTGTTAGTGAACTACTTGCAGAAGAGGTTCGTTTGAAATCTCATGATAATAAGAAGATTGTTGGGCCTTCTGTTTTTGCATCTACACACCGTACCACGACATCTACTGGCACTTAAAAGAATCCTCACTCTAAGGTTGCTATTGATGAGTGTGCTTATTGCAAACAGAAAGGTCATTGGAAATCTCAATGTCCTAATGTTCCAATGGGAAGCCACAGACACCTCAGAATCGGCCACCACAGTAGTAACGACCATCTCAGCCTAATAATGGTGTTGCTGCACCTTCTTTGGATCCATCATTGTTTGAGCAGTTTCAAAAGTTTGGCCTCCCAACCTCAATCCTTAGCAACCTCTTCTGGTAACAGTTTGTCATCCTCAGGTATTGATTTTACCAAGTGGAACTTTGATTCTGGAGCTTGTCACCATATGTGTCATCTTTTGTCTCAGTTTATTTCTTTATGTCTTGACTAGCTTCATAACCCGCCCGATGGGCGGGTTCGCTTTATAAAATTGTTTGTCAAAATTATTTCCACGTAAAATAAATAATGAATAACGGCAAATATGTTAAACAAAAATTGGAAAATAAAATTTAGTGTTAATGTATTATATGTATTGTGTAAAAATAACAATGATAACTGATTGTACAATAAATCGTATGAACAGGCCTTATGATGATGATGATCAAAGGATATGGGGGTTGTGAATGTATGCCAAGCTTGTTGTCAACCTGAAAATAAGAAATACAAAGACACTATGTTAAGTGATTGGGCAGGGGGTTGGCCATGCGAATCACCTCCGGTGTGTGAATGAGTATACGTGATGAGAGTTGTAAGTATAAAAGGCTATGTATGTGTTTTGTCAACGTACCTTGCTAAATGAATCGTCCAAGCTATTTATAGAGGGGGACATAGGCCTTGGAGTGTTCTATGCTCATTCTGCGAAAATCATGGGGACGTTCCTTGATTTAAAGTGACTGCTAGGGTTTGGGCACGTATCAAGGGGATGATAGCTAAACCTTAGGGTGTACATAGGGGAGTTCCATGATTATAGCCACCATTTAAAGGCGTACATGGGGGAGTCCCATGATCTTGGCCTTTGTCAAGGTTTTCCTTGGCGGGAAAGCCAAAGGAGGATGTCGAAGGCCTTCTTCTTTCGTACCTTCACTGTCCTAATCCTGAAGGACTTGTATCTTCGGTTGGCGGATTCCCCGAAGGTAACCATATCTCGAAGGGATGGTTTTACGCCACCTTAAAGAGTTAGGAAGTTGCTTTGGACCTTCGAATTATGCAGGCTTGAAGGGTCGTGTCCTTCGACCTGTTCAGAGGGTACATCATCAAGCCCCCCAATCGAAAGTGATAGGCAAGAGCGAGTGTATATGGCTTTCGACTCTTTAATCCATATATTTTTCTTAAAACGGGGAACTATCAAAACTGTTCCTGCATTGAATGCGTGCCATGATTAAACGTTCAAGGATTGATTCTCGGGATTTGTCATATTTGGGTTTTGAATTTGAATTTGAATGGTTAATGTAGGTTTGTTACTTCGTGTATATATAACCGCAATTCCTCTTGAGTTGAAATCATCTTCTTAATAAAATCATTTTCTCAATCCTCTTCGTTCTTCTTTATCGTTTTGAGTGACAAGGTATTTTTCCTTTCTTTTACTCCTTGCTCTCTTCTTTTTACCCTTTATGGATGGAAAACGTATCATTAGACAACAAAAATGTACTCTTTCTGCCCAAAATTTTCAAGGTTTCCTTGATCGGTATAATATTCCTATGAATTTCATTGTTAAACTACCCTCCGGTACTCAAAATATCTATGATGCTCCTGAGGATTACGTTGGGCTTTATACGCATGCTTTTTCTTTGTCTAAACTAAGGATACCCCTCCGTCCTTTATTTTGCGAGTTGCTTCAGTATTATGGGGTTCATATCTCAAGGTTCAACCCTTTTGGTCTGGCTAAACTGACCACCTATATTGTAATGTGTAAGGCGTATGGTTATGAACCTACGCTCGACGTACTTAGAGGTTTCCTAAATCTTTATCCGGGTGGGGATTGGTTAACATTACCAAAAAGGTGTGAGTCTGATGTTCCTGAACTGGTGTTAAAGCCATTTACTAATATAAGGGATTGGAAAGGAAGCTTTTTCTATATCCAAAATACTATAGCACCTTCCGAGTATCCTGCGCTCTTGAATGAAGAGTTTACATATGACAGGAAACGTTTCAATGATCCTCTTCCTTACTGATGATGTACCCTCCGATCAGGTCGAAGGACACCCCTTCGGTCTTGCTCGTAACCTACATAATCGAAGGCTATGGCTAGCCTCCTAAAACTTTCAATGGCATAAAACTAATCACCTATGATCTCGTTACCAAGTGGGAATTCGCCAGTCGAAGGATTAAGCCCTTCAGGGTATCCTTCGATAAGTTATTAGGACGGAACAATGTCAAGTCCAAACAATGCTAAGACCTACCCACGTCTCCTCTTTCTCCTTAGCTCCCCCGCTATACCAGGAAGAGTGGGACACTAAGCCCTAGCGGTTACCACAAATCATGGGACGCCCCCATGATCTCCTAAAATCGTGCAAACACTCTCCAAGGCTGTTTCTTCACCTATAAATAGTCTTGGACGAGTCACAAATCTGGTATGCAATCTTCACTACTTCACTTTACTATATTCTCATTAAACTTTTCATACCAAACATTTATTCACACGCCGGAGGTGGTTTGTAGGGCCCAATCCGTGCACAATCACTTAATGTAGTGTCTTCGTATTTCTTATTTCAGGTTAGACACAAGCTTGGCACAACCACAACAACCCCTATACACTTCGATCACCATCGTAGGTATGGTCGTACAATTTATTGTACAATCAGTGGCGCCATCCATGGGACCTGCTACAATTAGGACCGTTATTTCCAAGTGAATAATCAGTCAAATATACCCGCTACTTTTCCGGCATGAATCAAGAGAGAGAAGTTACACCCCCACTGGGTTTCTCGACCTTAGCACCAATACCACCAACTAACCCAAATAACCTTCCCCCAATTACGGCATCCACGTTCACTACACGATCTCATCCAGAAATAACACCCAATCACCATGCTTCGACATCAACTAATCCGGAGCCTGTCATAAGCCCAGCCTTTGTCGAAGCCAACTTTGAAGAGTTGGAATCACTGTTAAGAGCGCGTAGTAGGCAAGCTCGGAACACGGAGATGCGAAGAGAATTGGAATACTCTAGTGATGATTATGATGAGGAGTTGGACATGGAGCCGAGGCCTCAGGTGCAGGAGGTCAAGCATTCAGATTTTAGGATAGGTTCCCCTTCCGGCCGAAAGATGGGTAGAAGGTCTGTTGGTTTCGAAGGGGTCCCTGAAAGGACTCCCATTAGAAGGGAAGAGGTAGTTGCTGAAGGTTCCAATGGGGGGAGCCAACAAAGGGAAAACACTGAGGTAAATCTTCCTCCGCTGCTAGCTGCTCACTTGGGGAGAATTGAAGCAGGGGTCCCGCTGCAGCCTTCTCACGCATCTGGCGTAGAATGAAATCCACCCCCATTCAATATGGGAGGAAACCTTCCTGCCAATGGTAGGTATCCCCAATTCCAAGCTCAGACTTATCCTCAAAGCCTTTACCCTCCAGTGAACGGACAGCCAAGCAACCATAATTTCCCACAAGCTACCACATCCTTCGGGTACCCAATGGCATACCCTCCTTCTACCATATGTAATAAGTATCCTTTCAACATGAATATGCCTTACCATCCATACCTTAACCAAACCCCTTCGGGAGTACCCCTAACCATAATCTGTACCCTGGCATCCCTATGGGTGCAACACCTTACTATTGTCTGTATTCGGAACCTACGGGCTCCTCAACACCCTTCGTAAGGTGGATCGAAGAATATCGTTTACCCAATGGCCTAAAGATACCGTCACATATAGACACTTATGATGGGAAAAGGGACCTAGATAACTTTATACACTAGTTTGAAGGAGCAATTAGGATACAGAAGTGGGTCATGCCTGTAGTCTGTTACATGTTTACGTATACCCTCCGAGATTCTGCCCGTATCTGGTGGAACGGGCAGAAACCAGGTAGCATTATTAACCTTGATGACCTGAAGGCTAAGTTTCGTTCACACTTTAGCCAGCAGAAGAAATTCACAAGGACTCACCTCATAATACACAATATTAAGCAGAGGGAGACTGAAAGTACAAGAGGCTTCGTCACCAGATACACCGATGAAACTATACGGATCCTAGGTTTGCATGAAGAGCAGCGTATTTTTGGCTTCGTACATGGTCTACGAAACCGAACTCTTATGGAATTCTTATCCGCAGATATTCCTGCAACATATAAGGGCCTGATGGATAAAACATACACTTGGATAGAAGCCAAAGAAGTATCCACTAATGGGGCTCCGATCGATGGCAGAGAATATAACAACAAGTTTCCAAAGCATTCTTCGTGGTAAGGGTCAAGGAACATAAACAAAAACCAACATAAGTTCTCTCCTTATAACAAAAGTCCCAATCACGGCTTACTAGAAAGCCTAACGAAGTCCCCAAAGGAGATTTTGGCCACTGAGATGGCTGCGAAGACCTTCGAACCGCCCCTCGTATGACCAGCAAAGGCAAGAGCCGTGATACAACCAAGTTTTGTTATTTCCATGAAGATTTTGGCCATGAGACAAACAGTTGCAGAGAACTTAAGAGGCAGATAGAGGAGGCTGTGAAATCTGGACAATTAGCACACCTTGTGAAAGGCATAAAGAAAGGTAAAGAAAGGATCTCTGACACTCAGTCAGAAAAAGACATTACTCCTAATGAAGCCCCAATCCTCATGGTTCGTTGGGGAGGGGCGAGTCAGAAGAGGAAAGAAACAGAGGAGGAGGCGCATGTAATAGGGGAAATAACGTTTCCCCTATAGCTACCCAACATGCCTTGGATGACCCCGTAGTTATCAAAGTTCTAATTTCTAACCGAGAAGTAAACAAGGCCTACATGGATTGCGGTAGTTCTTGTGAGATCACATACGAACACTGTTTCGTAAAGCTCAAGTCTTCGATTAGATCAAAAAGGGTAGACTCGAAGATACCTTTGGTAGGATTTTCAAGGGAACACTCATGGCATTTGGGAGAGGTCCCCCTGGAGATAACAATTGGCGAAGGAAGGCTCGCAAGAACAGAGACCCTCACATTTGCAATCGTAAGGTCCGATTCTCCTTACAACCTGCTGATAGGAAGGACGGCCATGCAGAATATGGGCATTGTAGTTTCCACCATACACGCAGTAATTAAATTCCAAACGGCCTATGGTATTGGAATTGTACTTTCTATTTACAACCAAAGAAAGACACCGGATGCAGGAAAGAAGATTAAGGAAAGCCCGGAAGACCCTCCGAAAGTCATTCTAAGCTGCGGGGATGCAGAGGAGCGTATTGTGATAAATGAGCTCTATCCAGAACAAACAATGGTGATTGGTAAACAACTCCCAGCAGATTTTAAAGCAAATTTGGAAAAGCTCCTTCGGACCAACACGGACATATTTGCGTGGAAATACTCGGACATGAAAGGGGTACTGAGAACACTCATGATTGATGGCAAGCCATTCGGTAACACAAACTTAATGAGTTCAAACATATTGAACCCATTAAACAAAAGCGTTAGAGTCTAGCACAAGAAAGGAATCTAGCCACTTGCAAAGATGTAGATGAACTAGTACAAGCCGTAATACTCCGAGAAGCGAAATACCAAACGTGGGTAACCAATCTAGTTATGGTAAAGAAAAGTGATGGAGGGTGGCACATGTGTGTTGACTTTACTGATATCAATAAAGCATGTCCGAAAGATTGTTATCCTCTACCAGAGATAGATTGGAAGGTAGAATCCCTGTCAGGGTTCCGCTTGAAATGTTTATGATGAGATGAAAGTGTACCGCTTTTAGGGGGTCATTTAAGCCCTAAGTCGAGATTATTTGATCAAATATTTCCCTAAATCGTTCCTTTTGTCATTTTTGGTACTTTGGAGAAGAAATCTAGAAAAGGAAGCATTTTGGACGTTTTTGGAGCGAAAAGTGAAGAAAATGGCAAAGTCTCCAAATCAAGCTAGAAATAGTACCTGACGGCATCACGTATTGCATGTGACAGCGTCAAGTTATGGGAAAGAGGTGGATAAAAAGTATAACGAGACACGCCAGAACGTTTTTGGGAAATAACACATGACGGCATCACCAAGGGTGACAAGAGCAAATTACATGTGACGGCCAAGAATGAATTAACACATAACGGCGTCAGATCTGGATCTAGGCAATACGAGAAGAATATTGGCGGCGAGTTGACGGCGTCAGAATTATAACGTAACGCTGTCAGACCTCAAAATCTATATATAGTTTTCTAATTTTCATGTATTGAGAGGAGAATTTGAGAGAGACTTTTGGGAGAACTTGTGGAGAAACCCTAGGTCGAATTTTACAGGGTTTTTCACCCTTTTATCATCCATGTTCTAATAAAGATAAATCTTCCAATAATCATTTAATATACCTATGTGTTGTTTGATTCTATCTTATGCTTGTCTTTATTTTAACATGCTAGGCTAGGTTTTCTTTGTGTTTGCTTAGACGTAATGAAACCTAGCTATTGATTATTGGTTGGTTATTTGTTATTAATTGTATTGGATGAATGATATCGATGTTAGGTTTAAGAAAACTGGCAGACTTTCAATAGGTAACATGCTTGAACGTATTAAGAAACATGAATCGGATGTGTACTACGATTAATTGGTTATATTCAATGCATGAGTGACTACTAATGAGGCCATGTTAGGAGCTAGTTGTTGGCTCGACATAGGAAGAGGTAGAAGCTTATAGATTTAGGGAAGATCGTACACGGCCCTTCGAATGGTATTAAGGAATATAACCCGTCATCTACGCAATTGTAACAAACCAATCAACTAGTAAAAGATAGTGATGATGTACCCTTCGCTCTGCTAACGAGCGTTACCGTCACTCTGGTACTTAGCTTACCATTTGTACAAAGGGTAATGATGTACCCTCCTAAAGGATGAAGCCTACACCTTCGTCCTATACATAATGGTGGCGTAAAGTCATTCATAATGGCTACCGCAAGGGAATCCGCCAACCTTTACCCAAAGCACTCATAGTGTCTAACCTCTGTCACAGTTCAGAGGAGCCTCCATCACTGTTTGGAGGGGCCTCCATCACTGTTCGAAGGGGTCTTCCATCACTGTTTGGAGGGGCCTCCATCACTATTCGAAGGGGCCCTCCATCACTGTTCGAAGGGGCCTCCGTCACTGTTCGAAGGGGTCCTCCATCACTGTTCGGAGGGGCCCTCCATCATGATTAGGAGGGGCCCTCCGTCCCTCTTTGGAAGAGCCTAATTCATGACCTGGTCATATCCAAATCCCCTCTTTCTCCTTAACTCCCCCGTTAATCCAGGAAGAGTGGGGCATTAAGCCATAGCGGTTATCACAAATCATGGGACGCCCCCATGATCTCCTAAAAACGTGCAAACACTCTCCATGGCTATTTCTTCACCTATAAATAGTCTTGGACGAGTCATAATTTTGGTATGCAATCACTAATGCTTCATTTTAGTACAATTTATCATACCGAATACTTATTCACACACCGGAGGTGGTTCGCAGGGTCCAACCCCTGCGCAATCACTTAACGTAGTGTCTTCTATTTCTTATTTTCATGTTATCTTGCACTCGGCATCACCACCATCACCCCTAATTCTGTTAATCACCATTGACGGCCTGGTATGTGCAACTTTTTGTACTATCAGTGGCGCCATCCGTGGGACACGCAACAATAAGTCCCATTTTACCGAGTCAAATAACCGTTTTCCATAAATAACGGTTGAATTCAACCACAATTCCCTACATCCTTGTTACCACATGGAAACACCACTAAAATCTCCACTTTTATCTAAGATTACGGTTTGTGTTATGTTTCTAATTGGAGAAGAAGGGCCCTCTATTTCAGTTCGTTTTATGAAGAAGGCCCAAATTCAAGAGCCTTCATATGGCCCTATATTTCAGTTCGTTTTATGAAGAAGGCCCAAATTCTAGAGCCTTCATATGGGCCTCTATTTCAGTTCATTTTATGAAGAAGGCCCAAATTCAAGAGCCTTCATATGGCCCTATATTTTAGTTCATTTTATGATGAAGGCACAAATTCAAGAGCCTTCATATGGGCCTCTATTTCAGTTCGTTTTATGAAGAATGCCCAAATTCAATAACCTTCGTAGGACCCTCCTTTTGGGTTCATTTTACGAAGAAGGTTCAAATTCAATAACCTTCGTAGGACCCTCCTTTTGGGTTCATTTTACGAAGAAGGTTCAAATTCAATAACCTTCGTAGGGGATTCCTTTTGGGTTCATTTTACGCAGCTTCAATAACCTTCGTAGGAGCCTCTGTTTGGGTTTCTATTATGAAGAAGGAGCCTCCTTTTGGGTTCATTATACGCAGCTTCAATAACCTTCGTAGGAGCCTCTGTTTGGGTTTCTATTATGAAGAAGGTGCCTCTGTTCGGGTTTCTATTATGAAGAAGGAGCCTCCTTTTGGGTTCATTTTAAGAGGAAGGGTCAAATTCAACAACCTCTGTGGCAATCTTCGTGGCCTTTACCGTAGCCTCTGTTGCAGCCCTCAGTGTAGCCTACAACCCTAGTGGCAGCTTTTGTAGCAGCCTGCAACCTCTATGGCAGCCTTTGTAGCAGCATGCAACCTCTATGGTAGCTATTGTAGCAGCCTGCAACCTCTGTTGCACCCCTCACAGCAGCCTAAAACCTCTATTAAAGCCTTCATCGTAGCCTCTGGCATAACCACTGCTCGGGTTTGTTCGAAAGAGAAGGCTCGAAATCAATAGTCCTTCGTTCTGGTATTCATGGAAACTTACATTGAAACCTTGGTGAGGGTTCATTTGAAGAATTGGAACACATAATGGGACATTCAACTAGGGTTGGAGCCTTCCTTCGCACAAAGCCTATCACAATATAGGAAACAAAGACCGTGCAACGATGACAGAGGATACCTTCGTCAATTTGGTATGTTTTCAACAAAACTAATATGCTATATTGCCTCTATTTCACTACAAAGCATATTATCTACATATGAAACTTTTGATGTTTATTAAGAAAACTATAAACCATCTTTTAATAAATCTCTGCATATGTCACAATGACCATTGGAGATTGTACAACATTGACAGAGGATACCTTATGTTCCTAGAACCTCTGTTAAAGCTTTAATGTCTATTTTAGCATAAAACACAATCCATGCATATTAAATACATGATGTTCATGAATAAGCTTTAAGTAACTTTCTACCAAGCTTTACCATGTCACCTGTGACGATAAGTCCATTATTGACAAAGCCTCTTTTGACAAGGCATTTCAAACAAGCTCTTTTAAGATGAGACTCATATTCGCGTACTAGATAGTAACAAACTTTCTCATGGAACTTATATACTATTATTATATACATTGATATAACTACGGAGCATAAAATATGCTGACATAAGCCTCTGTCTACACAACTACAGAGTGTAGTCTTTGATTCATAGGTGTCTCCGTCAACACAATTACAGAGCATAGCCTCTTATCCATAAGTGTCCCCGTCGACACAATTACAGAGCATAGCCTCTGTTCACATAATTTATATGCATCTACTACAGAGCCTCGACTCTGCTAGTATAATTACATAACCTCATTACATCTGCATATAAGACTTACCACTTTCAAAACACTTTGTTTGTTTTCAATTCATGTATCGCATTCTTCTCATTTTGGGAAAGAAGCATTAATGGTAGGCATCCTAGTTTTCATTTCTTCAAATGATGTAATCCACCCTACCCAATTAATGATATAATGTATTTCCCTCGAATCTCTTGTTTCGTTTTATACAACAAAGATTTATTCAGCCAAGTAATTCAAGTTTCAATATTCCAAGGATGATTCACGATACTTATATCTTGTATACAAACAACATCCATTACAATTCACATTAACTTTCCTAAGAGTCTTAGAGTATTCCAAGCCCTTTTTACCAAAAGGACAAAGACAAAGTGGGTCGCGACCCTCTATCAGCAGTCAAATTATACGATTGCTAAAAATCTTGGTTCAAAGTACACACAATAAGGTTATCTATCTACTATAGCCTTAGGTTGTATATTAACGTTAATAAATAATGTTAGAGAAGAGAAGCATGATAACAAAAGTGGGACACCGTCCCACATTAGTAGATTAAAATAATGCTAACATACATAGCATAGGGCCGAAGCCCATAAGACAAACAAAAATTGTTCATAGAAGGACTGAAGCCAAGAGAGCATAAACATAAAAGGTGAGGGAAATCACTTCCCACCTACGATACTTACAATCCTAAACAAGGGATATTATTTTAACATGCATAAAGGCCATAGCCTAGCAAAGAAAGTAAGTAAATTGTGCAAGGGCTACTACTTTTCTTAAATGAAGCCGTAAGCTTCATATACCTACAAACTATACGACCTTCCAGGTTTATATTACTCAATGATAAATCCTTGTTCCATTTTTTCATAAGGAAGTATTTCTTTTTAACTTTAATTAGAAATCAATACATTTGAAGTGTATGCATCACTTTTGACAGAAGGGCTTGATAATATACCCTCTATTTAGTTTGAAGGTCTCCCCTTCAAACTCACTTCGGATACTACATTCCGACACACTTGGCAACCTCCTAAAATCTTCGATGGCGTAAAACTAATCATCTTTGATCTAGTTACCAATTGGGAATTTGCCAATTGAAGCCTTAAGCCCTTCGGGGTATGCTCTTCGAAGATACTAACACAAAGGTTTCATAAGATCAAGTCAAACCTATGTTCACAACCCTATCAAGATTTCCCCGACAAGATAAGGATCGTGGGACATTAACAAGCAGTTATTTAAAATCATGGGATACGCCCATGACCCTCGAATCAGGTACAGAAGCCTGACATAGCCTAATGTATGTGATAATATGCCATTATGGTGTAAGCATTATAAAACAAAGCCAAGTTTATACACAAACCTTGGTACCTTTTGACAACTCAGCGTATGTACAAATAGGTTCTGATAAAACTCGCTTAGTACTAAAAGCGAAAGTTATACGGAAAAACCTTATACACATGCTCCTTATAAAAAGGGGTTTTAGGACAGCTTAAGTCTAATCTCACGCCTCCTACGAAGTCGTAACATTAGACTGGGGGCTTAATGGGGTATCCACCATGATAGATTGGGCTATTAAAAAGAAGTATAGCTACTTTTATATTAGATTTGATAAAACAAAAGTAGTAGAAATTGTTACCAAGTCTTTTTTAACAAGGCAATGATAAGACTAAAGTCATGCACTCTTCGCATGCATAACGTTAGACTGGGGGGCTTGATGACGTACCCTTCGCTCTGCTAACGAGCGTTACCGTCACTCTGGTACTTAGCTTACCATTTGTACAAAGGGTAATGATGTACCCTCCTAAAGGATGAAGCCTACACCTTCGTCCTATAAATAATGGTGGCGTAAAGTCATTCATAATGGCTACCGCAAGGGAATCCGCCAACCTTTACCTAAAGCACTCATAGTGTCTAACCTCTGTGATAGTTCAGAGGATCCTCCATCACTGTTTGGAGGGGCCTCCATCTCTGTTCGAAGGGCTCCTCCATCACTGTTTGGAGGGGCCTCCATCACTGTTCGAAGGGGCCCTCCATCACTGTTCGAAGGGGTCCTCCGTCACTGTTCGGAGGGGCCCTCCATCACAATTAGGAGGGGCCCTCTGTCCCTCTTTGGAAGAGCCTAATTCATGACTTGGTCATACCCACATCCCCTCTTTCTCCTTAACTCCCCTGTTAATCCAGGAAGAGTGGGCCATTAAGCCCCAGCGGTTACCACAAATCATGGGACGCCCCCATGATCTCCTAAAAACGTGCAAACACTCTCCAAGGCTGTTTCTTCACCTATAAATAGTCTTGGAGGAGTCATAATTCTGGTATGCAATCACTAATGCTTCATTTTACTACAATTTATCATACCGAATACTTATTCACACGCCGGAGGTGGTTCGCAGCCCTACACAATCACTTAACGTAGTGTCTTCTATTTCTTATTTTCAGGTTATCTTGCACTTGGCATCACCACCATCACCCCTAATTCCGTTAATCACCATTGATGGCCTGGTATGTGCAACTTTTTGTACAATCAGATAGCTAGGGAGTACTGAAATCTAAGTAAACGTGTTTCTCTCATTATTGTTTTTCTCCATATTTTATTTTCTTGTTATTTTATTTTTACTGCATTTGTAGTTAATTGGGTTAGTTGGCTAGCAACTAATTCCGCCCACTCTTCAAAAAACCCAAGATTTTTACTTGCTTTCTAAAAAACCATAAAATACAAAAAGAATCATCTCTCACCTCTAGACCTAGTTTAATTAAGTTTTAATCCTTGCGACACTATTCTCTATGGAGAACGATCAATCCCCCGTACTTGCCACCACACTATACTACATCGGTCAGGTACACTGCCTGATGGGGATTGCAAGCCTCTTGAGATCCCTTGAAATGTAAAACCTTTTGCGAGGGCGCAATCCCACGCATCCGTTTCCAAGATGCCTACAAAGGATACCATCAAATAAAAATGGCAAAGGAGTATGAAGAAAAGACAGCTTTCTACACTAGGAAGGGAGTTTATTGTTACAAGAAGATGCCCTTCGGTTTAAAGAACGCAGAGGCAATGTAAAACCCAAAATTTTGAGTTCATAATTTTACGTCTAATTTAAATTTTAGCCTAAGTCATATAATAATTAATAAAAGCATAAAACCATATGTTATGTGATATAATACAATATATGAGTTATAACATAAGATAACTAAATAAATAAATTGTTACAATCTTTTCCTTAATGCTTGTTCGAATCCTGCTCTCCCTCCCCTATACTACACCTTTTATGTCATAAACTAAAGGCTAAGAATAAAATACTAAGTCCCTACCTATCCTAAACAAAATGAACAACTTTGTACACAAACACCTTTCACACGCTTCTTTTTTTTTTGACAAGATTTATATTCTATTCATTCCATATGTTTGCACATTCTGATAAGAACCAAATTTCATTATGATAAGACATAGCATATCATTTAACAAGTTAAGTATATTCATGCATATCTCAAAGTCAAATATACGACATACCCTTTATAACACACGGCATTCTTTTGTTTCCCCTCTCAAATAAATACACGTATTCTCATAATCCTCGAAATACAAAACCTAAAAGTCTAAATCTCTCTCAAAATATACGCTGCTACCTGTTGTCCTTGTTCTTTACATTCGAAATCAAGGAGTGCCAAAAGGGTTTCTATATCGTGAGTTGTGGAAGCTATTCGAAGGAGTATTTGGTTGGTGTTTCGGCTAGAATACATTGATTCGATCCTTGTTCTTTTGTCACGCATCAAGGTAATTTCGATCACACCGTTATTCGAATCTCTTTGATATGTTTTGGTTATCATTCTTCTTGTTTTTCTTTGGTCTCCTAATCGAATTTTAACACATAAAATGATAACCATCTCACATAAAATAACGAATCTTGGACTCATAAAATCGACACATAATCTGGTTGCTTTACTGCTGTTCATAATATATAAAAACGCCACAGGAAACCATGTTATAACCAGGCCAAACCTGGTGTATTCGACCCTTGCTTCTTTTCTGTTTGATCGACCCATGTTACTGATTGTTTTATCTATCTTTACTCGACCCTAAGCTGGTCTTTCAGCCCTATTTGAACCACTTAATGCACGCTTAATGAACCTTACTAAACTGGAAACCACATGAACATGTTATCGATGGCTGGGGCTGTTTGGTGATTTTATGTGGAGTGTTTTTGTGTCGTTATTGTTGTCTTTGTGCATGTGGAATTGTGTGTCGACATGGGGCTGTTATACATGTATAAAATCGACTAGTTTCATGCATGCATGTATCTCATATATTACATAAAAAATAAAACATGTGAGTGTGTCATCTGAATACTAGATAATCATGCGTGAGTTGGGTTTGTTGGGCATGCGTGTGAGTGCCAATTATATTTTGGGTCGTCGCGGTCTATGATTAATGTCGGTTTACGTTAATAAATTATAACGACGGGGTCCAAAATTATTATCCTAATATTAATTTATTAAAATAAACTTTAAAATATTTTTTTTGACTTTTAATATTTAATTTTGATAAATTACATTTTATACCCTAAACTTCTAATTTGACCAAACCTAATTTGGAATCACATTTATAATCTAATTAAGTTATGCATTAATTAATGAAACCCTAAACCTATGTTTTGAACATTTTAACCTAAATAAACCCTAAATATGAAGACGTAATTATAACAATCATTTAAAATCCGTTATATTAAATAAGCGTATAAGTAATATGTAATTATAATTCGTGTAGGTTCGGTGAAGAAGGAGTGATCCACTTTTCCCTGTGTTCTTTTCCATTTGCTTTCATTTCCTAAGGTACATATATTTCGCCTTTTTAGTAAAGGCCATCTTTCTCTCTTTTGTTTAATATTTCGATTATGATCCCTTCAGTTAAGCCATTGCTATGTTCCCTTTGTTTGATCCGTGTTTGTTGATATTTGATATTGATATGAGCTTGATATTCGTTTGCATGCTATATTTCTTTTCTATAGCATTCTTGATTCTTTGCCCATTATGTGTTACATGTATATGATTTGATTAATTTGTAGCCTGTCATGGGGAGTTCATGGCATTGCCACTGATGCACCAGTGGTATTGACACTATCTGTGGAGGTGGGTTTTAGTCCACATCGTTCCCTTTAAGCTAGCTATTCAGGCCTATATTTATTATTGTATATGTTTACTTAGCCTAGAGCTTTGTGCATATATATTTGTTTTGCAGGGGGCGTATGGATGCATCTTAGGTACTTTGTTTTGTATTATTTGGTGAATGGTTTAGTGTGTGCAATACACTCCATTTCACACTAGTACATTGGAGTTGCAAATCCTTTGTGCAATTTGTATGATTATCTGGGCATTTCTTTGTTATCATTTGACATCCTTATATTTCTATTCTCTTTATGCTTATTACACGTTGTATTCTCTTTGCTTATGATTATATTCGTTTCATATTCCTTTTAATGAATCCTTGATTCATTATCATATATGCGATATTTCGTTGACCTTATTCTTTACAGATTCTCGTGGACTCTTATTCGTCTATTCTTTTCGTTTATGCTTATTATCTATCTTTATTTATATCTGTTCACTGAGCGTTAGCTCAGCCGCATTTTCTTTTCTCTGCGGCAGGTAATAAGCGAGAAGCGGGGCTTTGAGTGATGAGTGTAGGATGCTAGAGGACCTATACTTAGTGTTTCCCCATTGTTTTGGATTTTCAAACTTAGTACTTTGACTTGTTATTTCTTTTAGACTTATGTATTTCCGGATTATTTTCCTTTGTATAGCCCTGGTTAAGGCTATACTCTTTAAGTCATTGTTTCTTATGACTTGTTAATTATCTTTTAATAAAGACTTCCGCTTGCTTTGCTATGTTCTGATTACACACCATAATGTTACATTCTAGCCTTTTCGGGTTGGGGTGTTACAATTATGGTATCAGAGACAGGTTTGCGACTCTTAGAGCTTAGGCTAGTGACCTGTGAGGATTTGGGTAGACATTAGGCTTCTTCTGCTTTGACCGTTTCCTTCATTTTGTAATTCTCATTTTGATTTGTCCTCACTAATCCGTTTATTGATCTTCTAGATGGTGAACACACGTAACACTGGTGATGAAGCTGCTTTCAGCGCGGCTGTGGCCCAGGCTGTTGAGGCCTTGATGCCAGAGATTAGGACCCGACTTTTTGATGAATTTTGTCAGGCTCACCCGGGTTCTAGCAGTGGTGGGGATGCTGCACCTACCATACTTGGGTGGTTGGATAAATTTGGGAAGCGAAAGCCCAAGTCTTTTAACTCAGCTAACTCTCTTGTGGATGCGGAAAACTGGATAGCCCACATTGAGAAAATCTTCGAGGTACTTGGGTGTGGTGACAAGTTTAAGGCTCGTCTTGCTAGTTATAAGCTGGAGGGTGACGCTTTGAGTTGGTGGAAATCTTATAAGCAGGTGAAAGGTGATGACTTTATTGCTACTCTGACTTGGCAGTCATTTCGTGAGATTTTCTATTTGTAGTATTTTCCTCGTTCTGAGCAGCAAAAGTTTGAACGTGAATATCATAACATCAAGCAGTTCGATAATGAGTCGTCTGGTGACTTCATGAGGCAGTTTTTGCGTTTGGCTAGCTTTTTGGGGACTCGGGCTGGTAATCAAGAGGAGCAGGCTATGAAGTTCAAATGGGCATTAAGTGACTGGATCTTGGAGAGCCTTGTGAATTTCGACTTTACTGACATTGCCAAGGTTGCTGATGCAGCCCGCAATGTGGAGATCTTAAGAGAAAGGACCAGGAGTAACAAACGTAACAGAGATGGCGATAAGATTCAATATTCTGGGGCAACAGGTTCTGGTCAGGTTCAGAGGAGTCATGGTCAGAGGGATCAGGACCGTAGGGGAAATGGTAATGGTAGCGGTGGTAGTAACAGAAATGGTGACAGGAGCAACAACCAGAGGTATGGGAACAACAGAGGTCAGCAGTATGGTAACTCATCTGGGTATAGGTTGAATTATGGGTCTGGTTCTTCTAACCAAAAGAGGTTTCCGGATCAGGCTTCTTCTCCACCATGCTCTACTTGTTGAAAGATGCATCCCGGAAAACCGTGTCATCGTCTTACAGGAGGATGCTTTATTTGTGGTGTTGTGGGACATCGAGCTAATGAGTGCCCGAAGAACAAGAACAAAGGTGGTACTGGGACTCAGTCAGCTGCTTCAGGTCGGGTGTTTGCTATGACTCATGAGCAGGCAGCAAGAGCATCAGGTACCATTACGGGCTCTTTACATATGTTTGGTCGAGTTATTTTCGTATTATTTGATACTGGTGCCACTCATTCCGTAGTATCTATTTCTTTTGCTAAACACATAACAATTCCACCAACATTACTTGAATATACCTTATCATTATCTACCCCTATGAAAAACCAAGTAATCATTAACCATGAATTTAAGAATTGTCCTATACGTTTTGACGACAAGATTCGTTCTGCCAATCTTTTTCCTTTGGAAATGTGCGACTTCCACATCATTCTTGGCATGGATTGGTTGACGGAACATCGAGCTACGATTGACTGTCACACCAAACGTGTTATCTTTGGTGATTTGAATAATCCCGAATTTGTTTATCAAGGTTCTCGACCTGTCAAACCTATGAAAATCATTTCTGCTTTGAAAGCCCGTACTTTAATCTCACATGGTTGTGAGGGGTTCTTAGCTTCAATCAAGGACACTTCTGCTAATGAGACTCGCCTTGAGGATCATCCGGTTGTCCGAGATTTTCCTAATGTTTTCCCTGAGGAACTTCCGGGAATTCCTCCTGAACGTGAAGTGGAGTTTAGTATTGAATTAATCCCTGGTGCCGAACCTATTTCAAAAGCTCCTTATCGTATGGCCCCTATTGAATTGAAGGAGTTGAAAGAACAACTTCAAGAGCTACTGGAACGTGGGTTCATTCGTCCGAGTGTTTCCCCATGGGGTGCTCCTGTTCTTTTTGTGAAGAAGAAAGACGGTAGTATGAGGCTGTGTATTGACTACCGCGAGCTTAACCGTATTACAATTCGTAACCGTTATCCTTTGCCTCGCATCGACGACCTTTTTGATCAACTTCAAGGTGCGAAGTTCTTTTCCAAAATCGATTTGAGATCTGGGTACCATCAACTACGGGTGAAGGAACAAGATGTTCCTAAGACATCATTCCGTACTCGTTATGGTCATTATGAATTTTTGGTGATGCCGTTTGGTTTGACCAATGCTCCAGCTGTGTTCATGGATTTAATGAATCGTGTCTTTCACGAATTCCTGGACAAATTTGTTATCGTTTTCATTGATGATATCCTTGTTTACTCGAAGACGAAGGAAGAGCATGAGGAACACCTTCGTATTGTGTTGGGGATTCTACGTCAGAAGCAGTTGTACGCTAAGTTCTCGAAATGTGAATTTTGGTTGAGTCAAGTGGCATTCTTAGGTCACGTTGTTTCTGCAGATGGTATTACCATGGATCCTGCAAAGGTCGAGGCAATCACTAAATGGCCAAGACCGACGACTGTGACAGAAGTCAGGAGTTTCTTGGGTTTGGCTGGTTACTATCGGAGGTTTGTGGAAGGATTCTCACGTTTGGCTCTACCATTGACTAAACTTATGAGGAAGGGTGAGAAATTCATTTGGGGTGATGAATGTGAGGAAAGCTTCGAGGAATTGAAGAAGAGATTGGTTTCCTCTCTTATTCTTACTTTACCTTCTGGGTCTGGTGGATTTCAAATTTACAGCGATGCTTCAAAGAAGGGTCTTGGTTGTGTATTGATGCAGCATGGAAAGGTTATCGCCTATGCGTCAAGGTAACTGAAACCTTATGAAGTTAACTATCCTACACATGACTTGGAGTTGGCTGCAGTCGTGTTTGCTTTGAAAATTTGGAGGCATTATCTTTATGGGGAATCTTGTGACATCTTTACCGATCATAAGAGTCTTAAATACATCTTTACTCAGAAAAAGTTGAATATGAGACAGAGACGTTGGCTGGAACTTCTTAAGGACTACGACACGAACATTCAATATAACCCAGGCAAGGCGAATGTGGTTGCAGATGCTCTTAGTAGAAAGTCTGGGATTTTGGCTAGTCTTGATATTGACTCTAAGATTATTAATGACTTGGAACTTTTGGAAGTGGAATTCTGTATTCGTGGTCATGACGGATATTGGGCGAGTTTGAAGATTGAACCTAACCTTATACTTAGAGTTAAGGAAGCGCAGAAAGACGATGGTGAGCTTTGGTCCATAATTCAGAATGTGGAGGAAGGTAAACAGACGGAATTTCGGGTTGATGATGATGGTATTGTATGGCATGGTGATCGTTTGTGTGTGCCTAGTGATCCTTCTATTCGAGAAGCTATGTTATCTGAAGCACACAGTTCTCCGTTTACTATCCATCCTGGTTCAACCAAGATGTATAGAGATTTGAAACAGAACTTCTGGTGGAATGGAATGAAGCAAGATGTGGCTACGTTTGTGGCCAAGTGTTTGACATGTCAGCAGGTGAAAATTTAGCATCAACGTGCTAGTGGTCTTTTACAACCATTAGAGATTCCTACTTGGAAGTGGGATCAGATTTCCATGGATTTTGTGACGGGTTTGCCAAACACACAGAAGAGACATGATGCTATTTGGGTTGTGGTTGATCGTTTAACCAAGTCATCCCACTTCTTGCCTATCCGTAAGGATTATTCCATTAGCAGGTTGGCTGAAATCTTTAGACAGGAAATTGTTCGACTACATGGTACTCCTGCAGCTATTATATCTGACAGAGATCCGCGGTTTACTTCTAGATTTTGGAAGGGTTTACAAAAGGCGTGGGGAACTAGACTTAAGTTTAGCACGGCCTTTCACCCTCAGACAGATGGTCAGACTGAGCGTACAATTCAGACCTTGGAGGATATGTTGAGGTCTTGTGCCCTTGAGTGGACTGGTAACTGGGATGAGTATTTGTGTCTGGTGGAATTTGCTTATAACAACAGTTGGCACGCCAGTATTAAGGCTGCCCCGTTTGAACTGTTGTATGGTCGTAAGTGTAGAGCACCAATTTGTTGGAACGAGGTTGGAGAAAGGCTTATTGAAGGGCCTGAGTTGATTGAGGTAACCAATGAAAAGGTCGCCATTGCTAAAGAGAAACTCAAAGAGGCTAGGTCGCGACAAAAGAGTTATGCGGACCGTCATAGGAGAGATTTGGAGTTTAATGTTGGTGATCGTGTATTCCTTAAGGTATCTCCGTGCAGAGGTGTTAGACGCTTTGGTATTAAGGGCAAGCTAAGTCCGCGTTTCATCGGTCCTTTTGACATCTTAGAGCGCGTTGGTGAAGTCTCTTACCGTTTGGCTTTACCTCCCCAACTATCTCATGTGCATAACGTATTCCACGTATCCTTATTGAGAGGCTACAACTATCATCCGCTGCATGTAGTTTCGTATCCATTGGAGCAGATTAGTGCTGACTTGTCTTTGGCCGAAGAGCCTGAGGCTATCTTAGATCGTCAGGAAAGAGTCGCGAGAAATAAGGTCATTCTGTTTGTCAAGATTCTTTGGAAGAATCATCCCGAGCGTGAAGCTACTTGGGAGACCGAAGAATCTATGCGAGCTAGTTATCCGCATTTCTTTCCATGATTTGGTACGTTTCCGTTTAATCATTTCATTTCAATTTCGCGGACGAAATTTTCTTGTTAGAAGGGAAGAGTTGTAAAACCCAAAATTTTGAATTCATAATTTTACGTCTAATTTAAATTTTAGCCTAAGTCATATAATAATTAATAAAAGCATAAAACCATATGTTAGACTATTGCTAATGGGAGTTGGATTTCACCAAGTGACCCCAAAAGTGACGTGTCACTTCCCCTAGCACACCTCAAAAGCAACGCGTTGCCTTCCAACCTTTTTCACAATTCGGTTGCCTCACCAACCGAAACTTTGAATGATCAATGCTTTAATTTGGGAGTAAAATATTCAAATGGTAGTACAAAGCATGCAAAAATGGGGTTGCTTTTGTGGGGTTGCTTTTGTGGTCACCACTAGCTAATTGTGGTTGGGGTGGAGTTGTGGAGAGAGAAAGCTGAGGTGGCGCTGAGGTGGCGCTGACGTGGCGGGGTTACTTTTGTGAAAGTGGTGTTGCCATTAGCATTAGTCTTATGTGATATAATACAATATATGAGTTATAACATAAGATAACTAAATAAATAAATTGTTACAATCTTTTCCTTAATACTTGTTCGAATCCTGCCCTCCCCTCCCCTATACTACACCTTTTATGTCATAAACTAAAGGCTAAGAATAAAATACTAAGTCCCTACCTATCCTAAACAAAATGAACAACTTTGTACACAAACACCTTTCACACGCTTCTTTTTTTTTTGACAAGATTTATATTCTATTCATTCCATATGTTTGCACATTCTGATAAGAACCAAATTTCATTATGATAAGACATAGCATATCATTTAACAAGTTAAGTATATTCATGCATATCTTCCCTCAAAGTCAAATATACGACATACCCTTTATAACACACGGCATTCTTTTGTTTCCCCTCTCAAATAAATACACGTATTCTCATAATCCTCGAAATACAAAACCTAAAAGTCTAAATCTCTCTCAAAATATACGCTGCTACCTGTTGTCCTTGTTCTTTACATTCGAAATCAAGGAGTGCCAAAAGGGTTTCTATATCGTGAGTTGTGGAAGCTATTCGAAGGAGTATTTGGTTGGTGTTTCGGCTAGAATACATTGATTCGATCCTTGTTCTTTTGTCACGCATCAACGTAATATCGATCACACCGTTATTCGAATCTCTTTGATATGTTTTGGTTATCATTCTTCTTGTTTTTCTTTGGTCTCCTAATCGAATTTTAACACATAAAATGATAACCATCTCACATAAAATAACGAATCTTGGACTCATAAAATCGACACATAATCTGGTTGCTTTACTGCTGTTCATAATATATAAAAACGCCACAGGAAACCATGTTATAACCAGGCCAAACCTGGTGTATTCGACCCTTGCTTCTTTTCTGTTTGATCGACCCATGTTACTGATTGTTTTATCTATCTTTACTAGACTCTAAGCTGGTCTTTCAGCCCTATTTGAACCACTTAATGCACGCTTAATGAACCTTACTAAACTGGAAACCACATGAACATGTTATCGATGGCTGGGGTTGTTTGGTGATTTTATGTGGAGTGTTTTTGTGTCGTTATTGTTGTCTTTGTGCATGTGGAATTGTGTGTCGACATGGGGCTGTTATACATGTATAAAATCGACTAAATAAACATATGAGACGTGTGCTATAATCAGATCTAAAAGGTTAGACTTAGACTATTTTGGTCTCGTTAAACTTCATGGTTGTCTTGATAAAACTGAGGTCGTGTGTATGTATGCATGGTTGCGTATGTATCGTTCTTAGGGCGGTTAGTAGAGGGTGTCACGGGTTGGTTTCATGTTCGCGGACTGATTTGAGCACTTGGTGTGTGTCGCGAGTCGGTGTGTGTTGATTATCTCATTGTGTGGTTCGACAAACTGGTTAGTATTACAAAAAAATGTGATGAGTCTTGGTTCATTTTATTTTCTCGCTGGAATGTGGCTACTCAAGGTGTGTGTGATGGTTTTGAGTCTTGCATGAAACAGTATATATAACAACAAATGGTTCTTTGTAAACCTACTAGTACCATATACTTATAATATGAGTTAGAATATCTAAAATACTGTATAAAACCTAAACAAATAAGTCGAAGGGTGCATGTTCTTTTATACGAGAATAAATGATATGTTATGTGAGTAAGACTAGTTTCATGCATGCATGTATCTCATATAATACATAAAAAATAAAACATGTGAGTGTGTCATCTGAATACTAGATAATCATGCGTGAGTTGGGTTTGTTGGGCATGCGTGTGAGTGCCAATTATATTTTGGGTCGTCGCGGTCTATGATTAATGTCGGCATACGTTAATAAATTATAACGACGGGGTCCAAAATTATAATCCTAATATTAATTTATTAAAATAAATTTTAAAATATTTTTTTTGACTTTTAATATTTAATTTTGATAAATTACATTTTATACCCTAAACTTCTAATTTGATCAAACCTAATTTGGAATCACATTTATAATCTAATTAAGTTATGCATTAATTAATGAAACCCTAAACCTATGTTTTGAACATTTTAACCTAAATAAACCCTAAATATGAAGACGTAATTATAACAATCATTTAAAATCCGTTATATTAAATAAGCGTATAAGTAATATGTAATTATAATTCGTGTAGGTTCGGTGAAGAAGGAGTGATCCACTTTTCCCTGTGTTCTTTTCCATTTGCTTTCATTTCCTAAGGTACAGATATTCCGCCTTTTTAGTAAAGGCCATCTTTCTCTATTTTGTTTAATATTTCGATTATGATCCCTTCAGTTAAGCCATTGCTATGTTCCATTTGTTTGATCCGTGTTTGTTGATATTTGATATTGATATGAGCTTGATATTCGTTTGCATGCTATATTTCTTTTCTATAGCATTCTTGATTCTTTGCCCATTATGTGTTACATGTATATGATTTGATTAATTTGTAGCGAGTCATGGGGAGTCCATGGCCTTGCCACTGATGCACCAGTGGTATTGACACTATCTGTGGAGGTGGGTTTTAGTCCACAACGTTCCCTTTAAGCTAGCTATTTAGGCCTATATTTATTATTGTATATGTTTACTTAGCCTAGAGCTTTGTGCATATATATTTGTTTTGCAGGGGGCGTATGGATGCATCCTAGGTACTTTGTTTTGTATTATTTGGTGAATGGTTTAGTGTGTGCAATACACTCCATTTCACACTAGTACATTGGAGTTGCAAATCCTTTGTGCAATTTGTATGATTATCTGGGCATTTCTTTGTTATCATTTGACATCCTTATATTTCTATTCTCTTTATGCTTATTACACGTTGTATTCTCTTTGCTTATGATTATATTCGTTTCATATTCCTTTTAATGAATCCTTGATTCATTATCATATATGCGATATTTCGTTGACCTTATTCTTTACAGATTCTCGTGGACTCTTATTCGTCTATTCTTTTCGTTTATGCTTATTACCTATCTTTATTTATATCTGTTCACTGAGCGTTAGCTCAGCCGCATTTTCTTTTCTCTGCGGCAGGTAATAAGCGGGAAGCGGGGCTTTGAGTGATGAGTGTAGGATGCTAGAGGACCTATACTTAGTGTTTCCCCATTGTTTTGGATTTTCAAACTTAGTACTTTGACTTGTTATTTCGTTTAGACTTATGTATTTCCGGATTATTTTCCTTTGTATAGCCCTGGTTAAGGCTATACTCTTTAAGTCATTGTTTCTTATGACTTGTTAATTATCTTTTAATAAAGACTTCCGCTTGCTTTGCTATGTTCTGATTACACACCATAATGTTACATTCTAGCCTTTTCGGGTTGGGGTGTTACAGGCAACATACCAGCAATTGGTAGACAAGGCTTTTAACAAGCAGATAGGGAGAAATTTGGAAGCGTACATTGATGACATGGTCATAAAGAGTAGGACAGAGGAAGACTTGCTCTCTGACATCCAAGAAACCTTTGACCAATTAAAGGCAATCAACATGAAGCTTAGTCCGAAGAAATGCTCTTTTGGTGTCGAAGAAGGGCAATTCCTTGGACATCTAATCACGAAGCAAGGAATTAAGGCTAATCCTTCGAAGGTGAAAGCCATTACAGACTTGCAACACCTAAAGACCTTGAAGGAAGTACAAAGCATTAATGGAAAGCTAGCAGCACTTAGTAGATTTTTTTCGAAGGGTGTAGATCGATCTCTATCATTCTTTAAAATTTTTAAAGAATGCATGGACAAGAAAACTTTCCAATGGAGTGTTGAAGCTGAGGCAGCCTTCCAAAAGTTGAAAGAGTTAATGGAAATTCTACCAATGCTCACAGCTCCAATCAAAGGAGAAGTTTTATATATGTATATCGTAGCATCCTACAAAAGTATAAGTGAAGTACTCTTGGCCGAAAGGAAAAAGAAGCAAATCTCGATCTACTTCGTTAGCCAGGTTTTACAAGGGGCGGAATTGAACAATCCAAAGCTGGAAAAGCTAATTCTAGCTTTGGTTCATGCCGTAAGATGTCTCCGAAGGTACTTCCAAGCCCATCCCATCATAGTACTGACTGATAGACCCATCAAACAAATACTATCGAAGCCTGAAAAGTCAGGAAGAATAGCCAAATGGGCCATCGAGTTTGGGGAGTACGAGATAGAATACAAAGGGTGAAACTCCATAAAAGGCTAGATACTTGCAGATTTCTTAGTTGAAACTCCATCTGAACCTGGTCATGCCGCGGATATACCCAAAGGAGAATCCTCTGAAGAGAAAGAAGAACGGAAGCTATACACGGACGGAGCATCTAGTTCTGATGGTTCTGGAGCAGGATTAATGCTAGTAAGTCCTGAAGGATAGGAGTATACCTATGCACTACATTTCGATTTCGAAGCAACAAACAATGAAGCAGAATACGAGGCTTTGTTAGCAGGACTTCGTTTACCTAGAGACATGGAAGTACGCCATTCTTTTGGTTTTCGTCGACCCACAACTGTTCACAAATCAAATTAAAGGCTCTTATGAAGCAAGGCAGCCTACCATCAAACAATACCTGGATAAAGCCAAAGAAATCCTAAACGGATTTGCATCTTACACCATTGAGCATTTTCGAAGAAACAAAAATAAGAAGGCATACGTGTTGATCAAACTAGCTTCTATGGCTTTTGCTCACCTTACTAAAGAGGTTCTGGTCAAAGTGTTGGATGAAAGATCCATTCAAAGGAAAGAAGTGTCGGACGTCATATTGGAGGAGGGATCCAACTGGATGACTCCGATTAGAGAATACCTTATTAGTGGGATCCTGCCAGAAGACCCAAAGTTGGCGAGAAAGATCAGGATTAAGGCTCCACAATACAGGCTGATCGGGGATAACTTATACAGAAGGTCTTTTCTTTCTCTTTGGGTTCGTTGCGTTGGGCCGAAACAAGCTTCGAACATAATATATGAAGTCCATGAAGGGTCTTGCAGCCTGCATGCAGGGCCTCTCTCCGTTGTCTCGAAGATTATGAAGCTGGTATATTATTGGCCTTCAATGCATAGGGACGCAACATACATAATTCATAAATGTGAAGCATGCCAAATTCACTCGAATGTTCCTAGACTTCTGAAGCAAGATATCACCTCCGTCACGTCCGCATGACCCTTTTCCCAATGGGGAATTGATATTGTCGGACCTCTACCAGTGGCACCAGGAGAAGTGAAATTCTTAGTGGTTGCCATAGATTACTTCACTAAATGGGTGGAAGCCTAACCTTTAGCATCAGTGACAGGCAGACACATGGAAAAATTTGTATGGGAACACATCATCTGTCGGTTCGAGGTTCCTCACATTATTATCTTTGATAATGGGAAGCAGTTTGCCGAAGGGATATTTCCCTCTTTTTGCAAAGGTCTAAAAATAAAACAATCATTCACATCCGTGTACCACCCCCAAGGCAATGACCAAGTAGAAGTTAACAACAGATACATTGTGAATGGGATCGAGCGAAGGCTAGGTCGAAGTCATCATGGATGGGTAGACGAACTGCCACATGTCCTTTGGTCGCATAGGATACACCCCAAATCGAGTCATGGGGAAACACCTTTCAGCCTCACTTACGAAACAGAAGCAGTCTTGTTAGCATTAAAAATTATATTAAAAAGTGATGGTCATTCTCATTTATTGTAACGTTGTAATGTGTCGTAGTTTTTGTTATTAGAATAGTCAATGGGCCTTGGTCTTGGTAAGCTAATATGTCATGTGTTATGTAATGTAAGCCTTTATATGTAAAAGGAAACCAAGCCCATGGAAAGCCTCTTAAGGCATCATGTTAAGAACTATATAAACACCTCAAAGGCTCATTTGAGGGGTGTGCTTGTGTGTGAAAGTGTGTGTGTTTTTAATAAAAGCTTTCTATTTCATCTCTTATTCTTATTACATATTAACGCCACATACATCTTACCAAATCACCATCTTTACTTCATTTACATGCTATATTGTTATCAAAGTTGATATATCTAAGGTCCTACAAGTCTTTCCCTCAGAAATAAGTGTTTAAACAGAACGCGTCGTTAACTTTGAAACCTTAGAAAATGAGGAAAGGCTTCGAGAAAATCTTGATCTAGTTGAAGAACTAAGGGAAATAGCCTCTATTAGGGAAGCTATGTGCAAGCAAAAGTTTGAAAAATACTATAACAGCAGAGTTCGACTTTCAAATTTTAAGGCAGGAGAATATGTCCTTTGACTCAATAGCGCAAGTAAAGCTGAGTATCAAGGTAAGCTAGGATCTACATGGGAGGGACCCTATGTAGTAGCTGAAGCCTACGGAAATGGAACCTACAAACTCACAACACTCTTCAGAGATGAGGTTAATGGAACATGGAACGGTACTAACCTTCGTAAGTTTTACATATAAGACTTACAGTTTTAAAGATAATTTGCTTATTTGGATTCTTGTATTGCATTCTTCTCATTTTGGGAATGAAGCATTAATGGTAGGTGTCTTAGTATTCATTTATTAAAATGATGTAATCCTCCCTACCCAATTAATGATATAATGTTTTCCCTTGAATCTCTTGTTTCGTCTTATACAACAAAGATTTACTCAGCCAAGTACTTAAAGTTTCAATGTTCGAAGGATGAAGCAAGATACGCTTGTCTTGTATATTAATAACATCTGATATACTTCACATTAACTTTCCTAAGAGTCTTAGGTATTCGAAGCCCTCTGCACTAAAAAGATAAAGATGGAGTGGGTCACGACCCTCCGTCAGCAGTCAAATTATACGATTGCTAAAAATCTTGGTTCAAAATACACACAATAAGGATATTTTTCTACTGAAACCTTAGGTTGTATGCTAACATTAATAATTGATGTTAAGAGAAGAAAATCCGATAACAATACAGGATAGAATCCCTCACAAAGTAGATTTGTATCTGATAATGTACCCTCCAAACAGGTCGAAGGACTCCCCTTCGGTCCTGCTCGAAACCTACATAATCACAGGCTCTGGCTAGCCTCCTAACACTTTCATTGGCGTAAAACTAGTCACCAATGACCTAGTTACCAGATGGGAATTGATGAGGCAAAAAATGATCCGTTTTTAGGGGGTTATTTAAGCCCGAATCCGAATTTATTTGATCAAATATTGCCCTAAATCGTTCCTTTTGTGATTTTAGGTACTTTGGGAGAGAAATCTGGAAAAGGAAGCAATTTTTGGAGCATAAAAGTGAAGAAAACGCCAAAGTCTTAATTTTCCATGCTGGGAACAGTAGGTGACGGCGTCCAGAGCAATCCTCTGACGGCGTCAAGAGCAGAAGTCCATGATGACCCAGTACAGATTTGACGGCGTCAGGAAGGAAGGGCGTCAAGAGTAAAAGAGTCATGACGGCCTGGAATTGTTTAAGTCTTGACGGCGTCAAATGTAGATCAAGGCAGTCCGAGAAGATTTTTGGCGGCGAGGTGACGGCGTCACAATGTTTGTCTTGACGCCGTCAAACCTATTTTTCTATATATAGTTTTCTAATTTTCACACATAAAGGATAGAAGTTTTGGAGAAACCCTAAGTACGATTTTGGTGCAACTTTTACAGGTTTTTCAAGGGTTCCAAACCCGTGATACCTTGCATTGTAATTGAGATAAGTGTTCCTTTAATTCAATCAATATGTCTATGTGTTGGTTGTCTATATCTTGTTCTTGTCTCAATTCCATTATGCTAGGCTAGATCTATCTTGTGTTTGCTTAGATCTAATGAAAACTAGATGTTAATTATGTGTTGATTACTTGTTTATTCTTGTCTTGGATGAGTGATTTATATGTTAGGCTTAAGAAAACTGGCAGATCTCCATTTGGTAACATGCTTGAACATCTTAAGAAACATGAACCGAGGCGCACTAGGTCTTTATTGGTTGTATTTAATGCATGAGCCACTGTTTACAATCCCTATAGTTGTGTTGGGCATGGTGTAGGAGGAGATAAGAGCTCATAGAATTGGGGAGTTATGTGTGCCACCCCATGAATGATATTAAGGAATACGATCCGTCATCCATGCAATTATAACAAGTAATTAACGTGTAAAAGATGTCTAGGGAGTAGTGAAATCTAAGTAAACACATTTTCTCCAATTACTGCTCACAACTTTAGTATAATTTAGTTTATTTTCATTTTTAGTATTTTATTTTGAGTGCATCTTAGTAATGGGTTAGTTGATTAGCAACTAATTCCGCCCAAATCCTTCAAACCCGAGATATTTACTTGCTTTCTAAAAAATATAAAAATACAAAAATAATCATCCCTCACCTTTAGAACTAGTATTTAGGCTTTCTAATCCTAGCGACACTATTCCTAAGCTGAACGATCAATCCCCCGGTACTTGTCACTATACTATACTACAATGATCAGGTACACTGCCTGGTGGGGGTTGTAAGCTTCTCGAGATCCCTTGAGAGGTAAAGCCTGTTGCGATTCCCACGCATCAAGTTTTTGGCCCGCAGCCCGGGGAATAGTTATTGTCTAGGTTAGAATTTCTTTTTATTAGATCTACTTGCTAGATTCCTTTCTAGTAAGATTTTATTTTTATTTTTTTTGGTTTCTTTAGTCTATCTATTTCTTTGTGCCTTTGTTCGTAACCACCCGACACCATGGACAACGGGAACATCTTTGAACCCATCATCCCACCACAACAAAACCCACCATTAGAACCCCTTAGGCCCCGAACCTTAGGAGAGTATTCCCGACATAGCCATCAAGGCTACCGAAACACCATTGAGCTCACCGGAGCCAATGTGACCCCCTTGCGATCCGACACCATCCGGTTGGTGCAAAGCGGATGTGCATTCCATGGACTTCGTTCTGAAGATCCAAACCAACATCTTAAGGACTTCCTCAAAATCGTAGATTCCATAGACCTAGATGTTGCAACTAGAGAGACAACCCGATTACGCCTATTCCAATTCTCTCTACAGGATCAAGCTAGTCAATGGCTTGAGTGTTTACCCACGGGATCCATCACCACATGGGATGATCTCACCACTCATTTCCTTTCTCAATTTTTCCCACCGGGGAGAACTACTAAGCTTAGAAATGACATCTTGATGTTCCAACAACGTCAAAATGAATCTCTTTATGAAGCATGGACTCGTTTCAAGGACTTACTCCAAAAAGTCCCTCATCATGGCATAGATCTTTGGCTCCAAGTCCAAATCTTTTATGACCATATCGACATCTCCACGAGGCGAGCCATTGACCAATCGGCCGGTGGTAAGCTACGTGATCTAAGTGCGGAACAATCATGGGAACTTATAGAAGATCTTGCTCCCTATGACAACTAAAGTTGGAATGACCCCCGTGATTTGAACAAAACGGTCAAGGCAATATCTTTGCCTTCGAACAATTCTAGCACTCCCGATCGTAGGATCATGGAACTTGAAGGTCGAGTCAAGTCTCTCATGAAATCTTACGAATCTCCAAAATCCTTAAGCCATGTAAGCAGAATCACTTCCCCATGTAAATTATGTAATGGTCCTCACGAGACTCACAACTGCATGGAGCTTCCAAAACGTGCTTATAACGAATTCACATCGTCACACATGGGACGAGGCCCTCGCACTTCTGACGAGGCCTATGAAGCATGGAAGGATAAACCTAATTTCAGAGGGTACCAAACGCGGAGCGTATCCTTCAATTACTCCTCACCCCTCACTTGGACCGAGCATTTTCCCTCACAAAGCACTCCTAGGCAGAGCTGTGAAGACGCCTTGCGAAAGTTCATTCTATCTCAAGAATAACAGCTCTCCACGCTCGAGGCTAAATTTAGACAACAGCAGGCCGATGTGAATAACAAGATTTGTAATCTGTTAACTGCTATCAAAGAGCGTGTTATTAATAAACCTATTTGCGTTGATGAGGTCAAGTCTGCTACCATCATGAGTCCGCCAACCTCTCCTGTGAAAATAAAAAGCCCCAGTAAGCTATTTAAACATCTATCACCAAAAGAAAAAGAACCCGTCAACCCCCTAGGGCCAATCCATTTCGTAAACACCATCACCACAATATCTGCCTCCACACCTAACCTAAGCCAACAACAAACTAAAAAAACTAGTCATACAGCTGAAAATGAGACCTCAAAGGTAAACCACGACCTGACTGGAAACCCTGTCAACTCATCCGAGCGGTACATCGCACAAGAACCTAGTAAATCAGATGAGGAGAAAGAGAGATCAGAAGAGCATAAGAGAAATCCAACCATTTTGGGTAAATCTATTATAGAAGAACCCGCGAGAAAAATGGAGAATGTTACTAGTGTGAGTAGCGATAGGACTAAGGAAAATAACCATAAAGTTTTCAAGATCTCCTGCACCATTAAGGAAAAGCTCCTAACCGATAGTCATATAGACCCTCTCACCAATCAACCATTAACCAACCTTGTTCTGGGGAAAATATTTATCAATGAATCAGGAGTAATCCTTGATGAGATGGATGGAAGTGTAATGTTCACCAATGGTGTTAAGAAGGTGATTTTTCGTGGGGGTAATGAAGAGGTTTACGAATATCGTCCTTCCCTTGAGGGGAATCTATTCGGATCCAGGAATGGAGAGTCGGGGAAGATAAGGAGGCGTGATCCGAATAATCTCAAAATTCCATGCATGATCGGTCACAAGCATTTTGATAACGTCTACATCAACATATTCATGCCTAAGAATGTTATGTCCCTGTTCCATTACAACAATATCTGCAGATGGGGAATGATTTACAAAGGAGAGAAAGTGGTTGGTAAAGATCATGAAATCCGGGTGTTCGTAGGTAACATGGCATTTACTATGGAATTCACGATTGTGGACAACATTTAGGACTATGTCGACCCTAGGTTGTCACAAGTCGTTTTTGGGGCACCCTTTTGTGAAATTACTAATTTGATAATTGATGACCGGAATGGAATCATGACCTTTGCTGATGGAATTAGGAGGGTTTCATACCAAACGCCTTACAAAAGAAATGATCTTAGGGAAATAGATTGTGACGGGCTTGATAGGATAAGTTCCCAACTTATTTTGTGCGATGAAGATGTTCGGAGAGGGTGTAAGAACACTTCTGATTTATCATGTGGATTCTTTAGGGATGTTAGTAAGCTTGGTTCTAAGTATCGAAAAGATATCTTTGAATTCGAAGACCCGAAGTACTTACGCTATGAAAGCGATACTGGTTTAGAAGACGACCTAGAGAATGGAACCAATGATGAAATCACGTAGTAACCCATGACCTTGAGTCTAGCTACAAGACTCGTAAATAAAGAAAAGCGCTTCTTCGGAGGCAACCCATGTTTTGTGTGATTTTATTTGTTTGATTGTTATTTGCTTCCGTATGCATGCTTAATTTTTATTGTTGGTTGATCATGTTTCTAAACTAAATAGTGGAAATACTTTACTTTTTTGTTTTGGCTTAGTGTTAACTCCACCTAAAGGTATTTTTGCAAAAGATAAGTGTAAGGGGAAACCCCAAATATGTTTTTAAGAAACAAACCGATCATGATTCTCCACAATATTAAATGAACATGTGTATTCGTATTTGTTAGAGTCAAATGCTTGTATTGAGTCATAATGAAGTTTTGCAGGATTTTTCAAGAAGTAGGACCAAGTTTTTCCAGAAATTTTCCGAAAACTTAACATAAGGATTTCTGCAGGTCAATTCTGACGGCGTCAGGGGTTTACTCTTGACGGCGTCAGGTGTAAAAATCTGGAAATTTTACCGGTTTTGTTTTTCTAACGGAGTCTTATGGTTTTTGTGAATTATTAAGTTTTATAATCTCCAAGAGATCTGCAAACTTCATTCCACAAGCATTATATCTTATCTTGTTTTCTAGGATTTAGTAACTTATATAAAATGCCGCCGATTTTACGCGAGGTTGTCTTGTCTATGTTATCAGGTTTTACAGGTTATGTATGACAAGAAGATGATTTATATTATAGAAGGGAAGCTTTGATTGTTCATTTTCTTGGAGGAAGATTTAACCTGGCCACCCTATTATCCATACCGAGCGAATTAGGGGAGTATTTGATTTCATTCTTTTTAACTTTTTCACTTCTACATTCTTTACTTGAACATTGGGGACAATGTTCATCTTAAGTGTAAGGGGAGGGTAAAAAGATGATACCTTACATATACACTTTCGCTTGAGTTTGTTTTGTTTAAAGGTAGATGTGTAATAAAACTATGAGAAATACCTGTTAGTGCAATTTTAGCACCAAATTTAAATTTTTTTACAACATTTAGGAGTGAAACTTTAGCCATAGCAAGCGTCTCATGGATAGGAGATTGTATGACTAGCACATAACCGTATATTCAGAAAAATTTTCCACCCAAATATATGAGGTTCGCCTTTAGATTTGATAGGAAAAGCATTTACTATTAGTGCTTATGAGTGTACCGGTAGCATTTAGATTCTAGAACTTGCGTTAGTGATGCATCCCGAGACCGCTAGTGAGACTACATTCGTGTGGTAGGATTTACTACATGATAAGAGGCATTAGGATTACCCTTGTGTTAAACCCGTATCATAATTACTTGACCATTTAAGTCATATTACTTGGCTAGTTAAGTCAACTAATTTTTCCCACACCCTTAGCGTTGTACTCATTTTTAGTACACGAAACCCCTAGTACACCCCTTCGAGCCTATCTTTTCGTTTCTAACTTTAAGCATTTTACTTAAAGGAAGAATTTGTTACACCCCACTTAAATGTACAACCAAATCGCCTTAGCCTTCCGTGTATGCGCTCATTTTTAGTGCATTATTGTTATTTGTTAAACCCTAAGTTAACTATCTAATTGATTACATGGTTGCTAAGTCGAGTCATATCCTTGTACATATTGTTTTGGGACGATTGGGACTCATGGGTATGTACTTATTTTATGGAGTAATGGGGAAGAACATCATTTATTACCCCCATATGTACGTTAATCTTAAAAGTGCTCCAAGTGTTTTGATTTTTTTAATTCGAGTCATTAGTTTAGTTAAATGTAAAGTATGTAAAGATTCAAGTGTAAGGGAAATTTTCATTCCCTACGATGTATTATTTTGGATGGTAGGGTAAGAGTGTATGAAAAAAAAAATCGGAAAAAAAAATAGAAAAATCAAGAAAAAGAAAAAAAAATAGAAAAAGGAAAAGAAAAAAAAAACATACAGACTACCATCCCTTTTTATTCTATGTTCATTTTTTGTTTTTGGTTATTTTTCATTTATTAGCATAAGTCGAGTCTAGTTTTGGCTTAGCAACACCATATTGTATATGTAATTAACTAAGATTGTTAACTCGCCACCAGTAAAACTTCCTTTATCCAACAAAACCGTGTATTTCATATCCCTACACCTAACGTTACAACCCTTTAAAAGACCTCTTTGATAGTTTATCCTAGGTGCTTACACCATGTGGTGGAGGTTTGATCCTTTCCCAAGCCTATGGTAATCTATTTTGCTATGACAGGTAGTGAGAGATATCTTCCGTTCCATATTGTAATTTACACTTTATTACACCCGAGAGATGTGAGTATCTAAACACTATTTGTGAGGTGCTAGTATATGACTTCCGTGCTTGTCTATTGGTCTTTAGTGGAACGATTATTTGTTGTAATTACTTTTATATAAGTGTTAAATGACCCCTAACTTGTATTTTGACTAGAATAAAAGCGCATTTGCTTGAGGACAAGCAAATCTCAAGTGTAAGGGTATATGATGAGGCGAAAAATGATCCGTTTTTAGGGGGTCATTTAAGCCCGAATCCGAATTTATTTGATCAAATATTTCCCTAAATCGTTCCTTTTGTGATTTTAGGTACTTTGGGAGAGAAATCTGGAAAAGGAAGCAATTCGGACATTTTTGGAGCATAAAAGTGAAGAAAACGCCAAAGTCTTAATTTTCCATACTGGGAACAGTAGGCGACGGCGTCAAGAGCAATCCTCTGACGGCGTCAAGAGCAGAAGTCCATGACGACCCAGTACAGATTTGACGGCGTCACGAAGGAAGGGCGTCAAGAGTAAAAGAGTCATGACGGCCTGGAATTGTTTAAGTCTTGGTGGCGTCAAATGTAGATCAAGGCAGTCCGAGAAGAGTTTTGGCAGCGAGGTGACGGCGTCACAATGTTTGTCTTGACGCCGTCAAACCTATTTTTCTATATATAGTTTTCTAATTTTCACACATAAAGGAGAGAAGTTTTGGAGAAACCCAAAGTACGATTTTGGTGCAACTTTTACAGGTTTTTCAAGGGTTCCAAACCCTTGATACCTTGCATTGTAATTGAGATAAGTGTTCCTTTAATTCAATCAATATGTCTATGTGTTGGTTGTCTATATCTTGTTCTTGTCTCAATTCCATTATGCTAGGCTAGATCTATCTTGTGTTTGCTTAGATCTAATGAAACCTAGATGTTAATTATGTGTTGATTACTTGTTTATTCTTGTCTTGGATGAATGATTTATATGTTAGGCTTAAGAAAACTGGCAGATCTCCATTTGGTAACATGCTTGAATGTCTTAAGAAACATGAACCGAGGCGCACTAGGTCTTTATTGGTTGTATTTAATTCATGAGCCACTGTTTACAATCCCTATAGTTGTGCTGGGCATGGTGTAGGAGGAGATAAGAGCTCATAGAATTGGGGAGTTATGTGTGCCACCCCATGAATGATATTAAAGAATACGATCCGTCATCCATGCAATTATAACAAGTAATTAACGTGTAAAAGATGTCTAGGGAGTAGTGAAATCTAAGTAAACACATTTTCTCCAATTACTGCTCACAACTTTAGTATAATTTAGTTTATTTTCATTTTTAGTATTTTATTTTGAGTGCATCTTAGTATTGGGTTAGTTGATTAGCAACTAATTCCGCCCAAATCCTTCAAACCCGAGATATTTACTTGCTTTCTAAAAAATATAAAAATACAAAAATAATCATCCCTCACCTTTAGAACTAGTATTTAGGCTTTCTAATCCTAGCGACACTATTCCTAAGCTGAACGATCAATCCCCCGGTACTTGTCACTATACTATACTACAACGATCAGGTACACTGCCTGGTGGGGGTTGTAAGCTTCTCGAGATCCCTCGAGAGGTAAAGCCTGTTGCGATTCCCACGCATCAGGAATTCGCAAGTCGAAGGATTAAACCCTTCGGGGTATCCTTCGATGAAATGTATGGACGGAGTAATGCCAAGTCCAAACATGGGGAAGACCAAGTCTAACCCACGTCTCATCTCCCTCCTTAGCTTTCCCGCTAAACCAGGAGGAGTGGGACACTAACCCCTAGCGGTTTCCACTTATCATAGGACGCCCTCATGATCTCCGAAAAAGGTGTAAGCACTCTCCAAGGTGTTTTTCTCCCCTATAAATAGCTTGGACGATCCACAAGTCTGGTATGCAATCTCAATTACTCTACATTACTATATTCTCACTAAAATTTTCATACCAAATACTTATTCACACGCCGGAGGTGGTTCACAGGGCCCAACCGCTGCGCAATCACTTAACGTAGTGTCTTCGTATTTCTTATTTTTAGGTTAGACACAAGCTTGGCTCAACCACAACATCCCCTATATCCTTTGATCACCATCGAATGCCTGGTCGTGCAAATTATTGTACAATCAGTATCAAACCCTACGAACATCAAAATTATTCAAAAACATAAACAATGTTTTCGGGTACACACCACCCTTGAGGTTAATTCAATGCCAACATGGCAGCCTTTAAACATTCTTGGAAGAATGTGGATCATCATGATGTAAAGGAGAGGGGGGGGGGGGGCTTCGCAAATGAAGTTTTCTTGCTAGATGATGATGGATGGATCCTTCGAGGCTTTTTTGAAAGAAGCTCCCTAACCAAAGCCATGGGATCTTTGGTTGCTTCGCTGAGAAAGGGAAACACCGTTGATGCCAAAGCATTACACATATCATCATACTCCCTTTCATGGGAAGAACGGTAATATTTTACTTTTGACAATATTACGGGCTCCCCGGTTGCAGCTACTTCCTCCAAAGTTGTACATTTACCATGATAGATCATAACATTCACCAAATCGGCTATAACCTTACCCACCTCATCGCTATGGTACAACTCCATGGCAATATATGGGATAACCTTTGAGATAAACTCGACCCTTTCTTTTTGAAGATATTGACATCGCAGGACCAAACCATCCACCTCCTCTTTAAGCTTAACCTCCTGCGACAAAAGTCTAGCCTTTTCGGATTCCATACCTTCGCATTTGGACTCTAGCGTTTTGAGCCTCTCTTTTAACCCAATTATTTTTTACCCCTCTAATTTGAGCTTTCCACACTTAATTTGTGCTTCTTTAAGTTGGCTGACGAGCTGACTCAAAGGTCCTGCACGACAGGGTTCTTTTCAAGATTCTTCATCACCTTATCACAGTTAGCCTCCAACTCAGCATACTGCCGTTCTCTGCTTTTCTCCCTAGCAACAATGCCTAACTCCTCCTTGGCATTCTTGATAGTTCGAATCAACTCTCTTGTCCGCGTGTTGAGGTGGTTGTTAAGAATGTCCTGACATTTATAGCCCTTGTCATGGAGATCGCATAACCTCTCAAGGGACATATCATCAAGTGTTCGCTTCCAACTTGCTGGCATGACACCTTCGACCAGCTGACGACAAGCGAAAGAATTTGGCAACTCCTTGGTATTAGATAACCATACATATCATTTAATAATTAGATAGGGAGAAGTATAATAATCGCAGGGTTCTATCAAATTTTTCTTACCATGAATGTCTTCATCCTCTGAATTCTCTGAAACTACGGACACAATAGCCTTGCTATGGGATTCCTTTTGCTTCACAATCCTTGAGGTAGGGATGGGTATGTCCAGCTTCCTTTTGGGGAAAGGCTTCAGAGACTTTGTACTAGTTCCTTTCCTTTCACGCACCCTGTTACCTATACCGAAGGATCAAGCAATACTAATTTTGTTGTCGTCAGATGGATGATAATCTAAATCAGCAATATCCTCCACCACCAAGGGATTTTCCTCTGTGTTCAAAGGAACCAATGTTGTGGCTTCAGCCTCCACAGCGACACCATCAAAATTATTATGGTTCACAGATATGGAAGGAGAACCAACTCCATAGTTGAAATCCTTTAGCTCTCTGGGAAGGAAGCTAACCTCTTTCGCACCACCGGACACAATGAAATTTCGAAAGGCCATCTCTGCAAAATGAAAGAATGCATAAACATCATCAACCGAGTTATTTCTTTTAAGTAAATTGATATGTTTACATACTCTGTCCATCACATTCTATCTCAGGCTAAAGAGGTGACCCCTCCCAATGATCAATGATGCCTGCCATATATAGAATGGGCTCCGAGAAGGTTTGGACATCCACAGGGTAGCGAGCGAGACACTGGTAGAGTGGATCAGTACGAACGTTGCATGGCAATTGATAATTAAATTTCTTGCGGTCAAAATGGAAGGATTCATTCAGAAGGGCTGGATATTGTAGAGGTATGATTGTATTTTGAATATAAAAGAACTTCCCTTTCTAGTTCGTGATATTCATGAAAGGTTTTGTTATTAAGACAGGAACATCTTGCTCTACTGTTATAATCAAGAAACACCTTCGGGAGGTCGAGGTTGATCGAAATACATCATTATTCTAGAGAGAGAAAGTAGAGAGAAGGTGAGGTGAAACAAAGATATTATGATTAAGAAAGATAAGCTTACACACCCACACCCCTCAAGTGAAGACTTGAGGGGTATTTATAGGCCTTACATAAGACAACTATTACAATATTACATTAGTTGTCCCTGCACTTTATGCATACTAGTTGTCTACTCCAATTCACGTAAATATCGCCCAGCTTCATTTCTAGCAATCTCCCTCCATCTGGAGATATACGTGAATTGGTTACAATGATTCCTAATAAGTAAAATAAAACAATCAAAGTAAGCGCATCAATGCTGAGGAAGACTTCATATCTCTTTTCTTAATAAATATCCCCAGCAATCTTTCTTTACTTGTAGACGAATCACTTGCTAATCTAATTGGGTTATTACTCCCTCCCAATTAGTAAGCCCTTTTTCATTTACATGCTCCCTCCCAAATAGACAACCCATTTGATATAACCTTGATGCTTGTTGAAGAAGTATCTTTGAATTCTGCTCAAATTGTCTTCAGTCACATATCATGTCATGCATAGCGGAAAATGAATCTTAGACTGATAATATGTAACTTCTTCACAGGTTTGTTTGAGGAGCATCATATCGTCAACTTCAATTCACTTAGAATGCTTCCAGTTCTTCAATAAAAGCCCCGATGTACACATTTCTCCCTCCTGGATGATGACGATCTCTCGGAATCATCATAAATATGTGTACATAAACATATCAACTAGAAGCAACATACAAATCAATACCCCATGAGTGAAATGGAAATATCTATTCTCTCTACAATTCATCTCAGATCAACCTCTTTTCACTTCCACTGGCTAATAGTAAGTAACCACGTGTGGAGACAAACCGATATGACAAACTTGGGTGTGAAGTAAAATTCCCAGACTTGTGACTTACGCTTGTACTATCCTGATTAAGAACCTATACTGAGCACAACAATGTTACTCCTTACAATATAGGTAGTAGCATATACCCAACCATCCATCCTTTATTGTATATCCATCTCTTGAACAATCCACAACCTTTTGTGACAATGAGCACTACAACGTAACTCCTTAAAGTGATAGCTATTGTGAGCATTAAGAACCAACTTATGCGTTTATAGATCTCACACACAGCTTGATGTCCAAGTCTTAGTCACTATTCCATAAATGCTCAAACAAGGATCTCCAAAAGTCTTGCATCCAACCAACCCCTAGACCTTGAGATACTAAGTACACGCACCCGTGAAACGTCACTTCAAGCTCAAATAAGTAATAAACAAATTATCCCTGTAGTCATCTTTTGATAATCGTTCAAAATTTTAGCCATTGATCTTTGGTGAATCTTGATCCGAATATTTTAAGCTATACGTGGTGTGTTTTTGGTGAAGCTTGAAATTCAATCTGGTTGATTCGTAGTGATTTCGTATTTTCCCTCCAAAAATAGAATTGAAAAATTTTCTCTCTCAAAATTTGGAAATCACTATGAAATGCAATTCTAAGGTTACCAGAAAATTTTGAGTTTTAAAAATTTTTACGCCAAATTTTACCGAAAAAATTTGAATTTTGGCCTAAAAATTTGAATTTCGGGCCAAAATTTTCAATGTTATACCAAACGTTGAATTTCACGTAAAAATTGAACGTTTAGTCTCCTCTAAAAGATAAATTTTACTCAAACCTTGTCTAACTCGATAACCTTATGTAACTAGATAACCTTTTAAACTTAGTAAAACCTTTCAAACACGATAACACCTTTCAAACTCGGTAAAGACTTGTAACTCTGTAAAACTTTGTAACTCGGTACACCTTGTAGTGTTTCTAACTCGATAAAGTCTATAACTCGGTAACTTTGTGTAACTTGATAAGGTGAATGATTTCTAACTCGATAAGAAGAAATGAATTGAGTATAGTTTCTCTTAGGGATCAAGCACAAAGAACCTTACTCGATAAACGATAAGGTAACGGCTAACTCGCCAAAATTGTAACTCGATACAAGTTACAGCTAACTCGGTGAACAAACTACCCTAACTCGATAACCTGACAGCTCTAACTCGCTAACCTAACTCGATAAAGCCAAGCTAACTCGATAGAATGCTGATGAACAGTAACAAAATCCAAGATTTCCACCCAAAAACACGATCTTTCACCACAAAACACCACGATTTGCCCCCGGTTAACTCTGATGCCACTTGTTATGATCAAGAAACACCTTCGGGAGGTCAAGGTTGATCGAAATACATCATTATTCTAGAGAGAGAAAGTAGAGAAAAGGTGAGGTGAGACAAAGATATTATTATTAAGAAAGATAAGCTTACACACCCACAACCCTCAAGTGAAGCCTTGAGGGGTATTTATAGGCCTTACATAAGACAACTATTATAATATTACATTAGTAGTCTTTGCACTTTATGCATACTAGTTGTCTACTCCAATTCACGTAAATATCGCTCAGCTTCATTTCTAACATCTAATCTCTTAGACAAGGTTAACCAATCGCCGCCAGGGCATAGATTGAGGAAACCTCGTAATACAGTCAAGGTTGGCTCATATCCATACGCCTTACACATTTCTATGTACGTAGTAAGTCTGGCAAGACCGAATTGGTTAAATCTCGATATATGTACCTCGTAATATTGCAATAATTCTAAGAACAAAGGATGAATAGATATTCGTAGGTTAGATCTAGTAAATGCGCGTGTGTAAAGCCCTACAAACCCATTCGGGGCATCATATATGCTTTGCTCTTTATTCGGAAGCATGACCTTATATTGTTTGGGTATGGGGTAGTCACGCAGAATGGTGGCTAAAGCTTCTTGAGATAGGGTGCATTTTTGTTGTCTTATGATGCGTTTGGCATCCATGACAATACAAGTAAATAGGTATTGCATTATTAAATAAAGATCAAATGAGTGTCTTACCTTTACCTTGAGGTGTTTCAGCGATTTCTGAACTATGTGTATTGTTTGGAAGAGGTTTAGGCAGTTTGGGATTCGCGAATGCATATTTATAGGGGCCGATACCTTTGTCATGGTAATGTATCTAGACTTCAAATGAACGTTTGAATTTTGAATGGACGTTTGGGGTTACCGAAAATTATGCCGTTATGACTCTAAGTTTAGTGGTTGGCACCCTGATCAAGCGCATTTAATGCTAATTTGAATTTTAAGAGCATTCCCTACCTTATCTGTTTTACATTATTATAGGGATGGTATTGAGTCTTGAGTCGAAAGCAATGTACCTTAGTACATGTACATCACTTTCGACTGGGGGGCTTGATGATGTACCCTCCGATCAGGTCGAAGGACACCCCTTCGGTCCTTGAATTCAGCCAAACAGACTAACTGATGTGCGTTTTATTAGTACAAGTTTTAAAATTTATAAACACGAATTATCCGATTATTATCTAGCACATACGAGCAAGTATACTCGTCCAGTGTAATAAAGGTGGGTAAGTCGAGATCGTCCTAAGGGATTTGGTGGTTTTAGTAATAAGAAAAACATTTGTTAAATAAGGGTTGTCAATCCAAATTTATGTAAAATCTTAAAAGAAACTCAATAAAAACTAAACATATACTTGTGTATAATTCCTTGATTGGTAATTAGGAGTATCGTAACAATTTGAGTACGAAGTTTGGTGTAAAACTTGTTATGATGCGCAACTAAAAATGAGTAGTTATACAATCTATGATGTATGTCATGTTTTCACTACTACTAAGAATTCTATCACCTAAATGACTCCTTTCGGACATATCAAATTAGTATGACAATCCTATAAACACATGGTTGTTTAGAAAATCAATTCTTTTCTTATGAATTCCTGCGAATCCTTTCGGTCCTTTTTCGTGATGAAATCGTCTCAAATCTATTTTAATAAGTAAATAAGATGGTTGTCAAGCATCCTATTCCATACTAATTTGGTGCATTAATATTTTGGAATAAAAACAAGTTGAAAATCCTTTCGGACCTATTTTTCAAGAAATTGTTTTTACCGATAAATTAAGCAAGAAAAGATGTTATATCAACAAACTCATAAAATAGATATGTTTTCATGCATCACCTTTTTCATAAAATAATACTCCATTAACCAATCACATCATATACACAAGTATGTCACAAATTACTCCATAGCAATCATATTAAAACACAAGTAAATAAAAAAACTTAAAGTAAAAACGTCCATCCTCAGTTAATAAGCAGAAATGATCAGCCACACATGATTATGGGGAGTAAATTCGCCAATAAATGCAAAACTTGTAACTTCAATTAACCCCATCCGATCGGTTTCTCGCCATCCGATCGGATGGTCAATCTTGGCACGTTTCCAGCCGATCCGGTTGCGGGTTGCAACCGATCGGTTGGATTTAGTCTGAACATGTTTCTATATCTTTTCTTCGTCGTTTTACGTTGCATGCAATATTTTTCTTCGTGGCATGACTTTGTCCATTAGAACTTGATATTTCCTTGATAATTTCGTGTAGTAAACTTGTCTTTATCAAATCCTTTTGCCCATAAAACATTTCTTTCTTCCTTGATCCTCTTGAAACTCTCCAAAAATGCATGTACACTTCATTTCTTCATCTTTTAATCATTTTTACCTACTTTTGGCTATATTTGCATGTATAAACACTTTTCCACGATTAGGTAACAAATATATACAAATATGACCAATTTCAAATCATAAATCAAACAATAACGCTACTAAAAATATGTTAATTTTGAGCGTTATCAAATCCCCCACACTTGAGCTTTGCTCGCCCTCGAGCAAATCTTAATCAAAAGAAAATTGAATTCAATGGAAATAGTGCAAATATCTTATTTGAACTCAATCAAGTAAATAAAGAGCTTGATAACAATTCTAAGCACCTCACGAAGATAATTTGAAATTCACTCATCACTCAATATGTGTAAAGATTAATAGATCACTCATTGCACAGTCATGATTTATGTTTCTTACCATAGGCTTGTACAAGTATCAAAACAATAGAATAATTCATCAAAGAGGTCTTTTATTCGGGTTGTAATGTTTAGGCTAAGGGTTTTATAAACTTTCGTACAAAATCATTACACTAAGTCAAAAAGGTAAGGATAAGGCATGGGAATATTTATGAAATTGGTTTTAAAAGAAAAATAAAATCAAAGTCTAAGTCCCATAGTTGCTAATCTCAAATAATCCACAAACCCAAAAATGATAATAGTTACAATCTTTCTCCTCTTCGAACTTCACATGTTGATACATCGATTAACCATAAAAATATTCTTCAAACTTTAGCACATCGGCTAACAACATATCTCATGACTTTCTTTATTCATAATAATATAACACATTGGCTATATTTGTCACCTTATAGTTGCGATGACTTATTTTATTTTTTATTTTTTATTATTATTATTTTTATATATATGTCACCTCCCCCACACTTTGCATAAGCATACACCACAAAAAATACAAAACACGAAGTTGCGCACCTTCATCTTTATTGGAATGGCACACACATGAATTGTGAAGTGTGGCTAACTAATAATCATCAAAAACTAACCAAGCAACTAGCAATCCATCATTTAGACTTTGACAAGGGTTAGGCTAAGGTTTAAAGTGTAAAATCTTTTTGTATTTTTCTGGATTTAACAAAATGAAAAGGATGGCTCAAAGGGTGAAACTAAGGGTATCTAGCGCTAAAGATAAACGCTAACAAATGAGTTCCAAATATGAGGGTAACTAACCAATGTGATTAGCAAAAATTATTTTGTAAACGGATGGCCATTTGGTTTTATTCCTAAGTTTGCCTCTTATCATATGAATATATCCTTATCATTCGAAAATGATTTTAACCGTAATGCATAACAAGTACAAGTTCTAGAATTAACACAACCACCGGCACACTCATCATGAAATATGTAAATAGTATAAGAAATACTATTCTCATAAAAAAAAAACTAATCCTTACAATTTAAAGTAATAAGGGTATAAAATTGTGCTAGCAAATGTTATCAATTCCGAGACGAATTGCTCTTTAAAACTTGAATTTATTCTCCAAAAATTTCATTATTATTTACCATGAAATCAACCTTATTTTAACTAAAATATGAAGGGCGAACTACTACTATTTACTAAAGTTCACGACTCTAAAATGAAAATTTAAAACGAAAATTTTAAAAATTATGCAATTTTTCTATTTTCTTCCTTCCCCCACACTTAAGTTTTGCATTGTCCTCAATGTAATAAAAAAAATAACTTCAAAGTAAAGGAAATGGAAAAATTTAGAAAATACCAGAGTTAAATACGCAACATGCATATTTAATCATAATAAGCAAATGAGTTTACCGACTCCAAACGTTGATCAACTATATGCTTCCGTAATAAAACTCCTGCAAGAAAACTGCAAAATATACGAAACAACCAAACAAACACAAACAAAAACATATCTAAACCAAATAAATAGAAAATTAAGTTACGTTATAAATCCTACGAGAAATAGTTAAAGATAATAGAAATAGAAATTGTTCAACACATAATTGTTTTTAAAACCAACCATAATCCATGTGATCAAACGTCACCATCAATAACTCACATCGGAACGAATGAACTCGTCCTTGCTTTCCTCTTCATCCTCATCAATATGTTCTTCATCGTCCTCGTCCACCACTCGTCTCTTCTTCTTTCCAGCTCTTGACGACGAACCTCCAACATCATAACTCGATCCTCCAGGATTAAAACTTGGTCCACCCACATTAACACCTGAACTACCATACTCGGGAAGTCTACCGTATGGAAGATATGGCTCGGGAAATAGTGAATAACCAGGATAAGGGTAGGGGTATGGTCCAGGATATGGAGAATATGGTAAAGGGTATGGTGGAACATTTGGTGGGTTGTAGGGAGGTACCTCATAATTGGCATCTTGTGCCAAATGTTGGATCATATGCATGGAATAATCATAGTTGTAATTATTCCTCATTTGCATTGAATCTCTCCAAACTTCCCTAAACTCAATAGCATTTAATTCACGGTTCAAATCACCCTATCCTGAATCAAAACCACTTTGGGTGTTACCCGGAAAACTCCCCATTTGAGGTTGTGATGGCGCTCCCGCATAAGCTCCGGATTGTGCCCCCACACTTGGTTCGATCCAAGGTCCCAAAGTATTGTTAATCCTATCCAACGCTTTCCCAAAACTAAAAGCATCCCATATCTCACTCTCCAATCTCACTCTACACTTCCTCAACTCATCATCATTAAAATACCCAAGATTTTTAGCCAACGTGGTCACATAATGACCTCCACAAACATCACTTTGTTTCTTAATCCCCGGTGCTCTCTTAGAAAGACACTCGGCAATAATCCATGCCACATTCCCATTCTTGTCTTCCTCTAACAACTTCATTACCCATAGGTCCGGTTGACTACATTTGTCTTGTCCACTGCTCCTATGTATCAATCCCCAAGAAATCAACTTTTGTAAAACCTTCAACAATGGATTCCTAATCCTAGAAGAATTTATCCTAAGACAAGTTGGATCACCAATTCTATTCCAATATTCATCAATACCCGTGTATTGATCATTACCTCTAGCTAAACTCACAAAATCTGGTCCAAACAACCTATGTTGAATCTCACTCTCCTCATACAAACCAAGTGCAACTGCAAATTTTGGCAAAGATAAAGCATGTTCACGACCACACAATCTAAACCAAACACAAACATCCCCAAGAACATCATTTACCTTTCTATCAAAGTAGAACGTAGAAAAGAACTCCAAACACCATTCCTTGTAAACATTCTCATGAATACTAAAAGCTCTTTCCCAAGAATAATCTTCAAACCTATCTCCATCACCAGGATACACATTAATCATAGTCATCATGCTCCTCAATTGATCCTCACATTCATACTCCTCAAGCAATTCCCAATCAATCAACCTAGGCTTAGGAATCTTCCTCTCTTGAAGTTTTGAAAGACGTTCCCTATATGCATTCTTCTCGTCTTTGTTTTGCACATGAGAAAACTTGACATTTTCATTAAACTCCGGTTTTAAACTAAAAGTAATCCTCTTCCTCTCGTTAATACTTGTTAACAATCGGATTTCGTCCCAATCTTGCAACATTTCCCTGAAAGAAATCCCAAATTATGTTAGTATATAAGTATAAGAACTAATACCAATCAATTTAGAAACTAGAAAACACATTTTCAAAAATTTCAAAATTTTTTCCGAGGCGTCCATCCGATCGGTTTGAGGTCCAACCGAATCGGATGCAACTTTGGCACACTCCCAACCGATCGGCTGCAAGTCGCAACCGATTCGGTTGGAGTTTTCTGCATACTACATTCATCCTCAATCCATCCTAAACGTTTCCCAATCAATCTGAACTTCTTTCTAACTTGTAATCTCCCATTCTTGAGTACTTCTAACATTCAAACTCTCCTAACAATGATTCTTAACATTTCCAATCATCAACCTAATGATTCTATAAAAACCAAGAATATCATCTACTAAAATCTTCCAATTAGTGCTCTAATCAACAATGCAATAACCTAACGTCACTAATTATCAATCATATAACTTCTGGGATTCATCAATTGCAAATAAACTAGCTCTAAAGATTATACCCAATTCAATCCGAAAATTCAATCAATGAATTCTTACTCAAAACTTAACCAATTGATCTAATTCTTTTTGCAATAGCTTCTCCTATCATCTAATCACTTATCCCCAAAATATTACATCTCAATTTGAACAAATTCAAAAATACCCAATTCGTGACCTAATTTCAATCATCCGAATTAAAACTTAATTGAACAAAATTAATGATATAACTTACTTGACTTGATGCCATTGATGATTAATTATCACTCCTGCAACCTTTTAACAACTTCTTATGGTCGAATTTTTAACCCCAATTTTTGGTGGATTGTATGTATGTGTTTTTCTTAAGTTTTTGAATATTTTGGTTTATATATTCAACTCCATCCGATCAGTTGTGAATCCATCCGTTCGGTTTGGTATGAAATTGATTTTTCAAAGTTTTTTCTCCACTACTAAACTTGACACAAGTGCTAGTAGCTTTTTCTTTTCTCAAACTTATAATCTTGTATGTATTCCAAACACACTTTGTCTACCAAAAATTTTGGTCATCTACTTCTACTTCTAAACTTAAAACTAAAAACATAATTTAACCTCTAAAAACTAAAAACTAAAACTAAATAAAAAGATAAATAGATAAATAGATAAATAAATAGATAGATAGATAGCTAAATAAATAGTCTCATTCAAACATGAAATGCATAAAACCTAAAAACATAAAATAAAATGCATGAAAAATAAAAGTACGAAACAAACAAACTAGCACAAGATGTGCTTTATTCTTGTGATCATTCTTCTTCATCCATAGAAATATTCATTCCTAAGAATGTCTTCTCCACGATACTTGTTTGCCAACTTCCTAGTAGTCTTTTGAGTTTTGAAAGTTCGTGCAAAGTTCCTTCCGCTAGGACATGTGATATCAAATTTGCAATGCCAATCACCATCTCCTTCTTCTCTTTTGTAAATGCTATGACCTTCGGAACCCCATTCCAAGTTCTTCAATTGGACCGGTAAAGATCCAAGAAAATCTGCCAACTTGTTAAACACAAAAATATTTTTAAATGGATTAAAGAAAGCCTCCATTGCTAGAGCTCTTTCCATTTCATCTTCAATATCAAAGAAACTAGGTGTGCATGGACCAAACTTAGGCCTACCATCTTCATCCCTTCCTACTTCAAAGCAACCAAGGTAATCCTCCTCTTGGTCCTCATCATTTTCATCTCCATTACTACCCCCTCTAGGCTTTGGATAGTAAGTATTCTTAAGAACTCCATCATCAATTGTCATGGTACCTCTTCCCATATCTATTATAGCTCCACAAGTTCTTAAAAATGGTCTACCTAACAACAAAGGTAGTTCCTTATCAACCGCAACATCCAATACAAGAAAATCCACCAAGAATGCTTGATAACCAATTTGAACTCTCACATTTCTTACTTCTCCCATTGCTTTTGCCTTAGAATTATCCGCCATAGTGAGTTTATAATTGTTAGGTGTAGGGTCTCTTAATCCTAAATGATACAATGGATAAGGCATAATACTCACACTAGAACCCGTATCGGCTAATGCATATAAAGGAGTTGTCCCATTAATTTTAACCGGTAAAACAAAATTCCCGGGATCATTCATTTTCTTTGGGAGCCCATTCTCAATTATCCTTCTCTCCTCTACTTCATCAAAACTATTATCCTCCAACTTTGACTTTGCCAACATAACTCCATCTAACTTCTTCCTATACTCCATATAATTCCTCAATAACTCAACGACCGGTTTGTTTTCCATCAATTCACTAATTTTTGCTTCAAGATTTTTCAAGATAGCTTGTTTTTGCTCTTTGGTTAAAGGTTTGGTAATTTTTGGTGAATTAGGTGGTGTTTTGGATGATGATGATTTGTTTTCTTTTTGGGTGGAGGGTTGGGTTAATTTGTTTAATGGTGTTTTGTTTCGGTTAGCTTTCTCCATCTTACCTTCATCCTTTCCTTCCTTCATCATTTCCATTCCTTCACAAACATCAACAAGCATATCATTCACACTCTTCCCTTCTTCCAAATCACTTATATTAATTCTCAACTCCCCAAGTGCAAAATCAAAACTACACTTGGTATTCACTAAAAAATCTCTACCAAAAATCACTTCCGGTTCATCTTCATTAGTATACTACAAAACAACAAAATTAAATTTAAAGATGTGACCATGAACATTCTCAACTCCCCGGCAACGGCGCCAAAAACTTGATGTGCGTTTTATTAGTACAAGTTTTAAAATTTATAAACACGAATTATCCGATTATTGTCTAGCACATACGAGCAAGTATACTCGTCCGGTGTAATACAGGTGGGTAAGTCGTGATCGTCCCAAGGGATTTGGTGGTTTTAGTAATAAGAAAAATCTTTGTTAAATAAGGGTTGTCAATCCAAATTTATGTAAAATCTTAAAAGAAACTCAATAAAAACTAAACATATACTTGTGTATAATTCCTTGATTGGTAATTAGGAGTATCGTAACAATTTGAGTACGAAGTTTGGTGTAAAACTTGTTATGATGCTCAACTAAAAATGAGTAGTTATACAATCTATGATGTATGTCATGTTTTCACTACTACTAAGAATTCTATCACCTAAATGACTCCTTTCGGACATATCAAATTAGTATGACAATCCTATAAACACATGGTTGTTTAGAAAATCAATTCTTTTCTTATGAATTCCTACGAATCCTTTCGGTCCTTTTTCGTGATGAAATCGTCTCAAATCTATTTTAATAAGTAAATAAGATGGTTGTCAAGCATCCTATTCCATACTAATTTGGTGCATTAATATTTTGGAATAAAAACAAGTTGAAAATCCTTTCGGACCTATTTTTCAAGAAATTGTTTTTACCGATAAATTAAGGAAGAAAAGATGTTATATCAACAAACTCATAAAATAGATATGTTTTCATGCATCACCTTTTTCATAAAATAATACTCCATTAACCAATCACATCATATACACAAGTATATCACAAATTACTCCATAGCAATCATATTAAAACACAAGTAAATAATAAAACTTTCATAAAACTTAAAGTAACAATTGTTCATTATAAGTATCAAGGTGTACCTAGTCTTGAGAATTACAATGAATAAACTTGTGGAACTATAGCAACCATACTCCTCCAATTGCTCACTAACGTAAGTAAACAACTCCACACTCGAACCGATGCTTGAGACTCTAACTCAACACGTTCTGGACGTTTTTACAACACTTAGTAAACTTTCAGGCAATATAAGATAAACTAACAAGATTTGGTGTAATACTAAGTTAGATAATGGTGGTACAAGTAACTCTAGGCCCTAAGTGCTCATTATATAGCATAATGACACTTATCCTTCAAGTAAAAACGTCCATCCTCAGTTAATAAGCAGAAATGATCAGCCACACATGATTATGGGGAGTAAATTCGCCAATAAATGCAAAACTTGTAACTTCAATTAACCCCATCCGATCGGTTTCTCGCCATCTGATCGGATGGTCAATCTTGGCACGTTTCCAGCCGATCCGGTTGCGGGTTGCAACCGATCGGTTGGATTTAGTCTGAACATGTTTCTATATCTTTTCTTCGTCGTTTTACGTTGCATGCAATATTTTTCTTCGTGGCATGACTTTGTCCATTAGAACTTGATATTTCCTTGATAATTTCGTGTAGTAAACTTGTCTTTATCAAATCCTTTTGTCCATGCAACGTTTCTTTCTTCCTTGATCCTCTTGAAACTCTCCAAAAATGCATGTCCACTTCATTTCTTCATCTTTTAATCATTTTTACCTGCTTTTGGCTATATTTGCATGTATAAACACTTTTCCACGATTAGGTAACAAATATATACAAATATGACCAATTTCCACTCATAAATCAAACAATAACGCGACTAAAAATATGTTAATTTTGAGCGTTATCACTAACCAGTCAACCAAGGGTGGTCAACAGGTCAACCCTGAGTGTGAGAAGTGATCAATTTATGATCCGGTGTAAGCATAGTGTTTTCCCGGGTCGTTAAGTCCCAGCGAGGATTGAAATTGTATTTTTGAACGTTTATAGGATTAAGTGATTTGAGGAAAGTAACAAATATATGATTGGGATTGATTACACTAATCAGATACAAATAGAAATAAGCTAAATTACCAATATTAACAATAACTGAAAACCAGATACGTATTTAAAACTAAAAACGTAATTAAATTTAAAATAAACGTAAACACGTACTGGAAAAAGGAAAATAATTAATCCTAAGGGGATGAAAATTACTTTTTTACAAACTTAATAATAAAAGAAAATTTTATAAAAGAGAAAATTATTTTTTTGATTTAATTATTTATTATTAATTAAAAACAATTTAATAACTAATTTAAATTACCAAAAATACTAAAATAACTTTGAAAATTATGAAATTTTTTATAAAACTAATTAACCATCACAGGAATTCTACAAAATTATAAAAAGTTTATAAAACTTATAAATAGGCTATTTTATATTTTTATTTACTTATTATCAATTAAAAGCTAATTAAACTAAATTAATTATAAAAAATAGCGAATGAACAACAAAAATTATGAATTTTTTTCTAAAAATACTTTATAATTAATAAAAGCTAGGAAAAACATAAAAAGGTACTAGTGCTTATAAATAAGCAGTAATGGATTTTATTTTTTATTTTTTAATTAAAACTAATTAAACTAAAATTAATTATTAAAAATATTAAATGAAAACAGAAAATTCTGGTAATTTTTATATAAACACTGCACTATGACAGAAGCCTAAGAAAAATATGAGGAGGGGGGACACAGTAAAAATAAGCTAAAAAATAAGCTAAAAAGGCCTAAATAAGCAAAATGGCTCAAAAGGGGTTATATATTAAATTGTGCTAGGTGTTACTGAAACAAGACCCAAGGGCAGTTGGTTGAGTGTGTGGTGTGTGAGCTTGAGGTCCCAGGTTCGTCCCCAACTTTTTGCAAAAATCATTTTTATTCTTATTTTTTTGATTTTCTTTTTGCACAATTGCAACACAACTAAAAATATGAAACTTTAACAAAGACGCTTTTTCTAAAAACACCAAATAAGCTCTGAGTGAGCTTATGAGCTTATCAGAAAGCTTAATGGCTCAAAATGAGATTTTTAAAACTTGAAAAGCTATCACAAAAGCTATTAAGCTATAATTAGGATGAAATAAGCTAAAGACAAGTGAGTGCTATCAAAATAAGCCAATAAAAAAGAAAAAGCACACTGAATAAGCTAGGAAGTACAAATAAGCAAATCCAAATCCTACAAGCTATGCAGGCCTGATCAGGCAACTAGCAGACCAAAAATAAGCTAGGGCAAAAGCTCAGAAGCCAAAAATAAGCCTTGATCTAACAAGCTTATACACTGGGCTTCACAAAAAGCTAAATCTTACAAGCTGGGGTTCATTAATAAGCTCTATAAGAGCTTATGAAGATTGGCCGGTGTTCCAGCTGGTGAAGCAGTGGAAGATAGGGCAAACAACAGGCCTCAATGGGACCCACCAAATGAATTCAGGGGTCCAAGGTCAAACTTAAATCAATAAGCCAACTTGGTGAGCTACTCAGTAAGCTAATAGGCTAGGACTGGGGTCCACAAATAAGCTCAAGAGGAGCTTATGAACTTGGCACTTCACACTGATGACTCAGTGTAAAGAGCTCAAAGCCGATGACTTGGAGGCACAAAAATAAGCTCTAAAGTAACAAGTGAGTACAGGCACAATTAGACTAACTTATGAGCTTTCTAAAATGCCAAAAATCTTAGGCTTAGGTGCACTAATGAACTAGGTACAAGCTTTGGGAAAAGAGCTTTTGAAACAAACTCCCCTGGCGCAGGGCACTAGCTTGCCCTACAGGCTACTTTAAGCACTGATTAAGCACTCAAGGAAAAATTTAAAAATTAAGCTAAAATAATTTTTGAAAACACAAGCTGACAACCTTTTAAAATCCTGAGTTTTGAAGAATTAAACTAAGATTTGAAGAAATTAAAAATCCAACTAAAAACAGGTTTCAAAACCTTATGCACTTTTTGACGTTTTGAACTAAGTTGACTTTAATGAACTTATAATGAACCTAGATGACTGAACATGTTGTGATAAGCTAAGGTGAGACTAGAATAAGATATAACAACTACCTATGCAACTATATGATGGATTATGCAATCTAAAAATTACCACGGATTATGCAGAATTGGATTTAAGATGGATTTTGACTTTTACACAAAGGAGGCCTGATTTTTATGAGTTACTTGACCTATGTGGACCTAATGTGTTATGTCTAAACCTTGTACACAAGCAGAAACAACCCTGAACACAAGGAAGTACCCTTATCCAAATAATCCTTATAACTACTGATTTTTAGATTCTTAAAGCAAAAGGATGATACAAGCTATGCTACTTATCTAGGATGATATATTAAGCTATATTAATTGATTTAAAGTTAAAATGAGGCACAAACAAACTTTAAAAATGGTTATGCACTGAACTTGAGATAAATGATGAAAGATTGGTTATAAATGAACAACTAAGGTTACACTAGCAAGTAAACAATTACAATACACTAAATGAACTCAAAATAAGCAAGTGAAAACACTAATTACTTATACTAAGCTATAATATAGATTTAAGAAAAATAGGATGAAAATGGAAAATTAGGACTTACAAATACAACCCTAGCAGAACAAGGGTAACTTTTGATCCAAGCCTATCTTTAACAAAGCTTCAAATGCAGGAACTAAGAACTTTCACACCTTCTGATAAGCTCAATTATGCTTGTTAATAAACACAGTTGACTTTCTTTGACTTTTTGTCACAATGGAAATTTTTAACCTAATGCTACCTATATAAGACTCACAAAAGCTATAAGAAGCTAATATGAGCTTAAACTAACAGAAATCTAGCTTTTTGAAGCCAGGGTTTGCAACTGAAAACATATTTTTGATTTTTTTTAATATATTTTCTGATTGTTTTTTGGATTTTTGAATTAAGCTGAACAATTATGGAATATTAAGGTTATTATAAACTAAACTTGATTAATGTAAGGTAATGAAACAGTAAACAAAAGCTTGTAACATGTAATAAGCTAAAATGAAATTTAAGAAATTTAGAATGAAAACTGAATTAAGCAATAGAACTGGAAACTTTGATTGAATAAACTTTGATTACACTAATGAACTTGAAAGTACACTTAGAAAGCTGAAATTACTACTTGAAAAGCTAAATTATATTAAAACGACAAAAAAATTAAGCTAAAAACTACATGGCTTATACATTGGCTACAATTCTTATTTATAGTGATTAATTAGGGTTTCTGCATCCTCCTTGTGTCTTTCCCACTTCATTCTAAGCAATTGGATGGCTTGGAATTGATTAGGGCCCTTAAATTGATTTTGGAACCAAAAATGGTAGTTGCAATTTGGCCTGTGTTACGTGTGAGGTTGAAGGAGCATTTAATGTGCCTTGTCTGGTGTTTTGGAGGTGATGGGTTAGGTGGTGGAAGTGACTGGCAAGTGATGTAGGGGTGATGATGGAGCAGGTCTGTAAAACCCACATTTTCATGTCATGATTAAATAACTAAAATACCCTCCAATTTGAAATTTTGAAGAATTAAGTACGTTTACCAAACTAGCCCGAAAATCCGTCTTCCCTAAATTCCCATATAATTTTAAATTTTTAACTAAGTTGGTGAGCATAACCTAAGATATAGAACCTTATAATTAGAAAGCTACATGATGTTCAACACTTAACTTATATATGATATAAAAGTCGACACTCGATAGACAAATGTAAACAGTACACGTCACAAATGTCACATGGTCCAATTTCGGTTACCTTAAATTTATCAAAACTTATAGCGCCGAATACTTTTATACACCTAGATTGACTAAATTATTAAAACTCTTGTTCACAACATATTGATGAATAAAAGGGTCTAAAATTTATTTTCATTCAAAATCTGAAATAGTCTCTTTTGACTCCTCTTTGTTCGGTTGATCATGCATTTATATCTCAATCTTCTCTCATTTTCTCAACCGTATAACACATTCTAAATCTCACACTTCAAAGCCCATAATATTCGGCCAGATCTCACTTCCAATTACCATCAATATTTTTGACTCAATCACAATTAAATCAACCCCTATGATCACGATCTTCCTAATTTAGTTCCCTATTGCTTTTCTCTTATTATTCCTCTTGTTACAGATTCTCTTCATACACTTTACCATATCACATTTAACATCTCAAAACAAAAGCATTCCACTGTGTCAAGAAGAGCAGTTATGCTCCTTTTATGATTCCTAAAGCAAAACCCTAAACAACTATAAGATATAATATGGCTCCTTGAATGCATGCTCATGCGTTATTCTACCCATGTCTATAAAGTTGCTCTACCATCATAGTTGCACTAAACATGAACGTCCACATGTGATTGCTTATCGAGTTTCGGGTTCGATCGGGGTGCGGTCCATGTGTAGATTAAAGATTTTGGTTTCGTTTGATGGTGGGTTCTGGTCGTGGATATCGGGTTCAAGAGGGCTTTGATCTGTTTTGAATTCGACATTGGTGTTGGGTCGTGGCTACTTGTTTCTTTCCAGCCGTTATTACCAGGGTATCTCATCTCAATCTTTGCTCTTTTCTTTCGTTTTGATCTCGTTTTATACGTATAGCGTGTCACATGAAATAATAAAGCAAGTATGCATGAATTGAAACTTATATATTTGAACCATGTAATGGCTGTATTGATCTCTTATTATTTAAACCTAAATCTAATAACGAGCTAATAATCATAAGAAGATTTCGTGCATGTGTTCGGTTTGATCTTGATTCGAAAATGGTAACTGTAAAAGGGGTGTCACGGTTTATTTTAGTGTGCGAGTCGATTTCGGCAACGTTTCTGCTATAATATCATATACGAGAAGGAGAATGATTCATGCATGCTTATGTCTAACTTTTATTAATTTCATATTTAAACTTAAACTTTGCTATATTGACACTTTCAACTCTAAACTTTTATAAACGATCATAAATGAACCCTAAAATATAATATAATCATTTTAAATACTTTAACTTGATTAAAGTGGTAACTTTGATTATAAATGACAAAACTTGCTAATTTGGGAAACTTGCTAATTAAGGAAAGTTACTAAAAATGGAAAGATAACTAAAAGAGGTAACTTGAGTAATTCGGACTCATCTTGATTCGTATTCACTTCCTTCTAGGTTTAGTGAAGCGGGAATGACCTTTCTCTTTTCATTTGATCTCGGTTTGTTTGACTCGGCTAAGGTACAGATATTCCGTACTCTTTCAGTAAGAGTGCACACTTCCTCTCTCTTGACTTTGTCTTTGATTTGTTATCGTATTATGATTCCGTTTGATCCTTTTTATGATCCTTCATACTCGGCTCTATAATTGATGTGTTTCACCGGTATTTGCGATCCTATTGTTATTCGTTTGAACTCTTATGATCCATTGGATAACCTTTTGTGACCTTAACCTTTGAACCTTTGTGAGACTTTGGATACCCTTTGGGATATTATAAAGGGAGGTGAAACCCTTGTGAGACTTTGAATGTTCTTTTGGGATAATATAATGGGAGGTGAAATTTCTTTTTTTAATTATGATATGGGAACATTTAAAGGAGAAACTATTTTATAACGGCACTTTTAATATAATTTAAGATCACTTATCTATGGGATTTTTATAAATGTCATCTTTGGAAGATCTTTTCTAAATGAATCCTTGTTATAAACTTTTCTAAATGGGATTGTACTACGAATCTTTTTAAGCAAGTTATGGGAACCTACTAAATTGAACTTTTGTTTAAAACTCTTATTATGACCCTTTGATCATGAACTTTGGGACTTTGGAACTTGGAATAATGAACCTCGTGGATTGGAACCTTGACTTTGATCTTTCCATTTGACCCATTGACATTGATCCATTTGAATTGAACCTTTGCTATGAACCTTTGATTTGAACTCTGATTATGAACCCTGCCATTTGTAAACCTTTGGCCTGAACCTTTGCTATGCACCTGGGATTATGATACTTTGATTTGACTTAGACTTTGCTATTTGATTTGCCTTTGACCCTTCAGTATTATACCCGAGCATTTTCCTAGCCATGAAGGTAACATGGCCGTGGCATTGATGCACCAATGTCATGACTCCAGTGTGGTCGAGTGATGTTCCACACCGTCCCTTTGTTTGATCTGCATTTGGTTTGGGTAGGGGCGTATGGATGCATCCTAGATTTGCTTTGATTTGATTTGCTACTACATTTGGTTTGGTGTCTGGTACTGTGTGCAATACATGCCTTTCACATATATTTGGGAGCTAGCTACTCCGTGGTTACTTGAGGACTCCCCTCCTACTACATTTGGTATTCTGAGGTCTCCCCTTTGAGTACATGGTTACTTTGCTGAAGACTTTGTTTTGTTTTGTTTGGCTCGTGGTAGAATACTGATATAACCTAACCTTTAACTTATTCTTATCATCCTTATTATACCTTTTGCTTTCCCCAATGCACCCTATGATATTCTTTGTTCCTTATCTTTTGCTTCGTTTATATATATCTGTTCACTGGGCTTTTTAAGCTCAGCCGCATTTCTTTTCCTGCGGCAGGTTTAGTAGGAAGCTGGGTTTGTGGATGAGAGATCTTATTTTGGACTTAGAAGACTTCACCCTGTTTAGCTACTGGCTGGACTTAGAGATGATTAGAAGCAATTGATCTTGGGCTTAGTTCATTGTTGTTACTCTTTTGTATTTTGTTTAGTTCTCCTTGTAACCTTTGTATACTTTGTATTAGAAATGTATCTCCGTTCGCTTGTGTTCTGATTTGACTCCATAATGTTACACTTTAGCCCTTCTCGGGTTGGGGTGTTACAAGGTCAAGTGGGGAAGGAGGAAGGAGGGAAGGGGTGTGGTTTGACTTAGGTCGACCCTGAGTTATTACTCAGGGTGGTGTTTGGGCTTGTTTTGAAATGGGCCAAAGAAAAAGGGAGTGGAGTGGGCTGGTGTTTGGTTGTGTTTGTGTTTTGGGTTGGATTTGTATTTTGGGTTTAAGATTAAAAAAGGGATCTGTTTGGTTTTTAAGCTTAAACACCACAAGGACTAATTTTGTAATTTTTTGAAAGTTAAGGGTGTGTTTTGTGATGTTTCCAAAGTAACTCAAAGGGCCTTTCTTGCCATATTTCAACTATAAAAGGACCATGAATGATAATTTTCCAAAATGAGATATCTAGGGAACAAATCTGCCAAAACTTGAAAGTTGAGGGACCAAACTGTAATTTCTTCAAAACTTTAATCCAAGGGTTATTTTTGACAACTTTTGAATTCCCAAGGACTTTTGGTGACTTTTCTTCCAAAACAAATGTTCAGGGGCCAATTCTGTCAATCTTTGAAACTTAAGGCACCATTTTTGCCAATTCCTCAAACTTTTGCTTCAAGGACTATTTCTGGCATTTTGTGATTCCCCAAGGCGTGTTTTGACAATCTGAGCTAAAAAATGGTTACTTTCTTCCCCGGCTTTGGCTTTTGACATGTTTTCCAAACTCGTGCTCATTTTTGTCCTTTTTGGCCTGTTTTATGCCAATTTCTGAAATATCCTTTCCTGCACGATCACAAATACAAAAGCACAATATCTTTGGCAATTATAGTTAGTTTGTGTCTGTTTTGGTCATAATTTGGCCAGAAAAAGGTGTGTGAATAAGCACACACCAGTCCTGCTCGTAACCTACATAATCAAAGGCTGTGGCTAGCCTCCTAAAACTTTCAATGGCATAAAACTAATCATCTATGATCTAGTTACCAAGTGGGAATTCGTCAGTCGAAGGATTAAGCCCTTCGGGGTATCCTTCGATAAGTTATTAGGATGGAACAATGTCAAGTCCAAACAATACTTAGACCAAGTCTTACCCACGTCTCCTCTTTCTCCTTAGCTCCCCCGCTAAACCAGGAAGAGTGGGACACTAAGCCCTAGCGGTTACCACAAATCATGGGACGCTCCTATGATCTCCTAAAAACGTGCAAACACTCTCCAAGGCTGTTTCTTCACCTATAAATAGTCTTGGACGAGTCACAAATCTGGTATGCAATCTTTACTAATTCACTTTACTATATTCTCATTAAACTTTTCATACCAAACACTTATTCACATGCCGGAGGTGGTTGGCAGGGCCCAACCCCTGCGCAATCACTTAACGTGGTATCTTCGTATTTCTTATTTCAGGTTAGACACAAGCTTGGTGTAACCACAACAATCCCTATACCCTTCGATCACCATCGCAGGCCTGGTCGTGCAATTTATTGTATAATCACTTACCAAGTGCGAAGTGATCCCTTGTACCGGTGCCTTGCTCGTCACCCTGTGAATGTGCAAACTTTTCCTTAGCCAATATTGTATATGGCTAGCATCGTGGGCTGTTGGGAGGGCTCTCCTTTGTTGCCTAAAATTGTGCATGTCGGTCAAAGTATGTGAATCTCATTTGACGGTAATAGGTGACTTATCTGCTGATATGTGTATATATATATATTTTTGTTGGGATGGCCTTTCGAAATTTTGTCATTGCTTGGTCCTCCCGTGATGTTAGTTTTGTGCCACAGAGGATTGGACAAGGTAGGTTTGGACTTGGTTATCCTTCTGCATATGTGAACAATAATGATGTGGATGTTATGTCCTTCATGCCCCTCGCCGTAGTTTAACCCATTGAACATACTATGATCGGGGGGAGTATTCCTATGATGGAGGATGTTGCTGACTCTACCGACCCTTCTTCTGAAGGTGATGAGGTAATGGTTACAGGTTCTTCTGGTATTGCGGATGGAGTTTGTAGTAGGAAAGGAACTGCAGCGAGGGCTGCGAATGCTCCTCCTAAAAGGAAAGGTGTTGCTCCTATTCCGCCTAGGGTGGTTAGACAGAGAGATGCCCATGGTAAGGGCACTTATGATGATGACATTCATGGTAAATTATCCTCCTTTCTTCTTTTTCCCTTTTTCCCTATATTTCCCCTTTTTTTGATGGTTTTCAATTATCAGGTCTTGCGAGTACCAAAGAGTTACGCAAATCCCTGGCTTGTCATTTGTTGATTGAGCGAGTGACTCCTGCTAGCTAGAGTGGAGTTTTTGATAACTTATCCCTTGAGGAACTCTGTGATCTTCATGACAAGAGTTATACGAGGCAGGTAGTGCTGGATAATCATCTGAATACTCATACTCGGGACCTAATTCATACTGTAAGTGAGGTTAGGGGTAAGATGGATGCTATCTTGGCTGAAGAGAGTTCTAGGGGATTTTGAGTATACTCGGTTGGAACTTAAGTGAAAAGAGGCTATGAAGGATATTGAGAAAAATCCCTTTGTCCAGGATCTTCTTGAAAAGATCCAAACCTTCGAAGGTCAACTCAAGGATAACCAATCAGAGTGTTCCAGGTTAAAGCTTGAAAAAGTGAAGTTGGTAGGTTATCGGAACTCTGTTGCGACTCTTGAATCAAAATGTGCAGGTTTGGAGGTTGATTGATCTAGGCTCGCAGATCAAAATGCAAAATTGCAAGAGGAAATAAGTTCTTTAAACCTTTGTTGTGAAAATTTGCGGAGGGATAGGGCTGATGTGGTGTCTAAAGTTGTCCCTTATATTGCTATGGAGCTTTATCATAGTGACGAGGCGGGGGCAATGGTTGGTAACCTGGTGAATGCTGCCATATCTCATGGCAAGTGCTTGGCTTTGGAAGAGATTACCAAGATGGGTAAACCTGTTATTCTTTCAAAGGTTCCCTACTATCGGCCGTCTGCCAAGAAGGAATACGAAGAGGCTAGGAACCTTTATTCTACTGTTGAGTATTCCTTTCTTATTGAAGTGACGAAAGACCCTTCGGCTTCTTTGGAGGATCTTATGTCCAGGAAGCCTAAAAGAATTCAACCTTCCTCTTCTAGGATTGCTTGAAGGTTATCGTGTTTAAAAGGTTTATTACCCATGGGGTGGTATGTACCCCCTTTTTTCTTCGCGTAACTGTATTATGACTTCTGTTTGCTTTTATGCCTTCTCCTATGTCCTTTGACTTCTTTTACAACCTAAAGCTTGCGAAGTTTGGTAGCTTTATTGTGTGTAAATTATGCACCAAGGATATTGCAACCATTTGTTTTTTACTGCTGATAGAGGGTTACGACCCACTCCATCTTTGCCCTTGAGGTTCGGTTTTTGATACCGTAGAAAAACCTCAGTAAAGTTAATGTGAAGTTTGTTGGATGTTCCATTTATGTGTCTATTAATCATCCCTTCGACATTGAAACTTACAAATGACTTGGCTGAACAAATCTTTGTCATAAAAAACGAAACAAGAGATTTGTGGGAAATATGTTTTATCATTAGTTGGGTAGGGAGGATTACATCATTTTGACAAATGAACACTTAAGACGACTACCATTAATGCTTCTTTCCCATAATGAGAAGGATACATTATTCTGAAGTGTTATGAAAAACATCAAATTTTACGCATAAAACTTACGGGGGCTGTTTGTTGTTCCCTGCTCTATGGGTGTTGTTGTCGCGGGCTTCTGCTTTTGTTGTATCTTTCAATCTTTTGAGCATAGGTCGCTTCTATGATTAAGGATACTTTTGCCTTTTGTTCCTGTGTTATGGGTCTTTCACATTTTTTGACCTGTTTTCGAATGATATCATTGCTTCTATACCGTATGCTAGCTTAAAAGGGGGTTTTTCTTGATTTGATCAGAGCTGCATTCTCTGTGCCCGGATGACCTGTGATAATTCTTCTACCCATTCTTGTTGGCTTTCCCTCAACCTCAGCTTGATTTTCCTGACCATGCCCCTGTTTTTACATTCCTCTTCTTTATTTCCTTGGGTATGACAGATGGGGTACGTAGGCTTGTCTAATATTTTTCTTCTTACAGAAGATTGGGAAAGCTTCTTCAACAAATTGCTTTCCGTTGTTTGTGACGATATCTCGTGGTATTCAGAATCGTCCTACGATATGTTCGCATACAAACCTTTCTACTTGCTTTCCAGTTACTAATGTCGTAGGCTTGGCCTCGACCCAATTTGTGAGGCAATTAGTAGCTATGATTAGGAAGCTTGATCTTTTGAGGGTTTTCGGTAATGGACCTATGATGTTGAGATCCCATTTAGAGAAGGGTTCGGTAATGCCTCTGTCAGTAGCCCCTAAGGTTTCTCTATCTTTCACAGTTGTTTAGCAGGCTTTGCATTTCTCAAATAAGTCTGTCGCGTCATCATGCATTGAAGGCCAATAGTATCCTGTCGTTATTTTCTTTGAGACCATGCATCGAAGGCTGGTGCATCTTCAGTAGGAGGCCTCGTGCATTTGGCGAATTACGTCAGATGCTTGCTCAGGTCCTATGCATCGAAGCCAAGGGGAAAGAAAGAACTTCCTATATAATCTATCTCCCATCAACCTGTACGACGGAGAGTTAACTCTGATTCTTATTGCCGCCTTCCTATCTTCTAGTAACGTACCTTTTTCCAAGTATCTCTTGATTGGGGTTACCCAGTCTTCCTTGTTTTCCTGGTATGGTTTTCCTGGTGTTGTTATAGACCTTTCTTTTAATGTCTCTAACCATACTCCTTTTTAAAGGTCATTGGGTTTGGTTGATACTAGATTGCCCAACCTGACTGCTTCCTCACTTTGTTCCATTCGAATATGGGTTATTCTATATGTCTTTTGTTTTGATAGTCTTCTTGCTTCTTCTAAATACTTCTTTGCAGTGAATGGTCTGCTCTCGTGAGGGCTCTCTATCTGTCTTGCAATTGTTTTGTTGTCAAGAAATATCGACAGACTATTTACCTCAATATCTTATGCAATTCGAAGGCCAGTTAATAAGGCTTTGTATTCTGCTTTGATGCTAGAGATGTCAAACTCAAAGTGCAGTATATAGGAAAATTTCCTCTCCTCTGGGCTAATCAGTATTAGGCGGCCTGCTCCTGATCTTGAGGGATTGGACATCCCGTCAATGTAGAGTTTCCATCCTATTTCTTCCTCCATAACTCCCTTGCCTCGAGTATCATCTCTTACTGGGGATATTTCATTTAAAAAGTCCATTGGTATGTGTATTTGTGAAGTGTGTCGGCTTTCAAACTCTATTTCGTATCCTCACAATTAACTGGCCCACTTAGCTGTTTTTGCTGACTTGTCGGGCTTTAACAACTCCTATTTGATTGGTTCTTCCGTTAGGACTCTGATGGGGTGGGCCTGGAAATATATTTGTAGCTTCCTTGCGGCGTGTACCAAAGCAAGAATCAATATTTCTATTCCTACGCAAACCAACTCACTTTTTTGTAGAATTCTACTCGTATATTGTATGGTGACTTGCTCCTCTTTTCTGCCTGTAAGTAATATGGCTTTGATCCTTTCTCCTGAGGTAGAAACGCACATATGCAATGACTCGTTCCTTGCTAGAGTAATTGTTGTTGCAAATGTATAAAAGATCCCTGCTGCTTTTTCTTGTTCTTGAAGGCCTTCATTTGAAGTTGAGGGATGATACGCGTCTCTCTGACTCAGCCAATGGTTTTTTAGGATTTCAATTCTTTCACTGAAGCCGTATTGTCCTCTTATATTTTTGGGGAGATGAGTTTCTTTTGTCGAGGGCCAATCGCTTTTCTGCAAAGTCACGATGCTTTTTAAACATCCCCAATCTTCTATACCAAAAGGCATTCCCACGAGTTTGCCTTTTCCCTAGCTATCCTGGATTTTTGGAACACGTTCCTGATGTCTTCTCGTAGGGTTTCTTCAGACGAGACTTCTTTGGATGTTTCGGCTTTCCTCCTTCCATCTGCTATTGCACTTTCGTTGTAGCTTGAGTAGATGGTTCCTATTCCCTCGGAGTAATGAAATTTCATAGCCGAATGGATTGTGGATACAACGATTCCCATTTCTGTCATCCCTATCCTGCCTATTATCATGTTGTATCGGGAGTCGTACCAATGGCAAAAGTAAGCACTTCAGTTCTTGAGAACCTAATGAGGCGAAAAATGAACCACTTTTAGAGGGTCATTTAAGCCCGGAATTGAATTTATTTGATCAAATATTGTCATAAATCGTTACTTTTGTGATTTTAGGTACTTTGGGAGTGAATTCTGGAAAAGGAAGCAATTCGGACGTTTTTGGAGCAGAAAAGTGACGAAATCGGCAAAGACTTAATTTTCCATGCTGAGAACAGTACCTGACGGCGTCAAGAGTAAAATCCATGACGACCCAGTGAAAACCTGAAGGCGTCACAACAAGGGCGTCAAGTAAATTTTTGGTGACGGCCTGCATAAGGAGTATACATGACGGCGTCAGACCCAGATCTAGGCAGTCCGAGAAACTATTTGGCGGCGAGATGACGGCGTCAGACTTTTGTTCTTGACGTCGTCACCTATCAAAATCTATATATAGTTTTCTATTTTTCATTCATAAAAAGATGAACGTGTGTGGAGAATACTAGGGCCGAACTTTGTAAACCCTAGGTCGTATTTTACAGCATTTTCAAGGGTTTTCACCCCTTGAATCCGTTCATGTTCAATTGAGATAAGTCTTCTTTCAATTCAATCAATATGTCTATGTGTTGTTTGAATATATCTTATGCTTATCTTGATTTCAACATGTTAGGCTAGATCTATCTTGTGTTTGCTTAGATGTAATGAAACCTAGATGTTAATTATGTGTTGATTACTTGTTTATGGTTGTAATGGATGAATGATTTCAATGTTAGGCTTAAGATAACTGGCAAATCTCCATTGTGTAACATGCTTGAACGTCTTAGGAAACATGAACCGATGTGTACTAGGTTTTATTGGTTGTATTTAATGCATGAGCAAATTCTAGTGATCTCATGTTAGGAGCTTCTTAGCCGGCTCGACATAGGAGTGAAGTAGGCGCTCATAGGATTGGGGAAGTAAGTACGCCACCCCATGAATGGTATTAAGGAATACAATCCGTCATCCACGCAACTATAACAAGTAATTAACATGTAAAAGATATCTAGGGAGTAGTGAAATCTAAGTAAACACAATTCTCCCACATATTGCTCACAACTTTAGTATAATTTAGTTTATTTTCATTTTTAGTATTTTATTTTGATTGCATCTTTAGTATTGGGTTAGTTGATTAGCAACTAATTCCGCCAAACTCCTTCAAACCCGAGATTTTTAATTGCTTTCATAAAAAATATAAAAATACAAAAAGAATCATCCCTCATCTCTAGACCTAGTCTTTAGGTTTTCTAATCCTAGCGACACTATTCCTAGCTGAACGATCAATCCCCCGGTACTTGTCATTATACTATACTACATCGATCAGGTACACTGCCTGGTGGGGGTTGTAAGCTTCTCGAGATCCCTCGAGAGGTAAAGCCTGGTGCAATCCCTACCCTACCAAGTTTTTGGCACCGTTGCCGGGGAATAGTTATTTTCTAGGTTAGGATTTCTTTTTATTAGGTCTACTTGCTAGATTCCTTTCTAGTAAGATTTTTATTTTTATTTTTAGGTTTCCTTTAGTCTATCTTTTCTTTGTGTCTTTGTTTGTAAAAACCTTTCCATTGACTATTCCGTTAGCCATTATGGAGAACGCGAATCCACCATACTACCAACCACGAAATTCACCCACTCCAAATGACATCTTGATGTTTAAACAACATGAGGATGAACCTATCTATGATGCATGGGCTCGTTTTTAAATATTTACTCTGAAAAGTCCCTCATCATAATTTCGATCTGTGGTCCCAAATTAAAATATTTTACCATCGTGTCGACCACTATACCAAAATGGACATTGACCATACCGCAGATGGGGACCTTTGGGGATTAAGTGCTGATGAAGCATGGGAAACCATTGAGAATTGTGCCAGACTTGCCAAAAAAATGGACAACCCAACAAACGTTGTTATGGATCAATTGATAGCAAGTTTAAGGGAACAAGCTAGAAGATTGTTTGGGGATAAGCCTATAGATGAGATAACTGGGTGCACGAAGTGGTTTGATTTCACCACAATACAAGCTTAGCACATTGGTAATCTTGATAAGATGGAGGATAGAGTTGAAAATCTAAGCCCACCAAGTACCCCACAAATCCTACCATCATTTGAGGCATACACACCGCCCGTGACTTATTCGGATGAAGTAGAAAAGACTTTAGGAATCCCAATTGAGGTAGAGCCTTTGAACCAAACACAACTAGAGGATATAGGTTTGAATACTCATAATGATAACCTTACTCCTAGTTCTAGGGAAGTTCCTAGTTTTGATGAACCGGAGCCTCAACCAAAACCGTTACCTAATCTTCCATCCTTGGATGAAAATTTAGGAATTGAAATAGGTTCTGATCCACCCATCAATCCATGTAGTCCGGGTAGTCTTAGGATAAAGGTAGTGGACTCTAAGCCTGGTAGAGAGGAAGCCAATATAGGAATGGAAAATGACCTTACATGCTTACATCACCCATTTATGATTGATCACAAGAAACATTATGGATTTAAACCAGGTTTATAAGGTCAAGATGGATCCCCAACTAGTAGTCTCTTGAAGTTGATAGAAAATGATCCCTTTCTAGGAGAAAATCCTAATCCACCCATTAACCCGATTGAATTTGGTAAGGTTATGATGATAGGAGCACACCCCTTTGAGCATATAATTCATCCACCACTCTTACCTCACGTGGCATACTTTCACCCTAAGGGTGTGTATCACTACTTTCACCCGCACTTAATCCTAAGTGTAGGGAAAACCTCCCCTATTTCTGTTAAATAAGGGTAGAGTCAGGCTCGTGACTCGAACAAAAACAAGCGCTTATTGGGAGGCAACCCAAGATTTAGTTGTCTGTTTGTTTGCTTTTTTTTTTTGTTTCCGTATGCATGTTTTATTTTTGTTGTTTATGGCTCATGTTTCAAAGTACATTGTGAAAACACTTTATTTTGTTTTTAACTTCGTCTTAATTGCATATAAAGGTATTTTGCAAAAGATAAGTGTAAGGGAGATCCAAATTTGTTTATAAGAACGAAATTGAGCATGAACCACAACAATATTAAATGAACATGTATATTAATAATTGTTAGAGTCAAATGCTTGTATCGAGTCATAATGAAGTTTTGCAGGATTTTCCAGGAAGTAGGACGAAGTTTTTCCAGAAATTTTCTGGAAACTTAACATAAGAATTTCTGCAGGTCACTTTTGATGGCGTCACGAGTTTCCTCTTGGCGGCGTCACGTGTAAAAATCTGGAAATTTTACCAGTTTTGTTTTTCTAACGGAATCTTAAAGTTTTTGTTGAATTATTAGTTTTATAATCTCCAGGAAATCTGCAAAAATCATTCCACAAGCATTATATCTTATTTTGTTGTCTAGGATTTATTAGCATATGTAGATTGCCGCCGATTTTATGCGAGGTTGCCTTGTCTGTTTTCTCAGGTTTTACAGGTTATGTATGACAAGAAGATGATTTATATTCTGGAAGGGAAGCTTTGATTGTTTATTTTCTTAGAGGAAGATCTAACCTGGCCACCTTATTATCCATACCGAGCGAATCAGGGGAGTATTTGATTTCATTTGTTTTACTTATTTCATTTTTACATTCTTTACTTGAACATTGGGGACAATGTTTATCCTAAGTGTAATGGGAGGGTAAAATGATGATACCTTACAAATACACTTTCGCTTGAGTTTGTTTGGTTGACAGTAGATGTGTAATAAAACTATGAGAAATACTTGTTAGGGCAATTTTAGCGCCAAATTTAAATTTTTTTACAACATTTAGGAGTGAAACTTTAGCCATAGCAAGCGTCTCATGGATAGGAGATTGTATGACTAGCACAAAACCGTACTATTCAGAAAAATTTTCCACCCAAATATGTGAGGTTCGCCTTTAGATTTGATAGGAAAAGCATTTACTATTAGTGCTTATGAGTGTACCGGTAGCATTTAGATTCTAGAACTTGCGTTAGTGATGCATCCCGAGACCGCTAGTGGGACTACATTCGTGTAGTAGGATTTACTACATGATAAGAGGCATTAGGATCACCCTTGTGTTATCATAATTACTTGACCATTTAAGTCATATTACTTGGCTAGTTAAGTCAATTAATTTTTCCCACACCTTAGCGTTGTACTCATTTTTAGTACACGAAACCCCTAGTACACCCCTCCGAGCCTATCTTTTCGTTTCTAACTTTAAGCATCTTACTTAAAGGAAGAATTTGTTACACCCCACTTAAATGTACACCCAAATCGCCTTAGCCTTCCGTGTATGCACTCATCTTTAGTGCATTACTGTTATTTGTTAAACCCTAAGTTGACTATCTAATTGATTACATGGTTGCTAAGTCGAGTCATATCCTTGTACATATTGTTTTGGGACGATTGGGACTCATGGGTAAAGTACTAGTGTTATGGAGTAATGAGGAAGAACATCATATTATTACCCCATATGTGCGTTAATCTTAAAAGTATGTAAAAATTCAAGTGTAAGGGGAATTTTCATTCCCTATGATGTATTATTTTGGATGGTAGGGTAAGAATGTATGCAAAAAAAAAAAAAAAAAAAAAAAAAAAAAAAAAAAGAAAAAAAAATCAAGAAAAAAGAAAAAAAATATAAAAAGAAAAGAGAAAAAACATACGGACTACCATCCCTTTTTATTCTATGTTCATTTTATGTTTCTTGTTATTTTTCATTTATTAGCTTAAGTCGAGTCTAGTCTTGGCATAGCAACGCCATATTGTACATGTAATTAACCAAGATTGTTAACTCGCCACCAGTAAAGACTGCCTATATCCAACAAAACCGTGTATTCCATATCCCTACACCTAACGTTACAACCCTTTAAAAGACCTCTTTGATAGTTTATCCTAGGTGCTTACGCCATGTGGTGGAGGTTTGATCCTTTCCCAAGCCTATGATAATCTATTTTGCTATGACAGGTAGTGAGAGATGTTTTCCATTTCCATATAGTGATATTAATTTATTACACCCGAGAGATGTGAGTGTCTAAACACTATTTGTGAGGTGCTAGTGTATGACCTCCGTGCTTGTCTTTGGTCTTTAGTGGAACGATTATTTGTTGTAATTACTTTTATATTAGTGTTAAATGACCCCTAACTTGTATTTTGACTAGAATAAAAGCGCATTTGCTTGAGGACAAGCAAATCTCAAGTGTAACGGTATATGATGAGGCGAAAAATGAACCACTTTTAGGGGGTCATTTAAGCCCGGAATTGAATTTATTTGATCAGATATTGCCCTAAATCGTTCCTTTTGTGATTTTAGGTACTTTGGGAGTGAATTCTGGAAAAGGAAGCAATTCGTACGTTTTTGGAGCATAAAAGTGAAGAAAACGGCAAAGACTTAATTTTCCATGCTGAGAAGACGGCGTCAAGAAGAAGATCATGACGGCGTCAAGAGTAAAATCCATGACGACCCAGTGAAAACCTAAAGGCGTCACAACAAGGGCGTCAAGACAATTTTTGGTGACGGCCTGCATAAGGAGTATACATGACGGCGTCTGACCCAGATCTAGGCAGTCCGAGAAACTATTTGGCGGCAAGATGACGGCGTCAGACTTTTGTTCTTGACGCCGTCACCTATCAATATCTATATATAGTTTTCTATTTTTCATTCATAAAAAGAGGAACGTGTGTGGAGAATACTAGGGCCGGACTTTGTAAACCCTAGGTCGTATTTTATAGTATTTTCAAGGGTTTTCACCCCTTGAATCCTTTCATGTTCAATTGAAATAAGTCTTCTTTCAATTCAATCAATATGTCTATGTGTTGTTTGAATATATCTTATGCTTGTCTTGATTTCAACATGTTAGGCTAGATCTATCTTGTGTTTGCTTAGATTTAATGAAACCTAGATGTTAATTATGTGTTGATTACTTGTTTATGGTTGTAATGGATGAATGATTTCAATGTTAGGCTTAAGAAAACTGGCACATCTCCATTGTGTAACATGCTTGAACGTCTTAGGAAACATGAACCGATGTGTACTAGGTTTTATTGGTTGTATTTAATGCATGAGCAAATTCTAGTGATCCCATGTTAGGAGCTTCTTAGCCGGCTCGACATAGGAGTGAAGTAGGCGCTCATAGGATTGGGGAAGTAAGTACGCCACCCCATGAATGGTATTAAGGAATACAATCCGTCATCCACGCAACTATAACAAGTAATTAACATGTAAAAGATATCTAGGGAGTAGTGAAATCTAAGTAAACACAATTCTCCCACATATTGCTCACAACTTTAGTATAATTTAGTTTATTTTCATTTTTAGTATTTTATTTTGATTGCATCTTTAGTATTGGGTTAGTTGATTAGCAACTAATTCTGCCAAACTCCTTCAAACCAGAGATTTTTAATTGCTTTCATAAAAAATATAAAAATACAAAAAGAATCATCCCTCATCTCTAGACCTAGTCTTTAGGTTTTCTAATCCTAGCGACACTATTCGTAGATAAACGATCAATCCCGCGGTACTTGTCATTATACTATACTACATCGATCAGGTACACTGCCTGGTGGGGGTTGTAAGCTTCTCGAGATCCCTCGAGAGGTAAAGCCTGGTGCAATCCCTACGCTACCAGAACCTCCCGTCTCTAATAGTTACTTCCAGTTATATTTCTCCTGAGGGCCGTATGTTTTCCCCCGAAAACCCTACTAAAGGTGAATTGGCTTTCGTCTGCATAGATTTGATCGCGGGAGTAAACTTGAGGAAGCAATGCTCATATATTACTTTGTAGGGACTTCCACAGTCCATATAAGTCCTAGTAACCTCAATGTTGGAGACTAACACCTTTACCACCACTGGGTCGGCCGAAAGAGCGGTACCTGTGATTGGAGGAAACGTAATTTCCCCCACCCCATTTGGCTATGTGTCTGCTGCCTTCCTTTTCAACCCTACTTCTCCCCATCGGATCATTAGTTTGGGCTCTTCGGCATTAGTGGTTTCTATTACTGCTTTCACCTCGTAGGCCCTGTCTTTCGCTTTTTTTGATACTTTTTATTAAATGTGCTAATCGCCCCGTTCGCACAGCTTCTTCTATTTACTTTTTTAATTCCCGGAAATGATTGGTGTCATGTCCATAATCTTCATGGAAGTGGCAAAATTTGGATGTGTCCCTGTTTTTGCCTTTGCTTTTCATTCTGGGAGGGGCTTCGAAATCCTTCGCAGCTCTTTTTGTTGCCAGGATTTCTTTCGGAGACTTTTTCAGATTCCCTAGGAGTCCATGGTGAGGATTTTGCTTGTACGGGGTGAATCTACCCTTATATTTCTTGCTCTTAGATTCCTCCCATGAAGAATGTTTCGAGCTTCTATCACGTCTTTCTCTCTGTTCGATGGGTGCCCCATTAGTGGCTACTCCTTTGCTTCAATCCACGTGTAGGTTTTCTCCATCATACCCTTATAGGTTACTGGGAGATCAGTGGATAGGAATTCTACCAAGCTTCGGTTTCGAAGGTCATGGATGAAACCTGAGATACGTTGATCTTCGTGTAGCCCCAGGATTTGTAGGGTATCATCGGTGTATCTGGTAACGAAGGCCCTTGTGCTTTCATTCTCTCTCTTCTTTATGTTGTGCATCATAAAATGTGTCCTTGTATACTTCTTTTACTGGCTAAAATGGGACCGAAACTTGGCTTTGAGGTCGTCTACGTCCAAAATGCTGCCTGGCTTTTGTCCATTTCACCAGATACGGGCGGCATCCCTAAGGGTATACGAGAACATGTGGCAAGCTACAGGCATGACCCATTTCTGTATCCGAATTGCTCCCTCAAACAGATGTAAGAAGTTATCAGGGTCTCCTTTCCCATCATAGGTGCCCACATGTGAAGGCATCTTCAATCCATCAGGCAGGATGTAATCTTCAATTGTTTTTGTAAAAGGTGTGGTAGGCTCTTGAGGTGTATTTGGAGGAGTGGCGTTGTGAGGATTGTAATTTTGTAGTGTAGCGAGAGGCATTTGATTGTACTAGGTTAGGTATACGGTGTTGATACGTGGGAATCGCACCAGGCTTTACCTCTCAAGGGATCTTGAGAAGCTTACAACCCCCACCAGGCAGTGTACCTGATCGTTGTAGTAAAGTATAGTGACAAGTACCGGGGGATTGATCGTTCAGCTTAGGAATAGTGTCGCTAGGATTAGAAAGCCTAAATACTAGTTCTAAAGGTGAGGGATGATTATTTTTGTATTTTTATATATTTTTTTAAAGCAAGTAAATATCTCGGGTTTGAAGGATTTGGGCGGAATTAGTTGCTAATCAACTAACCCAATACTAAGATGCAATCAAAATAAAATACTAGAAATAAAAATAAACTAAATTATACTAAAGTTGTGAGCAATAAGTGGAGAAAATGTGTTTACTTATATTTCACTACTCCCTAGACATCTTTTACACGTTAATTACTTGTTATAATTGCATGGATGATGGATCGTATTCCTTAATACCATTCATGGGGTGGCACACATAACTCCCCAATTCTATGAGCTCTTATCTCCTCCTACACCATGCCCAGCACAACTATAGGGATTGTAAACAGTGGCTCATGCATTAAATACAACCAATAAAGACCTAGTGCGCGTCAGTTCATGTTTCTTAAGACGTTCAAGCATGTTACCAATTGGAGATCTGCCAGTTTTCTTAAGCCTAACATATAAATCATTCATCCAAGACAAATATAAACAAGTAATCAACACATAATTAACATCTAGGTTTCATTAGATCTAAGCAAACACAAGATAGATCTAGCCTAGCATGATGGAATTAAGACAAGAACAAAATATAGACAACCAACACATAGACATATTGATTGAATTAAAAGAACACTTATCTTAATTACAATGAAAGGTATCAAGGGTTTTGAACCCTTGAAAAACCTGTAAAAGTTGCACCAAAATTGTACTTAGGGTTTCTCCACAACTTCTCCCTTTTTTTAATGTGAAAATTAGAAAACTATATATAGAAAAATGGGTCTGACGGCGTCAAGACCAACATTGTGACGCCGTCACCTCGCCGCCAAAACTATTCTCGGACTGCCTTGATCTACATTTGACGCCGTCAAGACTTAATCATTTCCAGGCCGTCATGACTTTTTACTCTTGACGCCCTACCTTCGTGACGCCGTCAAATCTGTACTGGGTCGTCATGGACTTCTGCTCTTGACGTCGTCAGAGAATTACTCTTGACGCCGTCACCTACTATTCCCAGCATGGAAAATTAAGACTTTGGCGTTTTCTTCACTTTTATGCTCCAAAAACGTCCGAATTGCTTCCTTTTCCAGATTTCTCTCCCAAATTACCTAAAATCACAAAAGGAACGATTTAGGGCAATATTTGATCAAATAAATTCGAATTCGGGCTTAAATGACCCCCTAAAAATGGATCATTTTTCACCTCATTATATACCCTTACACTTGAGATTTGCTTGTCCTCAAGCAAATGCGCTTTTATTCTACTCAAAAGACAAGTTAGGGGTCATTTAACACTAATATAAAAGTAATTACAACAAATAATCGTTCCACTAAAGACCAATAGACAAGCACGGAGGTCATATACTAGCACCTCACAAATAGTGTTTAGATACTCACATCTCTCGGGTGTAATAAAGTGTAAATTACAATATGGAAACAGAAGATATCTCTCACTACCTGTCATAGCAAAATAGATTACCATAGGCTTGGAAAAGGATCAAACCTCCACCACATGGCGTAAGCACCTAGGATAAACTATCAAAGAGGTCTTTTAAAGGGTTGTAACGTTAGGTATAGGGATATGAAATACACGGTTTTGTTGGATAAAGGAAGTTTTACTGGTGGCGAGTTAACAATCTTGGTTAATTACATGTACAATATGGCGTTGCTAAGCAAAGACTAGACTCGACTTAAGCTAATAAATGAAAAATAACAAAAAATATAAAATGAACATAGAATAAAAAGGGATGGTAGTCCGTATGTTTTTTTCTCTTTTTCCTTTTTCTATTTTTTTTTTTTCTTTTTCTTGATTTTTCTATTTTTTTTTTTTTTTTTTTTTTGCATACACTCTTACCCTACCATCCAAAATAATACATCATAGGGAATGAACATTTCCCTTACACTTGAATTTTTACATACTTTACAATTAACTAAACTAATGACTCGAATTAAGAAAATCAAAACACTTTTAAGATTAACGTACATATGGGGGTAATAAATGATGTTCTTCCCCATTACTCCATAAAATAGTTCTTACCCATGAGTCCCAATTGTCCCAAAACAATATGTACAAGGATATGACTCGACTTAGCAACCATGTAATCTATTAGATAGTTAACTAAGGGTTTAACAAATAAAAATAATGCACTAAAAATGAGCGCATACACGGAAGGCTAAGGCGATTTGGTTGTACATTTAAGTGGAGTGTAACAAATTCTTCCTTTAAGTAAAATGCTTAAAGTTAGAAACGAAAAGATAGGCTCGGAGGGGTGTACTAGGGGTATCGTGTACTAAAAATGAGTACAACGCTAAAGGTGTGGGAAAATTAGTTGACTTAACTAGCCAAGTAATATGACTTAAATGGTCAAGTAATTATGATAACACAAGGGTGATCCTAATGCCTCTTATCATGTAGTAAATCCTACTACACGAATGTAGTCTCACTAGCGGTCTCGGGATGCATCACTAACGCAAGTTCTAGAATCTAAATGCTACCGATACACTCATAAGCACTAATAGTAAATGCTTTTCCTATCAAATCTAAAGGCGAACCTCACATATTTGGGTGGAAATTTTTTCTGAATATACTGTTATGTGCTAGTCATACAATCTCCTATCCATGAGACGCTTGCTATGGCTAAAGTTTCACTCCTAAATGTTGTAAAAAATTTTAAATTTGGTTCTAAAATTGCACTAACAAGTATTTCTCATAGTTTTATTACACATCTACCATTAAACAAAACAAACTCAAGCGAAAGTGCATATGTAAGGTATCATCTTTTTACCCTCCCCTTACACTTAAGATGAACATTGTCCCCAATGTTCAAGTAAAGAATGTAAAAGTGAAAAAGTAAAGATAATGAAATCAAATACTCACCTGATTCGCTCGGTATGGATAATAGGGTGGCCAGGTTAAATCTTCCTCCAAGAAAATGAACAATCAAAGCTTCCCTTCAAGAATGTAAATCATCTTCTTGTCCTACATAACCTGTAAATCCTGATAAAATAGACAAGACAACCTCGCGTAAAATCGGCGGCATCCTATATAAGTTACTAAATCCTAGAGAACAAGATAAGATATAATGCTTGTGGAATGAAGTTTGCAGATCTCCTGGAGATTATAAAACTTAATAATTCACAAAAACCATAAGACTCCGTTAGAAAAACAAAACCGGTAAAATTTCCAGATTTTTACACTTGATGCCGTCAAGAGTAAACTCATGACGCCGTCAGAAGTGACCTGCAGAAATTCTTATGTTAAGTTTCCGGAAAATTTATGGAAAAACTTGGTCCTACTTCCTGGAAAATCCTGCAAAACTTCATTATGACTCAATACAAGCATTTGACTCTAACAAATACGAATACACATGTTCATTTAATATTGGGGAGAATCATGATCAGTTTGTTTCTTAAAAGCATAATTGGGGTTTCCCCTTACACTTATCTTCTGCAAAAATACCTTTAGGTGGAGTTAAGACTAGGCCAAAACAACAAAGTAAAGTATTTCCACTATTTAGTTTAGAAACATGATCTACCAACTATAAAAATTAAGCATGCATACGGAAGCAAATAACAAACAAACAAATAAAATCACACAAAACATGGGTTGCCTCCCAAGAAGCGCTTTTCTTTATTTACGAGTCTTGTAGCTAGACTCAAGGTCATGGGTTACTACGTGATCTCATCCCTTGAAATGATATACCCCATGTAGTTGCGATCATTACTGTTATGGTGGTAGCGCCTCAATCTGTCAATACTCGCAATCACCATTCTACCTACTTTACTTCTCAAGTTAGCTACCCCATCTTGGCTTACACCTTCGATTGTGAATGGCCCATACCACCAAGGACTTGGTTTATCGGGTGGTATTGTTGTTTCCAAGTGTCTCAAGAGTACCAAGTTCCCTTCCTCAAATGGTACATGATTCTCTATGGGTTGAGTATGTTCGAATTCAACCTGAACCTTATTGTTTTTGCTTCTTTCATTTTTGGCTTCCTCATAGCTTTTGATTCTTGCCTCCCATGCAAGAATTTTATTCTGAACACGAATGGGGTGTCATGTCAATGTTGTTTTTGATCTTTCTCCAACTCAAATTCTCATGCCAACTTCGCGGGGTCATGGGGAAGCTAATCTTTCTTTTTCCAGATTTAAGTTCGATCTTCCTACCTTCATACTTAATGACAGCCCTAGCGGTGGTGAGGAATGGTGACCCAAGGTTTATTGGCATGCATCCATCCCCTTTATCATCGATGATCATAAAATCAACGGGGTACATGAATCCTGCGACATTAACTAATACATCTTCTGCGATTCCTAGGGGGTATACGTACGAGTGTCCAACGAGAGATAACCTAACACAAGTAGGGGCTGGCATTTTTGACGTTAGTTGGATGTAAATAGTTAGGGGCATAAGATTTACTTCCGATCCTTGGTCGGCGAAAGCACTAAGATGTTTCAAGTCCCCGATGCTTGTTGGTATCTCAAAGTTTCCACATGCTATCTGCTTAGTAACCAGTTTTTGTACCAATAGCCTCTCGAATACTGATCCTCCAGGTAGCGTATCATACTCATCTTTCACTTCTTCCTCTTTCTCAGAACCCTGTTTGGAAGGTTGGTTACGCCCATCACCCTTAATCCAATTTGTTATGGTGTTTTCGTTTATATCATGTTTCAGGTAGTAGCTTAAAGGTTTGGATTCTGGTGGTTTTTCGAAGGTCTGTTTAGCAGGGGTTTCTACCTTCTCGTTATCCTTTTGGACAATTGTGATGGAGTTAACAAATTGGGTGGTGGGAGTGGTGCTTTCTTTCCTTAGTTGTATTCTTTCAGGGGTTCTCTGGTTGGCATACTTCTCTAATAAACTCGTCATCTCATTCATTTTCTCCTGCATCTCCTCTTTTTGCTTATAAACTGCTTCCTCGAATCTAGCAAGCCAATCTGAGTGAGTTGCCATATATTCTCTCATCCTAGCTTCAAACTCCGAGCTAAGCTCCTTGGGAGGGGGACAAGGTGGGGCATAGTTCTAAAAGGTCTCGACATTTTCTCTAGAAGGTGACTTAGATAATGGTGTCGAAGATGGTTTTGAGACAGAATTGACAGTAGCCCGTCTAGGACTTAAAGGTCTCCTTTGCCTTTCCTCAAAATAGTCAACTTTTGCCTCGAGTTTGCATAGGAGTTCATCGGGGATTTTGGTGGTCCTTTCAGATGTCGAGACTGCATTGATGGCCGCTTTTATCATATGATTAAATTCCCACATCTCATGATTATCAGCAGCGAGCTCTTCGATAATTGCCCAAGACTCCTCGGCTTTCTTATCACGCAATTTACCTCCCGCGGCCCTGTCGATTGTGCGCTTAGTGTGATAGTCAACATGGTCGTAGAAAATCTGGACTAATAACCAAAGGTTTATGCCATGATGAGGGACCTTGTGGAGGAGATCCTTAAAACGGGCCCAAGCCTCGTAGAAAGTTTCACCTTGTTGTTGTTCAAACAAATGTCCATTCTAAGCATTGCAGTCTTTTTCGGTGGGAAGAATTGGGTAAGGAAGCGATTGGTGAGATTATCCCATGCGGTGATGGATCCCGCGGGTAAACGCTCAAGCCATTGACTAGCTTGATCCCGTAGAGAGAATTGGAATAGGCGTAATCGGGTTGTCTCACTAGTTGCAACATCTAGGTCTATGGAATCTACGATTTTGAGGAAGTCCTTAAGATGTTAGTTTGGATCTTCGGAACGAAGTCCATGGAATGCACATCCACTTTGCACCAACCGGATGGAGTCGGATCGCAAGGGGGTCACATTGGCTCCGGTGAGCTCAATGGTGTTTCGGTAGCCTTGGTGGCTAGGTCGGGAATACTCTCCTAAGGTTCGGGGCCTAAGGGGTTCTAATGGTGGGTTTTGTTGTGGTGGGATGACGGTTTCAAAGATGTTCCCGTTGTCCATGATGTCGGGTGGTTACGAACAAAGGCACAAAGAAATAGATAGACTAAAGAAACCTAAAAATAAAAATAAAATCTTACTAGAAAGGAATCTAGCAAGTAGACCTAATAAAAAGAAATTCTAACCTAGACAATAACTATTCCCCGGCAACGGCGCCAAAAACTTGATACGTGGGAATCGCACCAGGCTTTACCTCTCAAGGGATCTTGAGAAGTTTACAACCCCCACCAGGCAGTGTACCTGATCATTGTAGTATAGTATAGTGACAAGTATCGGGGGATTGATCGTTCAGCTTAGGAATAGTGTCGCTAGGATTAGAAAGCCTAAATACTAGTTCTAAAGGTGAGGGATGATTATTTTTGTATTTTTATATTTTTTTTGAAAGCAAGTAAATATCTCGGGTTTGAAGGATTTGGGCGGAATTAGTTGCTAATCAACTAACCCAATACTAAGATGCAATCAAAATAAAATACTAAAAATAAAAATAAACTAAATTATACTAAAGTTGTGAGCAATAAGTGGAGAAAATGTGTTTACTTAGATTTCACTACTCCCTAGACATCTTTTACACGTTAATTACTTGTTATAATTGCATGGATGACGGATCGTATTCCTTAATACCATTCATGGGGTGGCACACATAACTCCCCAATTCTATGAGCTCTTATCTCCTCCTACACCATGCCCAGCACAACTATAGGGATTGTAAACAGTGGCTCATGCATTAAATACAACCAATAAAGACCTAGTGCGCGTCGGTTCATGTTTCTTAAGACGTTCATGCATGTTACCAATTGGAGATCTGCCAGTTTTCTTAAGCCTAACATATAAATCATTCATCCAAGACAAATATAAACAAGTAATCAACACATAATTAACATCTAGGTTTCATTAGATCTAAGCAAACACAAGATAGATCTAGCCTAGCATGATGGAATTAAGACAAGAACAAAATATAGACAACCAACACATAGACATATTGATGGAATTAAAAGAACACTTATCTTAATTACAATGAAAGGTATCAAGGGTTTGGAACCCTTGAAAAACCTGTAAAAGTTGCACCAAAATCGTACTTAGGGTTCCTCCAAAACTTCTCCCTTTTTTTAATGTGAAAATTAGAAAACTATATATAGAAAAATGGGTCTGACGGCGTCAAGACCAACATTGTGACGCCGTTACCTCGCCGCCAAAACTATTCTCGGACTACCTTGATCTACATTTGACGCCGTCAAGACTTAATCAATTCCAGGCCGTCATGACTTTTTACTCTTGACGCCCTACCTTCGTGACGCCGTCAAATCTGTACTGGGTCGTCATGGACTTCTGCTCTTGACGCCGTCAGAGAATTACTCTTGACGCCGTCACCTACTGTTCCCAGCATGGAAAATTAAGACTTTGGCGTTTTCTTCACTTTTATGCTCCAAAAACGTCCGAATTGCTTCCTTTTTCCAGATTTCTCTCCCAAAGTTCCTAAAATCACAAAAGGAACGATTTAGGGCAATATTTGATCAAATAAATTCGAATTCGGGCTTAAATGACCCCCTAAAAACGGATCATTTTTCGCCTCATCAGGTGTAAGTGCCGAATAGAAGGGTTCCTCTATTATTCATCGCTTGGTATGTAGGAGGTTGTCCAAAAGGCGAGTTCCCTGGAGGTTGGTGGAAAGTAGGATTGTTGTATTGCCCATTGGGGGAAGGTATATATTTGGTGGGTGTCATTGGGCTTGTAGAGAGGGGTATAGACTGCTCAGGGGAAGAATCCCTCCTCCATTCATAGGAAACTGGTTACCTTCCATGCCTGATGCTCGAGATGCTTGTAGCGGGGCTGTCGTCCCTGTTTTCCTTAAATGAGCCGCCAACAGAGGTGTTAAGTTTGCTTCTCTGTCCTCCATTTGATGATTCTCTCCGCTTGGGGTTTCTTTTCTTCTGGTAGGAGTTTTTGTGGGGAGCTCTTCTGTAGCCTTTCCTCTGGTCCTTCGAGCCGTAGGAGATCTGGCTCCCCCTACTGGCCGCATCAACCCTTCATCAGAAGGCCTAGGCTCCATTTCGATTTCTTCGTCATAGTCTTCGTTGTAATTATCCAATTCTCTATGTACTTCTGAGTTCTGAATTTGTCTCTTGCGTGCCCTTAACAGAAACTCTAAGGTTTTCAAAATCGCTTCAACGAGCCTATGTATGTGTTTTGTCAACGTACCTTGCTAAATGAATCGTCCAACCAATTTATAGAGGGGAAAATAGGCCTTGGAGTGTTCTATGCTCATTCTACAGAAATCAAGGGGGCGTTCCTTGATTTAAAGTGCCTACTAGGGTTTGGGCGTGTATCAAGGGGATGATAGCTAAAGCTTAGAGCGTACATGGGGGAGTTCCATGATTATAGCCACCATTTAAAGGCGTACATGGGGAAGTCCCATGATCTTAGCCTTTATCAAGGTTTTCCTTGGCGAGAAAGCCAAAGGACGATGTCGAAGGCCTTCTTCCTTTCGTACCTTCACTGTCCTGATCCCGAAGGACTTGTGTCTTCGGTTGGCGGATTCCCCGAAGGTAACCATGTCTCGGAGGGATGGTTTTACGCCACCTTAAGGTGTTAGGAAGTTGCCTTGGACCTTCGAATTATGAAGGCTCGAAGGGTGTCCTTCGACCTGTTCAGAGGGTACATCATCAATAACTATGACAATAAATAAATTACATGGATACGTGAAACTATTGCTCTAACAACTTCTGTTAAATGCCGAACTCATTCCAAAGCTTGCCAAAATCTACCTTGCAACAATGTTTGCCCTTTTGACTTCGTGCTTCTTGCCACCTCTCTTTCATTTATTGAATACATGTCTTTGCATCATTTGATTTATCCCAACACTTGATCAAGATTCCTTCATTAACATTTGCCCATACCACAACAGATTCGCTCGCCTACAATCCCTGTTCATACACATAAGTTTATCCATCAGTAAAGCCTTATTATCAACCAAACAAATAAAGTTTAATAGAGGGTTGACATAGGTTGTGTTTTATTACAAAAAGATAAAACAGGTAGAGTAAATTTCTTTTAGTTAAAAACTGAAAGGGTCAAATGAGTAGGGTCAAACGGGTTGAAAACCGCCAAAAGTGTATATTTAATGTACATAGTATCAAAATGAAATTATAAATAATGTGTTGAACTCGTCTCAAATGACATACATCACCTTAGTATACCTAAGAGGCTACTAGCTCATCCTCGATGAAACCGGTGGTCATGGATACTTGCCAATAAGCCGAAACCACAAATCTTTCGCCAGAAAGAAAGCGGCGGCCACATGAGATTTCTGGCATACGAAACGCGGGTATATAAAAGGGTGATCAGCCACTATGTATTGTCACATTCGACTTATTCAACAACTCAATCGACCACCATCCCACCTGTCACACCCCCAATTTACCTGACTTGCAGCGGAATGGAATACCTAGGGGAGCCTGTCATAGCATCACAGTTACAGTTACATTGAACGACCTAAAGTGTCGTTTGGAAAATACTTCGTTTGATCATTGAAATAATCCAGAGTTTACAAAATGAGGTCCCCAAAAGGTGTTGCAAGTTTATGAAAAACAAGTCATACTAGATCAAACATTTACATAAGTGCATGAAGTAATAGTGAGACGCGTCGACTCCGCGACTCCATGAAGGTCCAAATGCATGTCACATGAGCTACCTTAATAACCTGAAATACATTGCTAAAACATCAACACGAATGTTGGTGAATTCCATAGGTTTATAAAATGTAATGTTGTACGGCCACCACAAGTATAAGTGCATGACAAAAGTCACGTAAAATAGTACAATAGACCTTAAGCTCATGACCCCGAAGCTAGACTGATGAAATATAGACCCCTCCTGAATGTTTTACCAGAACACTCAAATGTGACAAACATGAAATTCATCCGCTTACTGTTGGTAAATACTACCACGGATGGAGGCGTCACCCTCAATAGATCTATCCACTCACTCTCGCTTAATCGGCAAATTAACGGTCCAAGATAATAAATAGGGGACTTTAACATGTTGGTATGGCAACTTAAGCAATGTACATATATTTTGGTACTTGGGCTCGTACTAAAATGATTGATGCAATGTATTCCCCCGTGGGATTTGAAATCAAAATATTGAATTGAAAACGGGGCTATGAAAACTCACCTCTAGCTGATGATACTGTGTGATGAAGTGTAATGAACAACAATGAACGATTAGCTGCCGCAACCTAATATGAATGATGAACGATCCACTTTAGATCATGAAATGATATTGTGAATGTCCATGCACATGCTTCCTATACCACTCTACTCTTTGAAAAATACTTGTTGTTATCAAAATAATACATTTTCCAAAACTTAGGAAAATATGGCAACTAGAAAATGAAACTAGTTGAAATGTATATATATCGTATGTATAAGTGTTAGTGTTGAAATCCTCGATTTGAAATCCTTGAAATAACGACTTGTAGTAATAAAAATATACTTGTATTCACTAATACTTCATTAGTTATGATATTGGGTACTTGGGTATTATTTCTAGAATCTAGAGTTACTACGTAGTAGTAATATTATTTTTGTCAAAAGCTGTCAAAATAATATATGCTTTGCCGATATTGAAACGTGAATATCTTTGTCGTTATAAGCCCGTTTTACTTGTTCTTTATATCCATGGTTACGTCTTAGTATGTAGTAATATATTTTGGAAAGCTTGGCTCCTCCGGGTTATGTCTAAAGCCTCGTTTTGTCCGACGAAAAACGTCCAACAGCAACAGTTTTTCAGAAAAATACTTTTCGTCAATAAACTTGCAAAAATCATAACTCCTTCGTTATAAACTCTTTTTAATCCGTTCTTTCGCCTACGGCTTCGTTTTTGAAAGTATTTTCTAAAAATTTTGCCAAATTTTACTTTATATTTACTGATTTTCCTGGGTTTACAAAAATGGGACAGTAGGTATAAATACTTGTTACAAATCCATTTTCCATGTTCAAAACTAGTTTCTGACATCACCAAATCTCTTGCAAACACCACAAAAGCTATTCTAATCCTACCATACATCTTCTTAGGATGCCATGGGTTCTTAATCACCACTCATCATGTTAATTTAACAAGGGAATACCTAAATCAAATTCTAGGGTTTGTATGTTCAAAAAGTTAACAAAAATAATGTGGTATAGCTAGCTTGTGCATGAAATTAAGCATGAAAACCACATGATACAAGTATATATTAGATGAAATCATGAAAATAAATTTGATAACTTACTTTGAAATATTAGGTGATTAGATGATGAGAAATCTTGTGTTTCTTGAGTTTGTATTGCAAAACTCTTAACTAGAATGATGAAATAGACAACTTTGTAGCTTTATACTTTGAAAAATAATCACTTGATCTTGGTGTTCTTGGTCCTTGTGGTTTGGCCGTGGGTTTGAGAGAGAGAGGTGAGGAAATGAGTTTTTGATTCTTGATCTAAGTATAAATGTGTAAAAGGTATTTTAGTTAGATATTTAGGTAACATTATAATGTATTATAAGAGTACATAAATGCTTGAGGTTAGAAATAATACTTGGGGTCTTGGTGAGGACTTTAGGGGCCGGTCATGGGTGAGTGGGGGGGTTGGGGTAGCTTTGATTTAATTAGGATTCTAGTGTAATTTAAGTGTACATTTGTGTTATTAGTTAAAATCGAGTACCGGGTTTGATAGAAATAAATATTAACGAAGTTATTCGGGATAAAATAAAGTTGTAAAAATATTAAAAATATGTTGGGTACAAGTATTGAGTGTTCGGGTGATTATTGTTTAGTTTTCACTAAAACCGTTGTAATATTTATAAACTTACATTATAAATAAAAATAAATTTCCAAAATACTGGGTAAATGAATATTATAACTTTTATGATGATATAATGGATATAAAAATATGTCAGGACCATTGTGGGAATATTTAGATATATTCGTCGTATTTATTAACCGTGTGTTAACGTTTATTTATAAATAATTATACGTAAAACGTTAAATATATCAAATATATAAATTTGAAAATCCTAAGAGTGGTATAACATGAGAATGCTATTATGATGATATGCAGACTATCTCTAGTCCGTATGAAATGTCCTTACTGATAATGAAATGAATTCGCACCTAAACCAATCCGGTTACGCGAATTTGAATACCCGTAAACTAAATTTACGATGAAATGAGTAATGCAAGCGAATAGTGAAAATTTTTCCAGAAATGAATAGTGTTCAATAAATAGTAAAATTTTTAAATGTTTCTCAGAATATCAAATTGACCTCGAAAATGATGAATAGTAAAACGATGAATAGTGTTTTATGAATAGTAAATTGTCGAAGTTTGGGAAATGACCTGAAATGGTGAGTTGTGACAGTCTTCCCCTCTAAAAGGAACTTCGTCCCGAAGTTCAGTTTATGTTGGTCTCTGAAGACGTATTGGTGAAAAGGTGATGATATTCGAGAATTCCAGCGAACTTTCACGATAGGAATTCGACTTTGCTTCAACTGTTTGACCACCCGGTCCATGATTTCTGTTGGTTCTCTAACAATGCTCAAGTCTGATGGCCACTATGCCTACTCTATCTGAAATATTACATGGTCCAGTGTATATCGGGTTTAACTTTTGCAAGTTTTCTGAATGATATCATGCCTTTCCTAGGCAGAACTTTCAACATAACTCTGCCTACCAACTTGAAGTTTTAATGGTTTACAACTTATTGAACTTGTAACTGATTCTTGACTTGTAGGAAATTTCTGGTTATTTCATGAATGCCTACTAGACTAGTATGTTGGGCTTTTCAAAATTTCGATCCGTCAATGGATATTGGCACCTCGACCATAGAGTGTCACAAATGGTGTAGTCTCTATGCTCGCGCGATAACTATGATTGCAACTGAATTTGATTTATGATAACTGGTTAGTCTAACCATTTCTAGGGTCAATCACTCATGCTCTGAGCATACTTTCCTACGTTTGAATTGTTCTCTCGCTTTGACCATCGGTCTGAGGATGATAGGTGATGTTTACATCTAAATGGGTTTCTGAAGGAAATCCTGAAATGATTGCTTGAAGTCCAAGGTGAATCGGTTTCCTTAACTGGAATAACTGAAATGGGTACAATATACCTTTGTGACTAATTCCACAACATTCGGTCCTTCGAACTTGGCGTTATCTGAAAGGGATAGAATATAGGTAACAATTTGATTCCTTGTGTTTTGTTCCAACGGATGATAAGACATATGTCTTTCTTTGCCTAGTGGGTTTGGTCTCCACTACTGAAGTTCGTGATTAATTTGTGATGTCCTTCCTAATTCCTTCATCACATATTCAAATATTCTTTATTGTCAAATCACAAAATCCTAAATGCATAAGCGATGTAGTAGGGAAAGTTGTTTTGGAAATTTGTCTCGCGATTGTGAGTTTTGGTTAAAATCTTTTTCTGAATAAACGAATTTAGAAAATGGAGCAAATGATTTACTAAGTAATATTTTTCCTGATGATTCAAAATTTCAATAGTTATGAAATAGAAAAATGTTTTCAAACATGTTGTGATTAAGACTGCTTACCAAAGTTTGATGTCTATGTATATTTCGCATTGTACAATAGTGTTGCTAAAGATTGACCAAAAAGGATCGTACTTGTTCAAAATAGGAATTTTAGAAATCATTTTTCCACAAGGTATGTGATTTATGTAAACGCAATTTTTGAATCAACTTTATTTAAAAGTGAAAACACTAACAAGGATACAATGGTAGGATAGAAAATGTTCGCTTAAATGCATAGATGTCTAACATTTAGTTCCTGAGGTTGAATAATGCCTATTGGTGGTTATCAGGCATAACTACAAGCATAGGTATTTTGACTAACTTAAGTCCTGAAATATTCTATCGTTGTAATTGACAAGACAAAGGTATCACTTGATGTTGTGTCGATGAATGTCTATTATGTTTTCCCATGTAGATGAGGAGAAATGTTCTGGTTTGATCCCTTTCTTGGTATGAAGGTGAGGTTATCTAAAATTTCTAGAGAGATAATGCCTTAGAGGAATCTACATCGATATTCTTGATTCAAACAATTGTCCTTTGTGAAAACTTACTGCAGGAAAGTTTATGTATGGATGAGGCAATGTTTAAATGAAATGCTCTACAGTCTCAATTAGAAGCTTGGTTTATTTCTATTGTGTTGTCCTTCGGACATTTATATTGAGTTCAATCCTGTAGCTCAGTCTAGCTAGTACCTTTAAATGATAGAATTTGACAACTAAGTCAGAGATGATGATTCGGATGGTCTCGCAGTATCTTAGAATTTGTTGTTGAGTTATGAAATCTCTCACTATATACTTCTAGTCCTGGTTAGTAGTTCTGTAATCCTTTCATTGCTTTTATTGTATAGAGGAATCCTGCATGTAATTGATATAGAAAGTCTCTCCTAGGGAAGTCAATGGGAAAATCCAACTTAATGGCTAAGTGGGTGACAGGTGGGGTAAGTATCCAGAGATAGTTCGGCAAAATGGATGTTTATGGAAGAGTTCCTTTGTTTACAAAACTTTTAAATGAAGATTGTTATTAAAATCCTTTGAAAAGGTAATTATTTCCTTCATGGCATAATCCTTCCTGAATTTTACATAGGTGATCAGGCTATGTATAATTGAGGACTAATGATGCGATGTTAGATTTTGTCAAAATATCATAACTTTTCTCAAAAGTTTTAGATGGTGTTCAACGCATTGTTATTAAAAAAATGGTATCCTGATGTTTTCTTTCAAGTAACATGAAAATTGCCTTGCGTATTAATAGTAAATACTTGGTGTAATGACAGAAAAATCAATTTATAGGATGGTAATAAAATAGCTTACTTCAGAAATTTTTCTGTAAAACAGTTTCCCCATATGATAGTAAAATAGCTTGAATGGTGTATTAGATACGTGGGTGAATCTTGTCAAATGGTAATAGTCTACTAATTCGTCAAAAACGAAATCAGCCTAATCCCTAATAAGACAATGATAAAATGTTGCGAAACGATTGAAGTTTGAGCAATTGGGATAGAAAATGGAGTAAACGAAGGTTATGATTATCACAGAGGTAACAAAAGATAGATATTACATTGGATAGAAAAGTGCTTAATACAACTAGGTTATGTCATCGTACCAACGGTAAGTACAAAAGGAAAGATACAACCCTAAAGGGCTCGAACTACGGTTTATATATTGAAACAAGGCTCCTCCTGCTGAAGCATTGTTGTTATCCTTGATGTTGCTAATATCCTGACGGTTCTCTTTCAACAGCTCACACTATTCCTCGAGCGATTCAGTCTTGATTCCCAAGTTCCTGATTTTCCTTGTTCCTTAGCTCCGGGCAGTCCTTCTTGAAATGCCCTAAGTTTCCACATTTGAAGAAACTCCCTGGGATCCTCTGATTTGTGAGTTTCCTACAGTCCTCAGTCTGATGACCCTGCTTCTTGCACACCCTACACGGTTCACTGCAATGATCTCGGTGATGTAGATTACACAGGTTGCAGTAAGGTAAATTTCCAGTATACCTTCTCTTTGTATGCGGTCCTGCAGCAAAGGCTCTATTCACTTCTTGTCCTTTGGGTGATTGTTGAGCAGCATTGCAACCTAGATTGTTGTTCCACTTCCTTTTATTGTCACTATTGTTTCCTGATGTCTTGGCGTGAACTATGAGTTCCTTTGCTTCGATCGCCATTTTGATAGCTTCAGACATGGCATCGGGTTCCCATGCGATGACCAACATACGAATTTCATGGGAGAGTCCCCCGATGTACCTTTCAAGTTTCTTGCTTTCCGGTTCATCCATTGTAGGACCTAGTCGTGTTAATTCGTAAAAATGAGTAGTGTACTTGTCAACATCATTTCCTACCATGGTAAAGTTTAGTGTTTCTTGTTCTATTGCTTGTAATTCATTTCCTATACAAAATGTTATACCCATCATCCTTCTTAGTTTCTCCCAAGAGTGTGAGTAAGCAGCATCAACTCCCACCATCTTAATATGTTTAGTCCACCATTCCTGGGCATGATCCTGAAAAGTGCATGTGGCGAACTTAACCTTGTCTTCCTTACGACAGTCGCCACATCGAAATATTGTTTCTATTTCTTCGAACCATTTGAGAAATTCCTTTGTGTCTCTAGTTCCGCTAAAGGAGGGAGGATTGCACCCCATAAATTCCACGTGAGTAAGTTCCTTAGTGGGGGCGGTGGCTATGTTCTTGGCAATGACTTGTCCAACAGCAGCTTGCGTCATGCTTGGAGTGGTTTGCTTAAATCTATCTTCATCAAATCATAAGAGACCATGAGAATATATAGTTAATAAAAGTCATCATATTCACAACACATGAATATAATACATGAAAATTTCGGTCTATGTGAACCGATATCATAAATAGCACAACCATTCCTTACATAGTAGAGTCACTCTTGATATATTTGTTTGTACAACAATCAAAAGACAACAAGTTCTTTAGACTATGTCCCACACTTTCTGTGGCTAGGATAATAGTAAAAGCTAGTGAGGATATAAGTCTGGTCTAGAGACTTCCTGGTATCCCTCTGTGTGAAGTCAGGTTTGTGGCATCATAAGGTCGAGATAGTCCTGAAGTGGTGTCTGAAGTTGTGCATCGATCAAATCTTAGATAATGTAGGTTCTGAACCATTCCTGAAGAATCTACGGATGTTCATGTTGAGTCTGTGATATTGGTATTATCTACTAGGTGTTATCTAGTTCATGGCAAGTGGGAATGGAAAAGGAAAATGACAATGATGGTACCCTAGATGATGAGAATTGAATTGCTAACAATGAGATCCTAGTGGTGAGCTAGGAGATGTTGGTGATAATAGTGAATGGAGTACTACCCTCTTTCGCGCTACCTCGCGATATCTAAGAGGTAAAACTGAAGTACGCACTGTGGGATGACCAATAGTGTAATAAGTAACTGATGGTGGTGGTAGTACCTGAGTAGTAAGCGCCCTACTAGTGAAAGAAAGAAAATATACTATCTCCCTTGAAATAAGCAATCTAATAGGTCCATTAAGATTAAGTCTGAATACTCTACCAAAAGGCATTCTATGTATGGGCTGAATGATAGGAAAACCCTGTTCCTATGACAAATCAATGGTGCTAATGGTGGTGTAAGTGCAACTGGTGGTATAATGGTAGTGGAAGTTGACAAGGCATCTTCAATGTCGGAATCCGATAAAAGGATGTCAGGGTGAGTATCTGAAGACATGTCACTTGTGAACCAGGTCAATAAAATGATATATATATACGAATATGAGTATAAATAACTCGCACAGGGTATGCATGAAACAACATGTATCATGATTATGCACTTATGATGAAATGATGAGATGCTATGATGATGTGGTTATAGTCTAGGGTCCAAGATACATCCTAGTTCGCTATAACCTTAGCTCTGATGCCAATCTGTCACACCCCCAATTTACCTGACTTGCAGCGGAATGGAATGCCTGGGGGTGTCTTTCATAGCATCACAGTTACAGTTACATTGAACGACCTAAAGTGTCGTTTGGAAAATACTTCGTTTGATCATTGAAATAATCCAGAGTTTACAAAATGAGGTCCCCAAAAGGTGTTGCAAGTTTATGAAAAACAAGTCATACTAGATCAAACATTTATATAAGTGCATGAAGTAATAGTGAGACGCGTCGACTCCGCGACTTCATGAAGGTCCAAATGCATGTCACATGAGCTACCTTAATAACCTGAAATACATTGCTAAAACGTCAACACGAATGTTGGTGAATTCCATAGGTTTATAAAATGTAATGTTGTACGGCCACCACAAGTATAAGTGCATGACAAAAGTCACGTAAAATAGTACAATAGACCTTAAGCTCATGACCCCGAAGCTAGACTGATGAAATATAGACCCCTCCTGAATGTTTTACCAGAACACTCAAATGTGACAGACATGAAATGCATCCGCTTACTGTTGGTAAATACTACCACGGATGGTGGCGTCACCCTCAATAGATCTATCTACTCACTCTCGCTTAATCGGTAAATTAACGGTCCATGATAATAAATAGGGGACTTTAACATGTTGGTATGGCAACTTAAGCAATGTACATATGTTTTGGTACTTGGGCTCGTACTAAAATGATTGATGCAATGTATTCCCCCGTGGGATTTGAAATCAAAATATTGAATTGAAAACGGGGCTATGAAAACTCACCTCTAGCTGATGATACTGTGTGATGAAGTGTAATGAACAACAATGAATGATTAGCTGCCGCAACCTAATATGAATGATGAACGATCTACTTTAGATCATGAAATGATATTGTGAATGTCCATGCACATGCTTCTTATACCACTCTACTATTTGAAAAATACTTGTTGTTATCAAAATAATACATTTTCCAAAACTTAGGAAAATATGACAACTAGAAAATAAAACTAGTTAAAATGTATATATATATATATATATATATATATATATATATATATATATATATATATATATATATATATATATATATATATATATATATATTATAAATGTTAGTGTTGAAATCCTCGATTTGAAATCCTTGAAATAACGACTTGTAGTAATAAAAATATACTTGTATTCACTAATACTTCATTAGTTATGATATTGGGTACTTGGGTATTATTTCTAGAATCTAGAGTTACTACGTAGTAATAATATTATTTTTGTCAAAAGCTGTCAAAATAATATATGTTTTGCCGATATTGAAACGTGAATATCTTTGTCGTTATAAGCCCGTTTTACTTGTTCTTTATATCCATGGTTACGTCTTAGTATGTAGTAATATATTTTGGAAAGCTTGTCTCCTCCGGGTTACCTCTAAAGCCTCGTTTTGTCCGACGAAAAACGTCCAACAGCAACAGTTTTTCAGAAAAATACTTTTCGTCAATAAACTTGCAAAAATCATAACTCCTTCGTTATAAACTCTTTTTAATCCATTCTTTCGCCTACGGCTTCGTTTTTGAAAGTATTTTCTAAAAATTTTGCTAAAGTTTACTTTATATTTACTGATTTTCCTGGGTTTACAAAAATGGGACAGTAGGTATAAATACTTGTTACAAATCCATTTTCCATGTTCAATACTAGTTTCTGACATCACCAAATCTCTTGCAAACACCACAAAGCTATTCTAATCCTACCATATATCTTCTTAGGGTGCCATGGGTTCCTAATCACCACTAATCATGTTAATTTAACAAGGGAATACCTAAATCAAATTCTAGAGTTTGTATGTTCAAAAAGTTAACAAAAATAATGTGGTATAGCTTGCTTGTGCATGAAATTAAGCATGAAAATCATATGATACAAGTATATATTAGATGAAATCATGAAAATAAATTTTATAACTTACTTTGAAATATTAGGTGATTAGATGATGAGAAATCTTGTGTTTCTTGAGTTTATATTGCAAAACTCTTAACTAGAATGATGAAATGGACAACTTTGTAGCTTTATAATTTGAAAAATAATCACTTGATCTTGGTGTTCTTGGTCCTTGTGGTTTGGCCGTGGGTTTGATAGAGAGAGGTGAGGAAATGAGTTTTTGATTCTTGATCTAAGTATAAATGTGTAAAAGGTGTTTTAGTTAGATATTTAGGTAACATTATAATGTATTATAAGAGTACATAAATGCTTCAGGTTAGAAATAATACTTGGGGTCTTGGTGAGGACTTTAGGGGCCAGTCATGGGTGAGTGAGGGGGGGGGGGGGGGGGGGGGGGTTGGGGTAGCTTTGATTTAAATAGGATTCTAGTGTAATTTAAGTGTACATTTGTGTTATTAGTTAAAATCAGGTACCGGGTTTGATAGAAATAAATGTTAACGAAGTTATTCGGGATAAAATAAAGTTGTAAAAATGTTAAAAATATGTTGGGTACAAGTATTGAGTGTTCGGATGATTATTGTTTAGTTTTCACGAAAACCGTTGTAATATTTATAAACTTACGTTATAAATAAAAATAAATTTCCAAAATACTGGGTAAATGAATATTATAACTTTTATGATGATATAATGGATATAAAAATATGTCAGGACCATTGTGGGAATATTTAGATATATTCGTCGTATTTATTAACCGTGTGTTAACGTTTATTTATAAATAATTATACGTAAAATATTAAATATATCAAATATATAAATTTGAAAATCCTAAGAGTGGAATAACATGAAAATGCTATTATGATGATATGCAGACTATCTCTAGTCCGTATGCAATGTCCTTACTGATAATGAAATGAATTCGCACCTAAACCAATCCGGTTACGCGAATTTGAATACCCGTAAACTAAATTTACGATGAAATGAGTAATGCAAGCGAATAGTGTAAATTTTTCCGGAAATGAATTGTGTGTTAGTGAATAGTAAAATTTTCAAATGTTTCTCAGAATATCAAATTGACCTCGAAAATGATGAATAGTAAAATGGTGAATAGTGTTTTGATGAATAGTGTTTTATGAATAGTAAATTGTCGAAGTTTGGGAAATGACCTAAAATGGTGAGTTGTGACACCACCACCTTGTTCAACCAATCTGGCTTACCAAACCCCACCTTCACCTCTAAGTCCTACTGATGCGTGTTGTGTCACGTGTAGTATAGAGTGATTTTACCTATTCAAGTTTTACATTTATATTTAGCCGACTTATCCTATAACACACACACTAACAAAGAGTGTACCCGATGAATATGTATATAATGGTAAGCAGAGTGTCGATCACTAAGAGTGGAACGTAATATCTAGTTAATCTAATTAGTATTTTAAATATACTAAGTTAGCTTTACAATCTAATCTAACGCAAAGAGGGGTTTTAGCCTGAGAGACTAACACAGATTTGGTTAATTAATTAAACTAATAAAACTAATAAGAACGAAACAGCGATAGACTAACACGTACACAGATAGAGAATAGATACAGATAGAAGTCCTGACCTTTTGTTAAGTAGATTGTCACTTGTTTTATTGCTAGTTTTATATGATGAGTATCGTAAACTCTTCTCTCTAGTTGGATACTAAATATAGGCGAGTAAACTCTTAATGATCACTTATGCCTATCTTACTTTCTAGACGCTAGATAAGTAAGCATGGAGGGTGTATGGCAGCCCAAGCAAAACACACCTAGACACAAAGGTTATCAAACCACACATACAAGTCTCCAAAAAAACATCATATATTAAAACAAAACTACTTAATGAATTAAATACATGCAGAACCTTCTTACTGCTCTAAGATCTTTGTTGGAGGTGTGTCTTTTGTTGTCTTGTCGTCTAAATTCGTCTCCTTAGGGTTTTGTTGCACACAAAATTCATCTAGGTCTTGGGGTATTTATAGTTTCTGTCAGAGGGTAGATGCGGCACATTAATTAAGTAGATGCGGCGCATCAAATTAACTTCGCGTGGGGTCAAAGATTAATATATTCGGGAATATTTGTACACAGCCTTTAGATGTGGCGTATCTTGAATCTTTATGCGGTGCATGTCCTTCAGCGTCTTGGGTTGTACCTGGTGAAGTCTTGATAGTGATACGACTCATGTTGATAATGAGATGCGGCGTATCTGCAGTAGAACAAGCTAGTTCATCTTCGTTGACCAAAGTTTCATATGCGGCGCATGATAAAATCATATGCGGCGCATGCTTCAAAGTTAGGCAATGGTCTTTAATCTTTTCTATTCAACGGAATTTTCCAATCTTGATCATTTATCTCAATATTTCGTCCAAAATCGCCAAGTTTCACCAATTGTTTGTTTTCAAATAGCACAAATGATGACAATATTGTTGGGAATACATTTTGTTTAAATCAAGTGTCGGTCATTGAGTTTTGTAACAGGTTGCTATATTATATTAGTACGTTAAGTTTTAGTATGTATTATGTTATTTTTATTTAGAATTCATGTTTTGTCAAAGTCTAAGGGCCATTAGTGATATTATGTGAAACATGTATGATGCTCTAGATAAGGAGTATAAATACTCTTGTAAACCCCCCAAGGAGGGTGTTGGTTCTTTCTTAATACATTTCAGTATTATCATTATAAGTTCCATCCATTCTTTCTCTCTCTAACTTTCTCTCTAAGTTTATGTGATTACATGTTATGAAATGGTGACCTAACAAGTGGTATCATTCGCCAAGTGATAGTTTAGGTTGTTTTAGATTAGATTTGGTTGAAGTGTTGGGCTTAAAAAGTGAGTTTTTCTCGGATTCAACGAGTATCCTTATGTTCTTAGTGAGTTAGGTTCATTTTCTAGCGAGTTTAGTTCAGTTTCTAGTAAGTTAGGTCAAGTTTCTAGCGAGTTAGGTCAAGTTGTTTAGCGAGTTAAGGTAAAGTCATCAGCAAGTTTGAAACATTTCTGCGAGTTATCTTTTCAAAGTTGGCGAGTTTGCCTTATTAGCGAGTTAGCTAAACAATTCCATATAGTTTAACTAGTAAGGAACTTATTTCAACCCTAAATTAAGGCAAAATCTTGTTAGACTAAACTTTGTTAGCGAGTTACACCTTCCTAGCGAGTTAGAAAGTTTTTCAGCGAGTTAGAAAATTTCTCAGCGAGTTAAGTCACATTTCCTGCGAGTTAAACCTTTCTCAGCGAGTTAAGATACATTTCCTGCGAGTTAAATATTTCTCTGCGAGTTAAGACACCTTCCTGCGAGTTACATTTTTCTCTGCGAGTTACAACATTCTTTAGCGAGTTACAAGTATCTCCAGCGAGTTAGAACTTCTGCAAGTTAAGTTTTTGTAACTACGTCGTCTTCAACTTTCGCTACAACATCTAAACTTATACAACAACCTTGATTATCCTTTAAAGATCCATTCTTCTTCACAAGTTAATCTTTCTATTCTTATTTTCAAAAAAAATAAAAATAAATAAAATAATTTTTACGTGAAATTTGAGTAAAATTTAATTTTTACAGGAGACTAAACGTTCAATTTTTACGCGAAATTCAAATTTTGGTATAACGGTGAAAATTTTGGCCCAAAATTCAAAAAAAATCGATAAAATTTGGTGGCAAAATTTTTGAAACTCAAAATTTTCTTGTAACCTTTGAATTGCATTTTATAGTGATTTTCAAAATTTTGGGAGAGAAAATTTTCAAAATAAATTTTGGAGGGAAAATCATAAATCACTATATCGACCTTGTGTGTCATATATCAACTATACATTTTAGTTTGATTATTCTGATTACATCTCAACAATCATGGGGGAGAGAAAATGTATCAATCAAGGTCGCTAATGAATGAACAAGTTCACAACTCCATCATCCAACATATCCTGCTCTATGGCAATGAGTCAAGACCTCCCATGTTACTCCGAGGAACCTACACTGATTGGAAACAGAGATTTCAACTATGGCTAAAAAATCGTCCTGATGCAGATCTCATGCTTAAATCCATCCGAGATGGTCCATACAAAATGATATTTCTTGCTGACTCAATCAAACCAGGGATTATGAGACTACAAACTATTGCAGATTTGAATGATACTGAACTTTCAGTACACTGCTGACAAAGAGGCTGCATGGTTCATCACATTAGCTCTTCCCAATTCAATTTACATGAATATGGACTATCAAGCCAGTGCTTATGAAATGTGGGATTATCTTGAAGCTATGCATCATACAAAAGAACTTCATCACATCAGAATGAAGTAGATTCTTGAATCTTGTCTAAACATGAATCTTTTGAAGACCATTCTTTCTGCTTCACCATCCCAAGCTGTTGACCATGAATCATTAATTACACTCCGAATGGTCTATTCTTCAATCCTCCAAATGCACCTGAGCCTATCTTCATTCCTCGGTACCATCCTGCAACACTGAATGATCATATGCAATCTCTTCTGCAAAATCTAGTGAAGCTTGGACATGTATCTACTGAGAAAGGCAAAGGCGTAATGACTTCAACTTCTGAATGCTTAAACACATTGGAAGATACTGATGATGATGAAGAAGATCTTATCGAACCAAGCATGGCATTTATGGCATATACAGAAAATATGGCAAATGTGGAAGCTCAAGATTATGTTTCAACTCCACTCTTTGACACTGATGCTGAAAATGATGCCACACTTAATCGCATGGAAGATATAGGGGGTAATCTCAATGCTGTTTTACAAGGTTTTATGGCAGATATTCCATCTGATGATGAATATGAAGATTTGGAGGCCGATACAGCAGATGTGATGTTAATGGCAAACATGCAGGAATTTCACATGAATAATATAGGCCCAGAGTATGATTCTGATGATTCTGAAGATCCATTTGTGAAATTAAACAAAAAGAAATGCATGACATCTTTTAGATTACTTCAGTCACACCTTAAGCTTCTCTCAAACAAAGACTTAGCTGAAACTCATTCCGAGGGTGGATTCAAAGTTGAATTTAAATACATCTTTGGAAAAAAAGTTGATATTTTCACTAATACAATGTTTAACAACGTGAATCAACTTGAAAAGCAACTTCAATGAGAAATGACAATCTGAACAACCTAACTTTAGTAATGAAGGAGAGGTTGACCAAAATGTTGTTCAATGTCTAGACATTCTGAGTCTGAGTCTTTACCTGATAATTTTATAACTAAAACATCATACCAAACTCTTGAGTCTGAAAACATTCTTCTCAAAAAGACCATTGCTTAGTTTCATAAAGATTTTTCAAAAATGGAGGCATATTGCATCTCACTTGAACTTAAATTGTAAAACGAATCTCTAAATTCGGGTAACAATGGTCAACTTTTGAATGAACAAAGTAAATGTGTGGATACATTAGTTAAGGAAAATGAGCTTTTAAAAGGTCAAATTCAAGAAAAGGTGTTTGCACATGCTGCATTGCAAAACAAATTAAGAAGACTGACTGGCCAGAGTGTGGATACTAAGTTTGCAATACCATCAATCTTAGGGAAATCGCCTTCTCAAACAATTAGAAAACAATCAGTGGTTAGACAACCAACTGCATTTAAATCTGAACGACCTAAATTTTCAAAATCTCGGTTTGCCTCCCAAGTTGTTAAGAAAAACAATTTGACAAAACCAGTCACTCCACATTCTTGGCCTAAGGAAAATGCATCTGTGTCTACTAAATCTCAACACATGATTATACCTGGCTCATCTAGGATTAGTTCAAAAATAGTGTTTAAAACGAGCATTAAAAGTAAAGAGTTTTATGACAAATATGACATATACAAGAACTATGATCTAGAAAAGGCTAGGAAAAAGGCGCTACTTCAAAAGGATGGAATTCTAGGTTCAAAATCTCATGTGATGCCTTCCACTGTAGTAAAGAACACTGCTAGTAGTAACAAACCAAAACCTAAGAGTACTCAACAAACTAATAGGAATTGGCTAGCATCTAAGAGTAGTTGCGTAAATAATCATGTTGTCTGTGCTTTAAAATATCTTCAAAAAGGAAAATCACTTGGAAAGGCGCAATCGACTAAGACAAACAAACCCATTGAACCAAAATACAAGATTCAGAAACCTAAGAAGTGGATTAATATAGGACATAGGTTTTCTCATAGAAGTGATGCTCACACATTTCATTCCACTGCATCTAAAAGGAAAACATCTCCTAGATCTAACATTAGGTGGGTACCCACGGGTAGAATTTTCAAAATGATTGGTCTTAGGTGGATTCCTACAGGAAAGATTTTAGACATTTGCACCAAAACTAATGTGAACTCCACAACATCTACCCCTGAGACAAGAATGAAAACCATCGGAATTGTGTGTTCGAGTGTCAAGAAGATAATTGACACTACATCTTTATGCTTCTAACATCTGGGGATCCATGTTCTCTGTTTTTTTTCTTCTTTCTTTCTTTACAGATTCAACAGCAATGGCTTCGAATTCAGTTTCAGACCCGCACTTTAGTTATGGATTCGGAACAACGCAGTTTTAGACCCGAGCTTAATGATTATGGCTTCTGAGCTTAATAGCTTGGGACCCGCAACCAACCATTTAAAAGCACATCAACAATGGCTTATGAGGACAACAGCTTAGGACCCGCAACAAAACGTTTAAAAGAACATCAACAATGGCTTCTGAGCACAACAGCTTAGGACCCGTATCCAACCGTTTGAACTTTCCAAACTCTTCGGCTGAACAATTGTCTCTCACCCGTAAAGAATTGGAAACCCTGTTTGCTCCACTATTTTATGATTCAATTGAAAACCGTCCTCAAGAGGTCTCACCAATTTCCACTGCATACCCTGAGAATATTCAAGTACCTACACATCTCAACAAACAACAACCACTATTGAGAAAGACAGTCCTCCAAGTGAATCTCCAACAATAGCAGGATAAACCGCTTCCAACTCCATACAATTAGCTGAAGATCCATAACAAAAATCAGTACTACAACCTGAAGATTATGACAGAAATGCTTTTTCAATCCATTTGCACCGACTCCAACCGTTTCTGATATGATAGAGTCGTCTTCTCGCAATTTGATTCCGTCTAATATGCATACGTTCTACCAACATCACCCTTCGACACATCATTGGACTTAAATGGATTTGGAAAACAAGATGGACGCAGAAGGCACAGTGATTCGCAACAAATCTTGTTTAGTTACAAAGGAATACAGTCAATGAAGCAGGATTGTACATCACTGTCATCAACAAAAGCTTAGTATGTAGCCATGTCTGCTTGCTGTGATCAAGTCATTTGGATGAGAACTTAGCTAACGGACTCCGGCTATGTATTTGACAAGATCCCGATGTACTGCGACTCAAAGAGTGCTATTGCTCTCTCATGCAACTCCATTCATCATTCCAAGGCCAAACATATTGCTCTCTGCTACCATTTCATCAAGGAGCATGTTGAAAACGGTACAATTGTATTATATTTTGTGGGCACTGAATACCAATTGGCGGACTTGTTTACAAAGGCATTACCTCCATCAAGGATTGCTGATTTAGTTCATCATATTGGTATGCGGTGTTTGACTCCAGATGATTTGCAATATTTTCTTAAAAACTAAGTGAGTCAAACATCAAACTCTTTTTTGTAAATATTTTATCAAAAAGAAAATACAAAAATATAAAATTTTCAAAAACTACAAAAAGAATCTTCTTTCTCTGTGTACAAACTTCGTATATTCAAAACTATGTTCCTACATTTAAAGCATTTTGCTTTACACTGTCAAAATGGAACATGTTTTGAGGGGGAGAAAACTTTCACAAAATCATGAAGTTTGCACACCTCATCTTAATTCTTCAAGAAAAATTGTTTCTTCATCATTCGGATTAAAAACTCATTTTCAAAAATTTCTATGATCTCTCAAATTGAAATGTGCAAAAAGATTTCACAAAATGAATGCTAATTCGAGGGGGAGAAAACAATTTTTTTTCTTGCAATGATTCCAAGTTAACCATGTTTAGATTTCAAATGGAAAAGTAATTAACCTTTAATGAGTAAAGTTCACAAAAGTCTTTTCGATTGTGAGTTTCTAATTTCTTCTTGGTTTCTATCTAATCGTTCCCTAAATGTTTCAAATGTTTTCAATGGTCAAAAAAAGGGAAAAAAAAGGCATAATCAGAAACTAGGGTTTATGTAATTATCGATCGGGGCATTTCTTTCCTATGTGTTTCTTGGTCTAATTAATTAGTTCATATAGATTTAGATAATACTAAAGTATGCTCGATTAGTGTGTTTGCACGATTAGAATCAACATAGGTTTGAAATCATGTGATTTAGGGTAAGATGTCGATGTCTTTGCTGCTATTTCTAGGACCTTTGTTTGTTTAATATTCAGGCATTGATGCTAACATGTGTGCAAAGTCTCAAATCATAACCCGAAACCATAATCATAATTAGAAAATCTCGAGTGAAAGAATGAATTAATCGGTGATTTTGTGTGTTAATTTGAGAATTCTGAGCAGTTAGGAAGATTTAGAATGAGTTTTTGATTCATCTGCATACTTGATTAAGCCTGATGCATTTTCTCTGTGTGCAAGTACATGTCATCCCATTGAAAGTCAATATTTCAACAATTGTCAAAATGTTTCTTATGGAACATATTCTGAGGTTAAAGGGCTAAATGTGTCAAAAGGCTAAACTGTTAAAAGGATTCAAAATGGTGAGAAACAATTTTTTTCCAAACTTTACAATCTCGTTTTACATCGGTAAAGCAAGTTTGGAGACAAAAGCAAAGTAGTTCAAAACCTTTCAAATTTTCAAAATCTGGAATGCTTTGGCTTCAATAAAAGAATGTTTCGAATCTGAACATCCCAAAAACCAGAAGGTTTCCATTCATCACAAAATCAAATCTTCAAAAAGAACCAATGAGGTTCAACTCTAAATGGAAATATTCTTCTTCAGATTTTAAAACTCAAAAGAGAGACTCCAAGTCTCAAACAACTTTCAACAGTAAAAGAGTTTTAAATTTCAAGCATTCTTTGTTGTATAATACTTGATTGTGTTTTCTAAAACCTTGAGCAGAATCATCTCTCGAATTTTCAAAAAGTATTCTTAAATACGATTCAAAATTCTGCTTAAGAAGACTTTCTCTCGAATAAACTTCATTATTTGAGGGGGAGTATTTTGTTAAAAGAAAACAAATTTTGTATTAAAACAAAGGCTTGTGCGCACATCACAGTGCACAACCCGTTCTTGTAAAGAAAGGACCCTCAGGTACGCTTCAGTGCCTCAATCCTAATATAAGGAGCGAAGGCTTCTTACTCTTCGGCTGAACAATTGTCTCTCACCCGTAAAGAATTGGAAACCCTGTTTGCTCCACTATTTTATGATTCAATTGAAAACCGTCCTCAAGAGGTCTCACCAATTTCCACTGCATACCCTGAGAATATTCAAGTACCTACACATCTCAACAAACAACAACCACTATTGAGAAAGACGGTCCTCCAAGTGAATCTCCAACAATAGCAGGATAAACCGCTTCCAACTCCATACAATTAGCTGAAGATCCATAACAAAAATCAGTACTACAACCTGAAGATTATGACAGAAATGCTTTTTCAATCCATTTGCACCGACTCCAACCGTTTCTGATATGATAGAGTCGTCTTCTCGCAATTTGATTCCGTCTAATATGCATACGTTCTACCAACATCACCCTTCGACACATCATTGGACTTAAATGGATTTGGAAAACAAGATGGACGCAGAAGGCACAGTGATTCGCAACAAATCTTGTTTAGTTACAAAGGAATACAGTCAATGAAGCAGGATTGTACATCACTGTCATCAACAAAAGCTTAGTATGTAGCCATGTCTGCTTGCTGTGATCAAGTCATTTGGATGAGAACTTAGCTAACGGACTCCGGCTATGTATTTGACAAGATCCCGATGTACTGCGACTCAAAGAGTGCTATTGCTCTCTCATGCAACACCATTCATCATTCCAAGGCCAAACATATTGCTCTCTGCTACCATTTCATCAAGGAGCATGTTGAAAACGGTACAATTGTATTATATTTTGTGGGCACTGAATACCAATTGGCGGACTTGTTTACAAAGGCATTACCTCCATCAAGGATTGCTGATTTAGTTCATCATATTGGTATGCGGTGTTTGACTCCAGATGATTTGCAATATTTTCTTAAAAACTAAGTGAGTCAAACATCAAACTCTTTTTTGTAAATATTTTATCAAAAAGAAAATACAAAAATATAAAATTTTCAAAAACTACAAAAAGAATCTTCTTTCTCTGTGTACAAACTTCGTATATTCAAAACTATGTTCCTCCATTTAAAGCATTTTGCTTTACACTGTCAAAATGGGACATGTTTTGAGGGGGAGAAAACTTTCACAAAATCATGAAGTTTGCACACCTCATCTTAATTCTTCAAGAAAAATTGTTTCTTCATCATTCGGATTAAAAACTCATTTTCAAAAATTTCTATGATCTCTCAAATTGAAATGTGCAAAAAGATTTCACAAAATGAATGCTAATTCGAGGGGGAGAAAACAATTTTTTTTCTTGCAATGATTCCAAGTTAACCATGTTTAGATTTCAAATGGAAAAGTAATTAACCTTTAATGAGTAAAGTTCACAAAAGTCTTTTCGATTGTGAGTTTCTAATTTCTTCTTGGTTTCTATCTAATCGTTCCCTAAATGTTTCAAATGTTTTCAATGGTCAAAAAAAGGGAAAAAAAAAGGCATAATCAGAAACTAGGGTTTATGTAATTATCGATCGGGGCATTTCTTTCCTATGTGTTTCTTGGTCTAATTAATTAGTTCATATAGATTTAGATAATACTAAAGTATGCTCGATTAGTGTGTTTGCACGATTAGAATCAACATAGGTTTGAAATCATGTGATTTAGGGTAAGATGTCGATGTCTTTGCTGCTATTTCTAGGACCTTTGTTTGTTTAATATTCAGGCATTGATGCTAACATGTGTGCAAAGTCTCAAATCATAACCCGAAACCATAATCATAATTAGAAAATCTCGAGTGAAAGAATGAATTAATCGGTGATTTTGTGTGTTAATTTGAGAATTCTGAGCAGTTAGGAAGATTTAGAATGAGTTTTTGATTCATCTGCATACTTGATTAAGCCTGATGCATTTTCTCTGTGTGCAAGTACATGTCATCCCATTGAAAGTCAATATTTCAACAATTGTCAAAATGTTTCTTATGGAACATATTCTGAGGTTAAAGGGCTAAATGTGTCAAAAGGCTAAACTGTTAAAAGGATTCAAAATGGTGAGAAACAATTTTTTTCCAAACTTTACAATCTCGTTTTACATCGGTAAAGCAAGTTTGGAGACAAAAGCAAAGTAGTTCAAAACCTTTCAAATTTTCAAAATCTGGAATGCTTTGGCTTCAATAAAAGAATGTTTCGAATCTGAACATCCCAAAAACCAGAAGGTTTCCATTCATCACAAAATCAAATCTTCAAAAAGAACCAATGAGGTTCAACTCTAAATGGAAATATTCTTCTTCAGATTTTAAAACTCAAAAGAGAGACTCCAAGTCTCAAACAACTTTCAACAGTAAAAGAGTTTTAAATTTCAAGCATTCTTTGTTGTATAATACTTGATTGTGTTTTCTAAAACCTTGAGCAGAATCATCTCTCGAATTTTCAAAAAGTATTCTTAAATACGATTCAAAATTCTGCTTAAGAAGACTTTCTCTCGAATAAACTTCATTATTTGAGGGGGAGTATTTTGTTAAAAGAAAACAAATTTTGTATTAAAACAAAGGCTTGTGCGCACATCACAGTGCACAACCCGTTCTTGTAAAGAAAGGACCCTCAGGTACGCTTCAGTGCCTCAATCCTAATATAAGGAGCGAAGGCTTCTTACTCTTCGGCTGAACAATTGTCTCTCACCCGTAAAGAATTGGAAACCCTGTTTGCTCCACTATTTTATGATTCAATTGAAAACCGTCCTCAAGAGGTCTCACCAATTTCCACTGCATACCCTGAGAATATTCAAGTACCTACACATCTCAACAAACAACAACCACTATTGAGAAAGACGGTCCTCCAAGTGAATCTCCAACAATAGCAGGATAAACCGCTTCCAACTCCATACAATTAGCTGAAGATCCATAACAAAAATCAGTACTACAACCTGAAGATTATGACAGAAATGCTTTTTCAATCCATTTGCACCGACTCCAACCGTTTCTGATATGATAGAGTCGTCTTCTCGCAATTTGATTCCGTCTAATATGCATACGTTCTACCAACATCACCCTTCGACACATCATTGGACTTAAATGGATTTGGAAAACAAGATGGACGCAGAAGGCACAGTGATTCGCAACAAATCTTGTTTAGTTACAAAGGAATACAGTCAATGAAGCAGGATTGTACATCACTGTCATCAACAAAAGCTTAGTATGTAGCCATGTCTGCTTGCTGTGATCAAGTCATTTGGATGAGAACTTAGCTAACGGACTCCGGCTATGTATTTGACAAGATCCCGATGTACTGCGACTCAAAGAGTGCTATTGCTCTCTCATGCAACACCATTCATCATTCCAAGGCCAAACATATTGCTCTCTGCTACCATTTCATCAAGGAGCATGTTGAAAACGGTACAATTGTATTATATTTTGTGGGCACTGAATACCAATTGGCGGACTTGTTTACAAAGGCATTACCTCCATCAAGGATTGCTGATTTAGTTCATCATATTGGTATGCGGTGTTTGACTCCAGATGATTTGCAATATTTTCTTAAAAACTAAGTGAGTCAAACATCAAACTCTTTTTTGTAAATATTTTATCAAAAAGAAAATACAAAAATATAAAATTTTCAAAAACTACAAAAAGAATCTTCTTTCTCTGTGTACAAACTTCGTATATTCAAAACTATGTTCCTCCATTTAAAGCATTTTGCTTTACACTGTCAAAATGGGACATGTTTTGAGGGGGAGAAAACTTTCACAAAATCATGAAGTTTGCACACCTCATCTTAATTCTTCAAGAAAAATTGTTTCTTCATCATTCGGATTAAAAACTCATTTTCAAAAATTTCTATGATCTCTCAAATTGAAATGTGCAAAAAGATTTCACAAAATGAATGCTAATTCGAGGGGGAGAAAACAATTTTTTTTCTTGCAATGATTCCAAGTTAACCATGTTTAGATTTCAAATGGAAAAGTAATTAACCTTTAATGAGTAAAGTTCACAAAAGTCTTTTCGATTGTGAGTTTCTAATTTCTTCTTGGTTTCTATCTAATCGTTCCCTAAATGTTTCAAATGTTTTCAATGGTCAAAAAAAGGGAAAAAAAAAGGCATAATCAGAAACTAGGGTTTATGTAATTATCGATCGGGGCATTTCTTTCCTATGTGTTTCTTGGTCTAATTAATTAGTTCATATAGATTTAGATAATACTAAAGTATGCTCGATTAGTGTGTTTGCACGATTAGAATCAACATAGGTTTGAAATCATGTGATTTAGGGTAAGATGTCGATGTCTTTGCTGCTATTTCTAGGACCTTTGTTTGTTTAATATTCAGGCATTGATGCTAACATGTGTGCAAAGTCTCAAATCATAACCCGAAACCATAATCATAATTAGAAAATCTCGAGTGAAAGAATGAATTAATCGGTGATTTTGTGTGTTAATTTGAGAATTCTGAGCAGTTAGGAAGATTTAGAATGAGTTTTTGATTCATCTGCATACTTGATTAAGCCTGATGCATTTTCTCTGTGTGCAAGTACATGTCATCCCATTGAAAGTCAATATTTCAACAATTGTCAAAATGTTTCTTATGGAACATATTCTGAGGTTAAAGGGCTAAATGTGTCAAAAGGCTAAACTGTTAAAAGGATTCAAAATGGTGAGAAACAAATTTTTTCCAAACTTTACAATCTCGTTTTACATCGGTAAAGCAAGTTTGGAGACAAAAGCAAAGTAGTTCAAAACCTTTCAAATTTTCAAAATCTGGAATGCTTTGGCTTCAATAAAAGAATGTTTCGAATCTGAACATCCCAAAAACCAGAAGGTTTCCATTCATCACAAAATCAAATCTTCAAAAAGAACCAATGAGGTTCAACTCTAAATGGAAATATTCTTCTTCAGATTTTAAAACTCAAAAGAGAGACTCCAAGTCTCAAACAACTTTCAACAGTAAAAGAGTTTTAAATTTCAAGCATTCTTTGTTGTATAATACTTGATTGTGTTTTCTAAAACCTTGAGCAGAATCATCTCTCGAATTTTCAAAAAGTATTCTTAAATACGATTCAAAATTCTGCTTAAGAAGACTTTCTCTCGAATAAACTTCATTATTTGAGGGGGAGTATTTTGTTAAAAGAAAACAAATTTTGTATTAAAACAAAGGCTTGTGCGCACATCACAGTGCACAACCCGTTCTTGTAAAGAAAGGACCCTCAGGTACGCTTCAGTGCCTCAATCCTAATATAAGGAGCGAAGGCTTCTTACTCTTCGGCTGAACAATTGTCTCTCACCCGTAAAGAATTGGAAACCCTGTTTGCTCCACTATTTTATGATTCAATTGAAAACCGTCCTCAAGAGGTCTCACCAATTTCCACTGCATACCCTGAGAATATTCAAGTACCTACACATCTCAACAAACAACAACCACTATTGAGAAAGACGGTCCTCCAAGTGAATCTCCAACAATAGCAGGATAAACCGCTTCCAACTCCATACAATTAGCTGAAGATCCATAACAAAAATCAGTACTACAACCTGAAGATTATGACAGAAATGCTTTTTCAATCCATTTGCACCGACTCCAACCGTTTCTGATATGATAGAGTCGTCTTCTCGCAATTTGATTCCGTCTAATATGCATACGTTCTACCAACATCACCCTTCGACACATCATTGGACTTAAATGGATTTGGAAAACAAGATGGACGCAGAAGGCACAGTGATTCGCAACAAATCTTGTTTAGTTACAAAGGAATACAGTCAATGAAGCAGGATTGTACATCACTGTCATCAACAAAAGCTTAGTATGTAGCCATGTCTGCTTGCTGTGATCAAGTCATTTGGATGAGAACTTAGCTAACGGACTCCGGCTATGTATTTGACAAGATCCCGATGTACTGCGACTCAAAGAGTGCTATTGCTCTCTCATGCAACACCATTCATCATTCCAAGGCCAAACATATTGCTCTCTGCTACCATTTCATCAAGGAGCATGTTGAAAACGGTACAATTGTATTATATTTTGTGGGCACTGAATACCAATTGGCGGACTTGTTTACAAAGGCATTACCTCCATCAAGGATTGCTGATTTAGTTCATCATATTGGTATGCGGTGTTTGACTCCAGATGATTTGCAATATTTTCTTAAAAACTAAGTGAGTCAAACATCAAACTCTTTTTTGTAAATATTTTATCAAAAAGAAAATACAAAAATATAAAATTTTCAAAAACTACAAAAAGAATCTTCTTTCTCTGTGTACAAACTTCGTATATTCAAAACTATGTTCCTCCATTTAAAGCATTTTGCTTTACACTGTCAAAATGGGACATGTTTTGAGGGGGAGAAAACTTTCACAAAATCATGAAGTTTGCACACCTCATCTTAATTCTTCAAGAAAAATTGTTTCTTCATCATTCGGATTAAAAACTCATTTTCAAAAATTTCTATGATCTCTCAAATTGAAATGTGCAAAAAGATTTCACAAAATGAATGCTAATTCGAGGGGGAGAAAACAATTTTTTTTCTTGCAATGATTCCAAGTTAACCATGTTTAGATTTCAAATGGAAAAGTAATTAACCTTTAATGAGTAAAGTTCACAAAAGTCTTTTCGATTGTGAGTTTCTAATTTCTTCTTGGTTTCTATCTAATCGTTCCCTAAATGTTTCAAATGTTTTCAATGGTCAAAAAAAGGGAAAAAAAAAGGCATAATCAGAAACTAGGGTTTATGTAATTATCGATCGGGGCATTTCTTTCCTATGTGTTTCTTGGTCTAATTAATTAGTTCATATAGATTTAGATAATACTAAAGTATGCTCGATTAGTGTGTTTGCACGATTAGAATCAACATAGGTTTGAAATCATGTGATTTAGGGTAAGATGTCGATGTCTTTGCTGCTATTTCTAGGACCTTTGTTTGTTTAATATTCAGGCATTGATGCTAACATGTGTGCAAAGTCTCAAATCATAACCCGAAACCATAATCATAATTAGAAAATCTCGAGTGAAAGAATGAATTAATCGGTGATTTTGTGTGTTAATTTGAGAATTCTGAGCAGTTAGGAAGATTTAGAATGAGTTTTTGATTCATCTGCATACTTGATTAAGCCTGATGCATTTTCTCTGTGTGCAAGTACATGTCATCCCATTGAAAGTCAATATTTCAACAATTGTCAAAATGTTTCTTATGGAACATATTCTGAGGTTAAAGGGCTAAATGTGTCAAAAGGCTAAACTGTTAAAAGGATTCAAAATGGTGAGAAACAATTTTTTTCCAAACTTTACAATCTCGTTTTACATCGGTAAAGCAAGTTTGGAGACAAAAGCAAAGTAGTTCAAAACCTTTCAAATTTTCAAAATCTGGAATGCTTTGGCTTCAATAAAAGAATGTTTCGAATCTGAACATCCCAAAAACCAGAAGGTTTCCATTCATCACAAAATCAAATCTTCAAAAAGAACCAATGAGGTTCAACTCTAAATGGAAATATTCTTCTTCAGATTTTAAAACTCAAAAGAGAGACTCCAAGTCTCAAACAACTTTCAACAGTAAAAGAGTTTTAAATTTCAAGCATTCTTTGTTGTATAATACTTGATTGTGTTTTCTAAAACCTTGAGCAGAATCATCTCTCGAATTTTCAAAAAGTATTCTTAAATACGATTCAAAATTCTGCTTAAGAAGACTTTCTCTCGAATAAACTTCATTATTTGAGGGGGAGTATTTTGTTAAAAGAAAACAAATTTTGTATTAAAACAAAGGCTTGTGCGCACATCACAGTGCACAACCCGTTCTTGTAAAGAAAGGACCCTCAGGTACGCTTCAGTGCCTCAATCCTAATATAAGGAGCGAAGGCTTCTTACTCTTCGGCTGAACAATTGTCTCTCACCCGTAAAGAATTGGAAACCCTGTTTGCTCCACTATTTTATGATTCAATTGAAAACCGTCCTCAAGAGGTCTCACCAATTTCCACTGCATACCCTGAGAATATTCAAGTACCTACACATCTCAACAAACAACAACCACTATTGAGAAAGACGGTCCTCCAAGTGAATCTCCAACAATAGCAGGATAAACCGCTTCCAACTCCATACAATTAGCTGAAGATCCATAACAAAAATCAGTACTACAACCTGAAGATTATGACAGAAATGCTTTTTCAATCCATTTGCACCGACTCCAACCGTTTCTGATATGATAGAGTCGTCTTCTCGCAATTTGATTCCGTCTAATATGCATACGTTCTACCAACATCACCCTTCGACACATCATTGGACTTAAATGGATTTGGAAAACAAGATGGACGCAGAAGGCACAGTGATTCGCAACAAATCTTGTTTAGTTACAAAGGAATACAGTCAATGAAGCAGGATTGTACATCACTGTCATCAACAAAAGCTTAGTATGTAGCCATGTCTGCTTGCTGTGATCAAGTCATTTGGATGAGAACTTAGCTAACGGACTCCGGCTATGTATTTGACAAGATCCCGATGTACTGCGACTCAAAGAGTGCTATTGCTCTCTCATGCAACACCATTCATCATTCCAAGGCCAAACATATTGCTCTCTGCTACCATTTCATCAAGGAGCATGTTGAAAACGGTACAATTGTATTATATTTTGTGGGCACTGAATACCAATTGGCGGACTTGTTTACAAAGGCATTACCTCCATCAAGGATTGCTGATTTAGTTCATCATATTGGTATGCGGTGTTTGACTCCAGATGATTTGCAATATTTTCTTAAAAACTAAGTGAGTCAAACATCAAACTCTTTTTTGTAAATATTTTATCAAAAAGAAAATACAAAAATATAAAATTTTCAAAAACTACAAAAAGAATCTTCTTTCTCTGTGTACAAACTTCGTATATTCAAAACTATGTTCCTCCATTTAAAGCATTTTGCTTTACACTGTCAAAATGGGACATGTTTTGAGGGGGAGAAAACTTTCACAAAATCATGAAGTTTGCACACCTCATCTTAATTCTTCAAGAAAAATTGTTTCTTCATCATTCGGATTAAAAACTCATTTTCAAAAATTTCTATGATCTCTCAAATTGAAATGTGCAAAAAGATTTCACAAAATGAATGCTAATTCGAGGGGGAGAAAACAATTTTTTTTCTTGCAATGATTCCAAGTTAACCATGTTTAGATTTCAAATGGAAAAGTAATTAACCTTTAATGAGTAAAGTTCACAAAAGTCTTTTCGATTGTGAGTTTCTAATTTCTTCTTGGTTTCTATCTAATCGTTCCCTAAATGTTTCAAATGTTTTCAATGGTCAAAAAAAGGGAAAAAAAAGGCATAATCAGAAACTAGGGTTTATGTAATTATCGATCGGGGCATTTCTTTCCTATGTGTTTCTTGGTCTAATTAATTAGTTCATATAGATTTAGATAATACTAAAGTATGCTCGATTAGTGTGTTTGCACGATTAGAATCAACATAGGTTTGAAATCATGTGATTTAGGGTAAGATGTCGATGTCTTTGCTGCTATTTCTAGGACCTTTGTTTGTTTAATATTCAGGCATTGATGCTAACATGTGTGCAAAGTCTCAAATCATAACCCGAAACCATAATCATAATTAGAAAATCTCGAGTGAAAGAATGAATTAATCGGTGATTTTGTGTGTTAATTTGAGAATTCTGAGCAGTTAGGAAGATTTAGAATGAGTTTTTGATTCATCTGCATACTTGATTAAGCTTGATGCATTTTCTCTGTGTGCAAGTACATGTCATCCCATTGAAAGTCAATATTTCAACAATTGTCAAAATGTTTCTTATGGAACATATTCTGAGGTTAAAGGGCTAAATGTGTCAAAAGGCTAAACTGTTAAAAGGATTCAAAATGGTGAGAAACAATTTTTTTCCAAACTTTACAATCTCGTTTTACATCGGTAAAGCAAGTTTGGAGACAAAAGCAAAGTAGTTCAAAACCTTTCAAATTTTCAAAATCTGGAATGCTTTGGCTTCAATAAAAGAATGTTTCGAATCTGAACATCCCAAAAACCAGAAGGTTTCCATTCATCACAAAATCAAATCTTCAAAAAGAACCAATGAGGTTCAACTCTAAATGGAAATATTCTTCTTCAGATTTTAAAACTCAAAAGAGAGACTCCAAGTCTCAAACAACTTTCAATAGTAAAAGAGTTTTAAATTTCAAGCATTCTTTGTTGTATAATACTTGATTGTGTTTTCTAAAACCTTGAGCAGAATCATCTCTCGAATTTTCAAAAAGTATTCTTAAATACGATTCAAAATTCTGCTTAAGAAGACTTTCTCTCGAATAAACTTCATTATTTGAGGGGGAGTATTTTGTTAAAAGAAAACAAATTTTGTATTAAAACAAAGGCTTGTGCGCACATCACAGTGCACAACCCGTTCTTGTAAAGAAAGGACCCTCAGGTACGCTTCAGTGCCTCAATCCTAATATAAGGAGCGAAGGCTTCTTACTCTTCGGCTGAACAATTATCTCTCACCCGTAAAGAATTGGAAACCCTGTTTGCTCCACTATTTTATGATTCAATTGAAAACCGTCCTCAAGAGGTCTCACCAATTTCCACTGCATACCCTGAGAATATTCAAGTACCTACACATCTCAACAAACAACAACCACTATTGAGAAAGACGGTCCTCCAAGTGAATCTCCAACAATAGCAGGATAAACCGCTTCCAACTCCATACAATTAGCTGAAGATCCATAACAAAAATCAGTACTACAACCTGAAGATTATGACAGAAATGCTTTTTCAATCCATTTGCACCGACTCCAACCGTTTCTGATATGATAGAGTCGTCTTCTCGCAATTTGATTCCGTCTAATATGCATACGTTCTACCAACATCACCCTTCGACACATCATTGGACTTAAATGGATTTGGAAAACAAGATGGACGCAGAAGGCACAGTGATTCGCAACAAATCTTGTTTAGTTACAAAGGAATACAGTCAATGAAGCAGGATTGTACATCACTGTCATCAACAAAAGCTTAGTATGTAGCCATGTCTGCTTGCTGTGATCAAGTCATTTGGATGAGAACTTAGCTAACGGACTCCGGCTATGTATTTGACAAGATCCCGTTGTACTGCGACTCAAAGAGTGCTATTGCTCTCTCATGCAACACCATTCATCATTCCAAGGCCAAACATATTGCTCTCTGCTACCATTTCATCAAGGAGCATGTTGAAAACGGTACAATTGTATTATTTTTTGTGGGCACTGAATACCAATTGGCGGACTTGTTTACAAAGGCATTACCTCCATCAAGGATTGCTGATTTAGTTCATCATATTGGTATGCGGTGTTTGACTCCAGATGATTTGCAATATTTTCTTAAAAACTAAGTGAGTCAAACATCAAACTCTTTTTTGTAAATATTTTATCAAAAAGAAAATACAAAAATATAAAATTTTCAAAAACTACAAAAAGAATCTTCTTTCTCTGTGTACAAACTTCGTATATTCAAAACTATGTTCCTCCATTTAAAGCATTTTGCTTTACACTGTCAAAATGGAACATGTTTTGAGGGGGAGAAAACTTTCACAAAATCATGAAGTTTGCACACCTCATCTTAATTCTTCAAGAAAAATTGTTTCTTCATCATTCGGATTAAAAACTCATTTTCAAAAATTTCTATGATCTCTCAAATTGAAATGTGCAAAAAGATTTCACAAAATGAATGCTAATTCGAGGGGGAGAAAACAATTTTTTTTCTTGCAATGATTCCAAGTTAACCATGTTTAGATTTCAAATGGAAAAGTAATTAACCTTTAATGAGTAAAGTTCACAAAAGTCTTTTCGATTGTGAGTTTCTAATTTCTTCTTGGTTTCTATCTAATCGTTCCCTAAATGTTTCAAATGTTTTCAATGGTCAAAAAAAGGGAAAAAAAAGGCATAATCAGAAACTAGGGTTTATGTAATTATCGATCGGGGCATTTCTTTCCTATGTGTTTCTTGGTCTAATTAATTAGTTCATATAGATTTAGATAATACTAAAGTATGCTCGATTAGTGTGTTTGCACGATTAGAATCAACATAGGTTTGAAATCATGTGATTTAGGGTAAGATGTCGATGTCTTTGCTGCTATTTCTAGGACCTTTGTTTGTTTAATATTCAGGCATTGATGCTAACATGTGTG
>CM060678.1:100547114-100593752 GCA_030686995.1 Artemisia argyi
GAAAGTTTATTTGGTGAAAAACTAACTGATTTTGGTTAAATATTTGAAATCATATATTTAGTATGATTAAAACATTTTTCCTTATTACCAAAAGTGTTTTTCAAAAATATATAATAAGATTATATAATTAAATAAACTTTGTATTAGTTAATTAAATACCCCTTTGATCATAAATTGCACTAAACACTTTGTTTATTCATACCTTAAGTGATTTGGATGTAAAGAGAAATATTAATCACTAAATACTTGTTTATGTCACAAGTTTTAGATTAATGAGTTTATGCTTTGTAATTATCAAAACATAGAGACATTGTTAATATGTTAACAATGTTTTTAGACATTATTAATTTATGTCAACAGAGGGCTAAAAAGCAGAAAAGATTCTGTAAACCCGTCCATCAGATGGCCGGTTCCTTTAATTAGGGGGCGGTCCCCTTAAAATTAAGGGGGCCGCCTTACATAATTAAGGGGGCCGCCCATCTGGTGATTTCCAGATTGCCAGAATTGGGTTTTTGGCAGAAAATTTGCAGAAAGGTTGTGTTTTTGGACTTGGATTCAAGCAAGTTCGATTCCTTTAGGCAATATAGCATCTAATCTAATCATTAAATATCATGCATGCAAAAACACATAGGCATAAGAGCAAATAATCAACACATAACAAGCAATAGGAGGTAAGTAAAGGCAAGCACACTTAAGCTTCCTAAGGCACCTATCTTAGATAAAAGGCAAAGGCAATTAGTGAGTGAAAAACTAATGATGGATCAAGATGACACCATTACTAATGAATTTGTCCTAGTGAGTGTCTATATGCAACAAATGTGGAGTTGTGATTGTTTCGACTTCTAGAAGCAAAGAGAGATAACAATCCTAAGAAACAATCCAAATGATCTCCTTGATTCAATTTTTGCTCGATCATGAATGTCAAAGACATATATTAGATTATATACCTTGACAATTTATGTGAGAGTTTATGCATGACTTTGAAATACAATGTTTTTAGAATTAGTCAACAATGCAAGGAAAATGATCTTCATGTGATTCCTAGATTGTGAGAATAATTTTTAAAGAAAATTGATTGAGTTTTACAAAAAAAAAAAAAAAAAAAAAAAATTATGCAAAGAAAATAAATCTTCTCAATCTTTAGTTTTGTGCGAAATAGATTCCAAGACTCAGAAGAGGTGGAATGGAAGAAGAATAAATTTTCATGCAAGTATAAATTTGAATTAATTCAATGTAATTTAGTCAACTTGTTCTATCATTCCTAATCCTAAACGCAAGTGGTTGAATAATTCACGCTTAAGGGGTTTTGTGAATATATCCGCAATGTTGTCTTCCGATGCAACCTTTTCTATAGATATATTTCCTTTTTGTACATTATCTCTAAGAAAATGGTGACGTATTTCTATGTGTTTAGTCCTAGAGTGTTGCACCGGATTTTTACTTAAATCTATCGCACCTTTGTTATCACACATAATGGGGACATTTTCTAACCTAATGCCATAGTCTACGAGAGCTTGTTTCATCCATAGTGCTTGTTGACATGCCTTTCCGGCGCTTACATATTCGGCTTCGGTGGTAGAAATAGCAAGAGCGGTTTGCTTCTTCGAAAACCAAGACGTTAGACAACATCCCTTAAACGTGCAAATACCGCTAGTACTCTTTCTATCTACGTAGTTTCCCGCATGATCCGAATCCGCATAGACAATGGTTTCTATGCCGGATTCCTTAGGATACCATAATCCTAAGTGTATAGTGCCTTTAACGTATCGGAAGATACGCTTAACCGCTTCTAGGTGAGAGATTTTGGGATCCTCTTGAAAACGGGCACAAAGGCAGACACTAAACATGATATCGGGTCTACTTGCCGTCAAGTATAGTAAACTACCTATCATTCCTCTATACTTGGTGTTATCTACGGACTCACCTTCATCGTCCTTTGTGAGCTTTACCTCCGTAGACATGGGTGTTTTCATGGGTTTTGAGTCTTCTAGGCCAAATTTCTTAAGCATTTCCTTAATGTACTTAGATTGGTTAAAGAATATTCCATCTTCTAATTGTTTTATTTGTAATCCTAGGAAGAAGTTAAGTTCACCCATCATACTCATCTCAAACTCATCATGCATGATTTTGGCAAATTCATCACACATGTCTTGACAAGTCGATCCAAATATAATGTCATCAACATATATTTGAACAATGATGAGATTTGGGTCTTTCCTTTTAGTGAAAAGAGTGTTATCTACCATTCCCATGGAATAATCATGTTTAATAAGAAAAGCTTTTAATCGATCATACCAAGTTTGGGAGCTTGTTTGAGTCCATACAAAGCTTTCTTTAACTTATAAACATAATCAGGTTTTGCAAAGTCAATGAATCCTGGAGGTTGTGCCACATATACCTCCTCATTGATAAAACCGTTAAGGAATGCACTTTTCACATCCATTTGGAATAACTTAAAATCTAGGGCGCAAGCATAGGAAAGTAATATCCTAATTGATTCTAGTCTAGCTACGGGGGCATAAGTTTCGTCATAATCAATTCCTTCTTGTTGATTATAACCTTGGGCAACTAACCTAGCTTTATTCCTAGTAACTATTCCATTCTCGTCTAACTTATTCCTATATACCCATTTGGTTCCTATGATTGTCATATCCTTTGGATTTGGGACTAGTTCCCAAACATCATTCGCCTTAAATTGATTTAATTCTTCTTGCATAGCTATAATCCAACTTTCATCCTTTAAAGCCTCGTTAATATTCTTAGGTTCTATTGCTGAGAGGAAACAAAAGAAATTGTTTTTATCTTGGGCTTGTGATCTAAGGGTTCTTTGGTTAAGATGTCCTATTATATTATCTAATGGATGTGATCTAGATTCTTTAATATTAACAATTTCGTTATTTTCTAAGTGAATGTTTTCATTATCATTTCCTATGGGTTTTGTTTTACTAACCTCAATAGCTTCATCTTCAACTAAATCATCATCTTCTAAAGGTAAAGTTTTAGGAGGTGGTGGTGTTTCATCAAATGTTACATTTAGTGATTCCTCTACTTTCATGGAGTGTTTGTTAAGTATTATATATGCTTTGCTATTTTGTGAGTATCCTAAAAATATTCCTTTATATGATTTTGGATCAAACTTAGTGAGATAGTCCTTAGTGTTTAAAATATAGCATTTACTTCCGAATACCTTAAAGTAGCTTAAGTTTGGTTTTCTACCTCTTAATAACTCATAAGGAGTTTTTCCTAGAATTCTTCTAATTGATACCCTATTTAAAATATAAGTTGATGTATCTACGGCGTGACACCAAAATTTTTGTGGGATGGATTGTTCATTTAACATAGTTCTACTCATTTCTTGTAGTGACCTATTTTTTCTTTCTACTACGCCATTTGATTGAGGAGTACGAGGAGCGGAGAAATTGTGAGATATTCCATTTAACTCGCAATATTTTCTGAATTGTACTTCGTTATCAAATTCCCTACCATGGTCCGTCCTAATGGCAACTATTGAGCATCCTAATTTATTTTGAATCATTTTACTAAATATTTCGAATTTTTCAAAGGCTTGGGTTTTGTCACTTAAAAACCTAGTCCACGTGTATCGTGAGTAGTCATCTACTATTACTAAGGTATATTTGTTTCCTCCATAGCTCCGCACAGCGGATGGACCAAAAAGATCCATATGTAATAATTCTAGGCACCTAGTAGTGGATACTATATTCTTGGCTTTGTGACTAGCATGAGCTCGTTTTCCAATTTTACATGCATCACAAAAATGCTTGTCATATTTTAGATTAGGCAAATTTCTAACTAATTCCTTAGAGGCCAAAGATTGTATTTGTTGCATGTTAGCATGTCCTAATCTCCTATGCCATAGTGTAGAGTTTTCATCTAGGGTTGTTAGGCATATCCTATCCTCAGGTTTGTTTCCTAGTTTCATAACATATATGCCACCTTTTCTATTTCGCTATCATCTTCGGTAAATGTGACTCTACATTTGTTATCACATATTTGTCCTACACTAAGCAAATTATATGTTAATTTATCTACATGCTCTACATTTTCAATAGTAAGTGAGTCTTGAGAGATCGTACCTTTGCCAATGATTTTTCCACGTAAGTCACTACCGAAAATAACGTTACCTCCATTGTATGCCTTGTATGTAGAGAATAGATTTCAATTACCCGTCATGTGCCCTGAACATCCGCTATCTTTAATCCATTCGTCAGGTTCCAAGTCAATTCCTAAACATATTTCGTCGGTTTCTTTTGCCATAAAACACTTTTCGTCTCTTGGCTTTTCAATTTCTTCTTTGTCATTATCACTCCATGTTCCACTAACAAAAGCGCCTTGATTTTCTTAGCCCGGTGGCTTTAGACATTCGCCAATGAGATGATTTGGACTTCCACATCTAAAGCACTTTCTTTTCCCGTAGTTGTCACTTCTATTCCTTTGGAATGCTCTTCTTTCGTCTCGTGATGATCTAGTGAATCTTCCTCTTCTCTTGAAGAACTTCTTGAATTCTCTTATGGCCATTGCATATTCTTCGTCTTCACTTTCGTCACTTGAATCATCATCATCACTAGATTCCTTTTTGGCTTTTAGAGCAATGGATTTGGTTTGTTCTTTCTTGACTTTGACCGTTTCCGAATCTCTTCTTATGATTTCTTCATGAACCTTCAAGTTGCCAATTAGTTCATCTAGTGATAACGTCATCAAGTTCTTTGATTCTTCGATTTCCGTGACCTTAGCTCGCCATTTTGGATGCAATGCCCTAAGAAATTTCCTAACACAATTTTTATTAGAAAATTTCTCATCAAGTGCTTTTAAACTTGTGATGATAGTGTTAAACTTAGCAAAAGCATTATCAATTGATTCCTCTTCCAGAATCGTAAATTGTTCATATTGTTGTAAAAGAAGATCTATTTTATTATCTTTGACTTGGCTATTACCTTGGTGAGTAATTAGTAAAGAATCCCAAATTTCTTTGGCGGTTTTACACATAAAAATTCTTTCATATTCTTTGCGTGGTAACGCATTATAAATTACCATTTTAGCCTCATTATTTTTTGCTAATTTCTTTTTCAAATCATCATTTTGTTCTTCAAAAGATACAATTTCATTCATTTTAGTTTCAACATTATATTGAATAGGAGGAAAATCACCAAAGGTAATAATATGCCAAAGATCAAGATCTTTTGATTTCACATAAGTTTCGAATCTATTTTTCCAATATAAAAATCCGTCACTTTCAAATAGTAGTGGTATTTGCATAGATTGCCCTTCTAAATATTTTAAAGATTCCATAGATCGTTACAAGTTTTAAAATACAATATATTTTAAAGATCTTGTTAGACGTGGCTCTTGATACCAATTGTGGAAAACTAGAAGGGGGGTTGAATAGTTTTACGTCGTTTTTAAATTGTTATAAAAGTTTTTCTTAAAGTTTTCTTTGTTTTATAAAATATAGATTCGATGCTATATGAAATCAAGTCATGCACAATATGAACAACACAAAGTATGTACGATAAAGCAATAATAACGTAAGTAAATAAATAGATAAGAGTTGGAAAGATCGAACCGAGAGACAAGCGATTTATAGTGGTTCGGCTACAAGGTCACCTTCCTTGCCCTACTCCACTCCCCGAGCACCTAACTCGAGAGTTTTCTTCACTATATCAACAAGCTCCCTTATGGCGGAGAAAACCTTACACACCAATTTACACACCACAATATCTTCACAACTTAATCACAACTTCTACACAACTAGTTCACACCTATTCACTACTTAATCACACAACTTCTTCACACCAATCTTCTACACACCAATCTTCTTTAATCTTCTACACACCAATCTTCTTCACACCTATTCTTCTACACACCAATGTTCTTCGTAACTTATCTACTACATAACTATTTTTCTAACCAATCACACTATATATCAAACTACACTATCTTCTAACAAATATTCACAACTAATCACTCAATGAAATAATAACAATGATGATTCACTAACAACTTAGATGTGGAGATCACAACAAGTTGTAATACTTCTTGTCTTGAGGGATAGAAGTATTCTTCTCTTGCACTTGATGGAATGATGTTTGGATCACTTTGAAACAAAGATTTAAGAATGTATGATCAAAGGATTTATAGATTGGAAATGGAGATCTAGAACAGAAAGTTCTGTAGTGCAAAAGGTGAGGAAAAAATCCAGGTTTAAGGTGGTATTTATAGGCAACAGAATCTGACAGAGGAGCGTGGCCGGTCCCCTTAAATCATGGCCGGCCCCCTTAAAATTAAGGGGACCGCCCTTTATAATTATGGGGGCCGCCCAGCTGAAACGGCCAGATTCTTTGTCTTTTAGTGGGGAAAGTTTATTTGGTGAAATACTAACTGATTTTGGTTAAAAATTTGAATTCATATATTTAGTATGAATAAAACATTTTTCTTTATTACCAAAAGTGTTTTTCAAAAATATTTAATATGTTTATATAATTAAATAAACTTTGTATTAGTTAATTAAATACCCCTTTGATCATAGATTGCACTAAACACTTTGTTTATTCATACCTTAAGTGATTTGGATGTAAAGAGAAATATTAATCACTAAATACTTGTTTATGTCACAAGTTTTAGTTCTATGAGTTTATATTTTGTGATAATTAAAACATAGAGATATTGATAACATGTTAATAATGTTTTTAGGCATTATTTATATAAACAAGTTTAATTAATGTAATTTAAACTTTCTTTGATCTATAATTCAAGTTCTCTTTTATAAATCCGTATTTGGCATTTTTAAGTGGAATTGACAACTCCACTTGATTTTGTTTAATTGTTGATGTTTTATGTTTCTTTAAGCTCAGTTAAGTTTACAAAGTAGTTTTTAAACGTTTACAAGGTATTTCAAGCAGTTCCATTTAAAGAATTAAAAATATAAAAGAAATAGTGTAAAATAAAAAAATAAAAGAAGAGGAAGAAGAGGAAGAGTAGCAGTGAAGAATGGTTAAGGTTTAGAGCTCATGGGAGCAATAGTGTGATAGAATTTGGTCCCTGAGTGTTTAGGCTCTTGGCTTGGACAAAATTGTAAGAATTCTCCATAGTTCATTGCATCATCTGTGTTTGTAATTTATTGTGCTTAATTGTGGTGCTTTATTGCTTATCTTTCTTCATTACAGCTTATTAGAAGGTTTTAGATTGATAGATTAGATCTTAGTCCTTGTATTACCCAGTTTCATTTGCAAATCAAGTTTAATGGGGTATTTGGATTAGCCTTTTACTAGGTGTTGTTGTTGTTGTTTTCTAGTGTTTTTATCATGGTTACATTGCATAAGTATGTAATAGGTGAAGTAATGCTTTAAATCCAAGTTTTAATCAATAAAAGTCAAAAATCCATTTCTAAGTTCATCACAGTCCACTGTTGGACTGTAGGGTGTTCCAAAATCTTGATTTCAATACAAAGTTAGATTAGATTGCTAGATGTAGACTCATTTAGGTTTAATAATCATGTACTAATAACTTAGAAGCTGCATAAACTCATAAAAGTCAAAGGTTCAAGGTTTTATCAAAAAGTCAAAATTGTGCACATCAGATTTTTCCAAAAATTCAAGCAATTGTTTTGATTTTTGTATTTGCTTTCAAAGCTTGAAATTTGTTTCTAATTGTTGTCTATCAGCTCAACTTTAATTTTCCATAGTCCTTTTATTTTTGCAAATTTTGTGCTGGGCCCCACAAACCCCGAAAGTGGGCTGCAGGGGGTGAATCCCCTGCATCAGCAGAACAGCCATCCACCACCACCACTTTGGTGGTGGCTGCAGCCCTCATCAGTGGGCCCCAGGGTTTAAATTTTGGTTCTTTGAACTCCCTAGGTGTGTGGCTCTCTATTGCATCCAAATTTATTCCCCCAATCCTCCTAGTGGCCCCCCTAGACAGTCACCAAGTTTGTCCATTTTCTGTGTTAGTTTTGGTATAAGCAAAGTGCTTATTTTGATCCATGTGCTTATTCAGTGGCTACCTTGGGCTTTTCCTTGCTTAAACAAGTTAATCTAACTTATTTGGACCTGAATTATCCCTTGTGGGCCCCACTCTTGGTCATCTAAGCTTATTTTCCTTCTTGGTCAAACATAGTCAACTGTCTTACTAATAAGCTCTCAAACAGCTTATTATTAAGTTTTAAAAAGTTTTTTTTTACAAAAGTTTTTCATTTTTAGATATAAAATAGTTTTCTAAAATAAAAATCCAGAAAATCCAATTTATTTTTTAAGTGATAGTTTCTATTTAATTTTATTTAAATTTTAATTTTTATATTTTTATTAAGAACTTAGTTATTTTATATTTTTCTTAAATTCCTCTTATATTAAAGTATTTATAATAATTTTCTCAGATTTTTACTTTATCATCTAGTATTTATTAGAATTAATCTTAGTTTTATTAATCATTAATTAATAATTAGTTTAAAATAGCATAATTAGTTTTTATTAAGTAAAACCTAGTTTTTATATTTTTTCTAGCTTTTATATGTTGTAAAACATTTTTAGAAATTTTCTTGTAATTTTTACTGTTCATTTACTATTTTTTATAATTTAAAATAGTTTAATTAGGCAATTAATAATTAATTAGTAATTAATTAATGTAAAATTCACAAAAAGACAAAAATAATTATTTTTATTTTTAAAACTTGTTTTTAGTTATTTTATAATTTTAGAAATTTTATTTTCATTTTTCTAGTGTTTAAATAATATTATATTGTATTTTAGTTATTTAAATATTAATAATAAGTATTAATTAGTAATTAATTAATAATAAATAATTAAATAGTGTAAAAATTAATTTTCTTTTTCTAAAAATTTTCTTTTACCTTTTACTTTGTAAAAAAGTCATTTTCACCCCCTGGGTGTTTTCAGATTTCAGTTTTCACGTTTTATTTTGTACGTCTACGTTATTTTAAACGTAAACGTACGTTTAAACGTTTTTGGGTTTTCAAACTTTCTAGTCTTGTTCATATAGCTTATTTAAGATATTTCCTTGTAGATTCCTTAGCTTAATCTCTCACAAACCTTTTCCTGTCCAAATTCACCCGATCACATAACCGTTTGTTAACCATCCACACCTCGTCGGGACATAACGACCCGGGGAAATAATATATTCCGCGGAGCATTGACTCTAGGCAGTTTGACCTTGTTGACCATCACCTGGTCAGTTTAGGTTGACCGTTTGGAGCCAATCACCTAACCTTAACCATCCTTATAACTCCATGCATTAAAGTAACTGGCCGGTCTTTGGTATTTTTCCACAAACGCCTTTTGCTCCCCCTCAATATGTGCATCGATATTCGAAAGAGTTTAGCACATATGTGGGAGCCTATAATTGAGTCCAAAAGATCACGTTTGATTATTAGATTTCATATTTAAATCACATTCTCTCCCCCGATCAAAAATTTCAAACCTTTCGAGATTTTGGATCTCAATTGATTTAAATAATTTAGAAAACGTTTAGGAGAGAAATGCGGTCAGTTTTAATATTTTCTGATAAAAGGAACCTTATTCTGCTCCCCCTCAATCTGTGAGGAAGGTTGTTATGTGTCAGAATTGATGAGTTTACAAAAGATTTGAAGTTTTAATGCAAAACTCTTTGAAAAATTCTCATACTGACACATAACTATCACAAGATGTATTATTGCTTATTATGTACAAAGTGGAGAGTTTTGATGATACATAAAATTTTGAGAAATCACTCTCCCCCTCAATCAATGACGGATGTTAAAACAGAAATAATTGATTGAGTGAAAATTTTTGTCAAAATGGGAATTCAGTTTGATTTTCAACCAAAATTTCATGGTACCACCAAGTTTTACACAAATACTTTCCGGAAAAATCATAGAAGGGAAAGTATTGGTGATAAAAAGAAGATTTCTCTTCTTATACAAGAAATGATGCACTGAAGCGTACATCAGATCGAGGGTGCATGAATATAAAGTAATTCACGCTCTGATGAACGGCACCCTTTGCTAGGAACAACCGTCTTTTTGGCAACGTGTTTTCCTCATTTTGAAAACCGGGTTGCTATTTAAAGTAATAGCAAGCCATAATTTTGAAGTCCGGGTTACAGCCTGAAATGACTGCAACCCATAATTTTGAAGAATGATTTTGAGAAACGACATGTTTTTGAAAAACATTATTTGAAAAAGAAAAACTCTTGCTCAAGCATATGTATGATTCCGTTTCATTATTGAATGACATTTCTAGAAACGTACATAATATTGATTACACAAGAGACATGTCGTGAGATGAATATTTTTGGATTTTTTAATGATTTTTCAGATTTTTATGGTTTTTATATGTTTTATATTTTTCTATTTTCTTTTTGTTTTAAGCTATGTACAAAGGATATGTGAAATCGATCCTTCACTCTTCAATCTCTTCCTGAAGACTTTTAAGAGTTTCTGGAGTAAGGCTCTTCATCCCAAGTCGTGGAAGAATGAACTGGAATCTTTCTTGAGAGAGAGCCTTAGTAAAGATATCAGCCAGCTGAAACTCTGTCCTCACAAAGTAGAGTTCCACTAACCCTTTCTCAACTTGTTCTCTGATGAAGTGATGACGGATGTCAATATGCTTGGCTCTGGAGTGCTGGACATTGTTGCAGCACAAAGCAATGGCACTTTTGTTATCACAATACATTGGGAGTTTGTTGAAGTCATACCCATAATCTGATAGTTGAGATCTCATCCACAAAATTTGAGCACAGCACGAGGACATGGCAATGTATTCAGCCTCTGTGGATGATATCGATGTGCACATTTGCTTTTTAGATGACCAGCTTACAAGTTTCTCACCAAAAAATCGAGCACCTCCTGATGTACTTCTGCGAGTATCTTGACAGCCCGCATGGTCAGCATCTAAGTAAGCCGTAAGAGCCATAACATTGTCTTTGGGGTACCCCATGTGAATGGTCCTTTGAAGATACCTAAATATTCTCTTGACTGCTTCCAAGTGCTTTTTGGTAGGCTTGGATTGATACCGAGCACACATACAAACTGCGAATAGAAGGTCTGGCCTACTTGCTGTGAGGTACATGAGAGATCAAATCATGCTTCTGTGTTTAGGCTGATCAACAGATAGGCCTGCTGAGTCGTCGTCAAGTTTGGATCTTTCAACCATTGGTGTGTCAACTGTGTTACTTGAATCAAAACCAAACTTCTTTAGAATGTCACTAGCATATTTGGCTTGATTAATGAAGATGCCGCTTGGGTTTTGTGAGATTTGTAACCCCAAGAAGAAAGACATTTGTCCCATCATAGACATTTGGAATTTGGAACTCATTTCTTTTGCAAATCGATCACATTCATTGGAGTCTGACGATGCAAAGATGATATCATCTACATAAATTTGAACATGAAGCAGATGGTTTCCTGTCTTCCTAGTGAACAAGGTAGGATTAACAACACCCTTGGTAAATTGGTTTACAAGAAGAAACTTGGACAATGTATCGTACCAAGCTCTAGGTGCTTGCTTTAGACCATATAGCGCTTTCTTCAAACGATAAACATGATTTGGTCGTTCAGGATCCACGAATCCTTCAGGCTGAGTAACATAGACTACTTCTTTCAAATCTCCATTCAGGAAAGCAGTCTTAACATCCATCTGATAAACAATCATGTTATTGCTAGCAGCGTTGGCAAGGAAGATTCTAATGGCCTCGATACGAGCAACTGGTGCAAATGATTCTTCAAAGTCAATTCCTTCTTGTTGACTGTATCCTTTTGCAACTAGCCGAGCCTTGTTTTTCAGGACGTCACCATGCTCATCAAGCTTTACTTTGAAGATCCACTTGAGAGTGATGATCATTGCACATTTAGGTGGTGGTACTAATTCCCATACATCAAGACGATCAAACTCATGTATTTCTTCTTGCATTGCTGTGAACCAGGATACTTTAGTTAGTGCATCCTTGAAATCTTTGGGTTCGATTTAGATAAGACGGAATTGAAGAAGCACCACAAGGCATCAGTGGCAAGTTGTTTTCTGGTGGACACAGGTCGTGAGGGATTTTATATGATGTTGTCAATAGGGTGATCAGTTGTCCATTTTCTGAGATGTTCGTAGGGTTGAGGGTAGTGGACCGATATAGCATTGCTGGATTCCCCTGAGGATGATGCTTCGTTGTAGGATTCAGGAGGAAACACATTTTCAAATGGTTCATCTTCAGGTGGAGCAAAAGGATTAACTTCACATGTGTTTTCAGCTGTCATTCCTTGATGTTCAGAAGGTGATTATACATTTGACTCATGTTGAGAGTTGCTACATTCTGGAGCATCCAGATCTAAAGAGATGGAGGTAGACGGACCATTAGTGGCATGAGGGGCATCTACAACAATAACATTAGGATCTGCAGCCTGCTGTACAGGTTCGTGAGGTTGCTTTGATTCAAAGTACTCAGCAAACATAGGGTCAAATAACTGCTTCAATTCTTCACAAGCGGGAGGAACATAAGGAGTGACAGGGTTGTTATTCTGTACAAGTCCCAAATTAATTGGTCCAGGAAATAAAAGATTTGATGAGGGTCTAGAACTGGTGTGTCCTGAAGCCGTATGCTCTGTCAGCTCATCAAACGTGACATGGATCGTTTCCATGATTTGTCGGGTTCTTTTGTTGTAGATTCGGTACCCTTTTCGATCTGGTGCATATCCAAAGAATACCCCAATATCAGCCTTAGCTTTGAGCTTCCCTATGTCTTCACTATCGTTAGTTGGATAGCACAGGGCTCCAAACACACGAAGAAAGGAGAGATCAGGCTTTTTGAGATGCACCAGCTCATAAGGTGTCTTTTTGTAGAGAGGATGTATCAATGACCGATTTTGAGTGTATCATGCAGTAGCGATAGCTTCATCCCATAGAAACATTGGTGTTTTAGAGAATATCAGCATAGTGCGAGCAGATTCAACTAGTGTGCGATTCCATCTTTCAACAACTCAATTTTGTTGAGGAGTTCTAGGAATATTCTTTTTATGACTGATGCCGATACTCTCATAAAATTGAGTGAGTTGTTGGTTAAAAAACTCAGTTCCATTGTCAGTGCGAATGATTCTAACGGTCTTGTTAAGCCTTACTTGCAACTGCTTGATGATTTTGATGATGATTTCGGGAGTTTCATCCTTGGATCTTAAAAACTTCACTCATGTAAATCGTGAGTAATCATCCACAATTACAAGAATATATCTTTTCCCATTGAAGCTCTGTACTCTCATGGGTCCGCACAGATCCATGTGAAGGGTGTGGAGCACTTCAGTGTTGGAGTTGGTGGGTTTTGGTTTGTGAGTATGCATCTTGCTTTTACCCAATTGACACGCTGAGCAAAGATGGTCTTTTTCATACTTTAATCTGGGCATGCCTCGAACAAGGTCTTTGTGAGAATGTTTATTAATGGTGCCGAAGTTCAAATGGTTCAAACGACGGTGCCATAACCATGATTTGCTCTTTGAGGCCTTAGAGAGCAAGCAAATAGGAGAGGACCGCATCATGTCTTCGATAGAGATAGTATAAAAATTAGTACCACGACTTCCCTTAAGAAGATCAATTCCATCCAATTCTCTAACAAAACATGTGTGCTTTCTGAAGGCCACTTCGAGATCGAAATCACAAAATTGTCCAACAGAGAATAGATTGTGCCCAAGTCCTTCCACATAGTAAACTCTAGAAATCATGCTGTCACCAAATACATAATCACCATACCCCATAATGGCTCCAAAGTGGTCATTTCCGAATCTAACTGTCCCGATAAACTTTTTCACGAAATTTCTGAGCCGAGAGCGATCCCCAGTCATATGTTTTGAGCAGCCTGAGTCCAAATACCACAGGACGATTTGTACAACCTGCATTTGAAACCAGAAAGATATGGATAACTAAAAAACATGGATCCCCAAGTGTAATTGGGATCCAATTGGTTAGCACAAGCATACTTAAGAGAGGCAAGAGTTGTATTTACAATGGATTTCTCAGAGGTAACGATACTAGTGGGTGCTACTGACTTAGTATCAAGGCATTGAGTCACTAAAGGGAATTTTCTACCAGTTGCGTTCCATTTCTTAACCGCTAAAGACTTGGGATCGGGCATATTTGTCAATGGACACTGGCTTCCGAAAGTGAACTTTCTTCTAGTAGGTTTCCACTGATATCCTACATTGGTAAAAACCTTTCCTGTTGCTTTCCAAGTATGGTTTTCCAGTTTATGTGTCTTAGTCAACTTAACTGAGGATTTGTAAGAAGATTTCAAAAATGACACAACACATTCATCATGATTACCAGAAATTAAACAACCATTACAAGTCTTACAAGTAGCATTAGAATTCGAATTAACTATAGTATGCTTAAAGTAAATACTAGAATCAACATGATTCTTTTCACTCAAATCAATCTTATTGTTCCTAAGGTGGTCTTCTAGTTTCTTCCCTTGAGCACTCTTAGCTGGCGAAGTCTTATCATTCCTTGTATTGCCTTTAGGTATTGACCCGCTAGCTTTAGTGTCATTGCTTACTCCTGTAGAAAGGACGATGGGAACATTAGATTGTTGTATAGTTGTTTGGTTTCTAGGCGGTGATGTGCTATGATCAGAACTAGCCAAAAGTATATCAAAGGTAACATGATTTTTCAAACTTTTAGATGAGGATGTGCCCTTTCTATCTCGCATGTTGGAAATCTTGGGGCAAGTACCTATGGCATATTCTAACAATTCTTGTGACCATTTGGTGAGAAAGCTAATGTCTGATAATGTGTTATCAGCAGGTCTCACCATTCTATCTTCTTCAATGGTCTCACGGGTCATGTCAAGGCAATCCTTAAGATGTCTAAGGTAATCACTATGGACTAACTCATTGTTCCTAAGGGGAAGCGGCATGAACACAGCCTCACATACATATTTTTTTACAGTCACAGACCTTTGAATTGATATAGTCACCTGCAATGATCGGCATCTTCCCTTTCACCTTGGTCTTTAGATTCTCAATTTCATTTAGCAAAGAAGTTATCTTTTCATTGGTTTTATCACGAGTGATCTTAATTGAATCATATAACTCTTTGTAATGTTGTTTTACTTTAGAATTTTCAGCTTGAAAACAATCATTTTCATGTTTGAGTTGGTTGATCATGTTTTGAAGTTGAAAACTCTGAGAATCTACAGACTGTGGTTTATGGGTGTCGATCACATCATACATGAGAGATTTCATTTGGGCAATTTGAGCCCTCAATTTCCTAATCGTGTTAGTGTGAGCTTGAAATTTTTTCTCCCTTTTTGCCAATTCAAAATATGTATCAAATTCAGGAACATCAGAAGATGTCTTTGTCTTTGATATTTTAATCCTTTCTTCTAAATGTTGATATTTTAATTCTACGTTAAGATTATCAACTTCTAGTTTAGAAAAGTGTTTGACCATGTTGTCATGATCATCATTTTGAATTTTTTCATGTAGTTTCTAATTCTCCCCCTCAAGCTCAACAACACTATTTTGGAGATCATTCAAAGCAATAGACATTTCATGAAATTGACAAGCATTTATCGTAGAATCTGTAGCAGTGTAGAACACATCTTGAGCAATACATTTAGCAATCAAATTGTCATTCATGATAAGAATATTTTTTCTTGCTATCTCACTATGTTGAAGATCTATTGCAATTTGTTTACCCTTATTTTCCACATTTTTAAACACCTCTTTCATTTCTTTTAGCTCAACATCAAGGGATTGCCGTAAGCCCTCAAAGTGTTCTTTGATTATTTTAAAAAATGGGATGACTTCAGTTAAGTAACACTCTTTAGTAAGCTCAAATCCCCTTTCACTCTCAGTAATTCCCGTTGGCGTGATTCTCTTTTTGCATGTTTTTATCAAAATCAGTGAACATTTGACAAAGGACATATATGCCAATAAGAGTTTTACATTGTGTGGGAAGTGATAACTGAACTAAGTGCATTGGTGTATTGGAGGGATACACCGTTGGGGTAGCTACCTTTTGAGGAACCTTGGCCTTAAGTTCCTCAGCTTTCATTTTCTCAACATCTAATGGCCAAAATACCTGTTCTGGTGTTAACTTAGTTTGAGGTGCAAAAACACTCACTCGGTTTTGTTCATAATAATTATGGGGCTTAACAATGACACGGTGTTTAATGCACTTGGGATCCTTCATTTTATTATCAAATCTCTCTCTATTGGCAGACTCAAGATCATCCAATTCTTTATCAGACCAACTATTTGGAGGGGCATGATTGGGTGTAAGCATAACCTTGGCATCATATAGTGCAGGTTGAGAGGCACTGACACTCTTAAGGAAGTTCGTTTTAGGCATACCTAAATCCTTATCACTATGCTTATCCCGCAGTTTAATGTGCTTTTCAATCATTTGAGCTGTTTGATAGGTTTGGCCTTGGATGTACAACTTGTTTTCAAGTTTGTTTTTCAACTGCTTAAGGTTGGAAAATTCATTTAATAGTTTAGTTTCTTTTTCTTGAAATTCACATTTTAGAACACTTAAACTCTCCTGAATTTCCTGTTTTTCCTTAATAACACGATCAAGTTGATTTTGAACAGATTTAATCTCTTGTTTTAATGCCTTTTCCTTTAAGTAATGATCAGTTATGTAAGCTTGCATTTGCCAATTCATTTTTTGTTCACATTCGGTAAGCTCAAAATTTGCACGTTGTTCATAACACCTAACTTGATCCTTAAGAGTATTAATCCTAGTGCTTAGAGTGTCATCGGGTGCAACAGCAGTGTACTCATCAAGTTCACATATGTTGTCATCAACAGAGGATATATCACTTGATACAACAGGGTTGACGTGGTGCTTTACATATTGTTCATATGGGATGATATAGCAATTTCCCATATTAGCAGTATCTAATTCTGCAACGTTTGTCTGTTGTACTTCGTTATATATCTTTTGTTCATGCATCACATCATTGTCACATACAACAAAAGACGTTCCACTAGATACGTCAGAATCACTATTTTGATCCGAATGTTGCTCAGTTGGAAAAACATTAATGTTTTCCAATTCAGCCTCATTTGGTTCACCAACATTATTTTTGTCGTATATTGTCGAAGGTCTTTTGTTCAACATTAACAACACATTCATCATATAACTTCAGTACCTCAGATATGATGGATGATTTGGGGGGACCAGATTGTTGTGATGGTGAGACAACAAATGATAGATTGGCCATGAAGATTGTCTTTGCAGTGGGTTCGTCATCAACGTCTTAGTCAAAGGCATCACAATCCTCAGTTTGGAAGATGTTTCGATCATTAAGAGCTAAATCCTGAACCGGTTGTTCATCCACATCATCATCGAATGTCTTTCCATCATCCCCAGCAAGAAAAGCCAATTCTTCCTCATTAAGCGTAACTCCATTCTCTTGAGCTTGCATGAGCAACATTTTGTCCTTGAAGTAGTCTGAGTTCTGAGGACGTTTTGGCTGAGTGCAGTTCCTGGCGATGTGACCCAAACCCCCACAGTTGTAACATTTGGGTTGCCTTCCTTGTCCCTGATTCAGATTTCAAACCCTGTTCCGCAAGTTACCCCGTACAACATTCCTTTGATTCACATTTTGTCTGCCCTGAACATTTTGCACCATCACTCTTCCATCTTCCACAACAGCCTGATTACATGGATTTGAGGAAGCTCTGAGTTGATTGTTGGTTGGTGGAAGTGTAGCTCTGAAGTGTTGAACAAGTAGAGACACTTGGTTGGAAAGGTTGTCAATCATCTTATCCGTATGAGAATACCCTGAGTCAAGATGGGTATTCATGGCAGTAGGTGACTGTAGAGATGAGTGATCCACTGATGACACATGTTGAGTAGTCAGCAACATACTAGTCATGAATGCAAGTGAGTCATTGGTAGTAGTTGGATTGAGCTACTCTCTTAATTGACGATCAAACGCTGCATGCTTCTCATGTTGTTGTAAGTAGGCAAACAACTGCCCATAGTTTGTATTTCTCAATCCTTTGTTGAGCTTTACTACAGTAACAAAGCAATCCCACTCAGGTGACATGTTGTTCACAAACTTAGAGTTGAGTTGGATGTTAGGCATTGTCATTCGGATCATTCTCATGTCATTAACCAACTTGTGAAATCTGACAAAGTAGTCGGTAATGTTTTCACCAGGATTCATTTTAAAATACTCAAACTCATCATACAACTAAGACTCACGGTCTTCTTTGGTCAGCTCCGAGCCAGACAGAAGCATTTTGACATTGTTCCAGACAGCTTTTGCATAATTGTTGAAATTGATTAGCTTGTAAACATCTTTGGGTAAACCTTGTATCACGATGTTGGAGGCTCGTATATCTGCATCATAACGCTTCTTTTTAGCCTCACTGAGGTCATTGTAAGTACACGGCCTATCAATTCCATGGGTGACAGTTCCATCATCAGCTGTGGAGATAACATCTCTGGTTGTACCCATCTGCATTGGACCTTCATCAATTGATCGCAGAATGTTCTCACCATTTTCCTTACCCAGGCAATAAAGTTTGATTCTTTGTGCCCACGATTCATAGTCGGTCCTATCTAGCATAGGAGGTCGGGTATCGGACCTTGCAGCTTGAATGTCATCAGAAACAGATGCCATGACAAAGTCTTCAAGCAGGATTTTACAGCTCCTGTGATTTAAACCGAGAAATGATTCTTTCTATAGGGATTTTACTAAAGTCAACAAGAGAAACTGGAAGATGTACTCAGCGAATTAGACTTAAAGATAGATAACAGATAGGTCACAGTTTGCACTAAGTGTCAAGTCACGACAAGTCAAGTTACAATATATCCGATTGAAATTAGTCAAGTCGTAATAATTAACTCACAACGTAAGATCACAATCAGATTAATTGAAACGACTTAAGTTACAACAATTCACCAAATACAAATGATTAACCAATCACAAGAACGTCACCACTTAGTAAAACGCTAGAAGTTGAGGTAATCACTAAGATGAGTTAAACGCTAGACCAGGCAAGGTAACCGCTAAGTGGAGCAAAACACTGGAATAGGTAACCACTACTGAGGTAAACGCTACTCTTGGCAAACCGCTAGATGAGTTAATCGCTAGCTGGTAAACTCTGAACAGAGGAAAACGAACCCAAACCGCTAGATCAAACCGTAAACCACTAAAGTCCAAACCCGTCGCTATCTAGCGTTTTGTCCGTATGTCCCAAACAATTAATCACTACAAGTTAATCGCTAAATACTGGCGCAAACCGCTACGAAGAATTACTAGTTAACCGCTAACAAGAATTCGACCCAAAACTAATTTCAAAAGTACACCCTTAACACATCATATAACACTAGAAAGATCAAAGTAAGATGTTTTCAAAGAAAAACTCTTCTAACTCACAAAAACTACAAAATACCACACTAAATCCGATTCTTCAAGGCCGTAATATGAAACCTTGGCTCTTGATACCATTTGTAGGATAAACATTAATACATAAACATGAATATTAAGGTGGTATGGCTCGTTGGTTTTAGAGAGAGATAGAAGGAAGTGTGGAACCTTTAGAGAGAGAAACAAGAAGTATTTATTAGCTTGAATGAAAAGGTCCAACCCTCTCCCTTGGTGGGAGATGTGTATTTATACAAAGAAATAAAATGCCCACACCCGGGCTGTGGATCAGGCATACAGTGGGTAAAGACCCGTCCTTCTTCCATGGTGTTACTTAAACTAATATTAACTAAATAATAAACTAACTACGAGCTATCTTAATGCTATTACAACGATTAGGTGACCGAGTCTTATATAGGAATATTTGTATTCCTAACAGGGGTAAATTGGGATACCTTAACAACTTCGCTTGATTTTTGTTTTGTTTAATAGTAAATGTGTAATAAAACTGAATGAAATACTTGTTAGGGTAAATTTGGCACCAAATTTAAATTTTTTTGCAACATATAGGAGTAAAACTTTAGTCTTAATAAGCGTTCCATTGATAGGAGTTATATGACTAGCACAAAAACTGTACCACTCAAAATTTTCCACCCCAAATATGTGAGGTTTGCGTTTAGATCTTTAGGAAAAAACATTCATCTTTAGTGCTTGTGAGTTTACCGGTAGTATTTAGATTCTAGAACTTGCGATAGTGATGCATCCCGAGACCGCTAGTGAGACTACATTCGTGTAGTTAGGATTTACTATATGATAAGAGGCATTAAGATAACCCTTGTTTTAAACCTGTATTATAATTACATTGACTTCATTGGTCAAGTATTTTTCCCACACCTTTGCGATGTACTCATTTTTAGTACACGATACCCCTAGTACAACCCTTAGAGCCTATCTTTTTCATTTCTAACTTTAAGAATCTTACTTAAAGGAAGAATGTGTTTATAATCCACCCCAAATGTACACCCAAATCACCTTAGCCTACCTTGTGTGCACTCATCTTTAGTGCATTATAGTTATTTGTTTAAACCCTTAGTTAATTGTCTAATTGATTACATGGTTGCTAAGTCGAGTCATATCTTGTACATATTGTTTTGTGATGATTGGGACTCATGGGTAAAGTACTAGTGTAATGGAGTAATGGGGAAGAACATCATTTATTAACCCCATATATGCGTTAATGTTATAAAAGTACTCCAAGTGTTTCGATTCTCTTGATTCGAGTCTTTGTTTTTTATTATGTATGTTGAGGCAACATGATCAAGATCTCTTTATGTTTTAATGATGACAAATAAACCATCGAAACACATAAAATAACAAACGTTAGCCAAAATTCCCCGAATCACAAGACTGCTGCTGGTGCGCCACCCACGCGTCAACGCATGGGTAACGCGCCCGGCGACTGTGAATTTCGGGATGAATTTTGAAAGCCAGCTTTCCCCTTACCCGACAAATGTGGATCTTTCAATACTGGTATGAATATGTTATGTGCTTAATTGAGAACACTCGAAACGAGTTTTGGGATTAGAGAGATCCAACTTTTAAAGCACCCATTTACGGGAAAACGCCAACTCATGTTTTCTAACTATCGCCTCTAGCCAAGGCTTTTCTAAACTTAGGAAGTTTATATATTTCACGTAACATCATGTGAAAGCATCCATATGCTCATATCCCGTGCTTACGTCTTCTCTAATTACGTAACGGGTTTACTCCCTTATTGGTCAAACTAAGTCAAAGGTCACTCTGCGTAAACGCATCCTTTCCCACTTGGGTTATGATTTACATCAAGGCAAATCACTTAACTTGTTTGAATCAAGGTATTAGTTGAGAACGTCGAGTCGTGGAAAGTCACAAGATATGAAACTATGGATTCTCGACATTGTGTTACTTGAACTTATAAGTAACCTACGATTTTCTCAACTCATAATCTTAATTGTCTAAACTTTCTCTTCTTAATGACAATTAGATTATTTCTTAATATTCTTTTTAATCTCATTTTTACAAAAGACAAATACCACCAAATCTCCCTGTCACACCTCGCCAAGGCGGAAACACGAGGGTGTAACTTCATGGATATCATCACAACACCTGGTGTCTATATAGAAACTACATGCACAAAAATAAAGCAAAGTACAAACACAAAGTGTTGTAACAATACCCCAAAACAAAATAACCAAAACAAAATCTGAGACAATACTTAAATCCAAACATAGATGATAAACCACTTCCAATGCAACTAAGGTCTCGTCTAACCACATCCTTCTATCTTATCCTTAGAAAGCTCACCTGAAAATGATGCTTAAAACGTCAACATAATGTTGGTGAGATTCATAGGTTTAGACACACATACACTAACAAGGCAACCAGTTTACTGTGATAATAAAATATAGATAGACAAATAATTTATAGTTATCATATAAGCTACAAGTATTCGCAAACGAATATCCACACACAAAGGCAACCATCTGGACGGCTCGTGTCCTCCGTTCCCAATAAACATCAATTAGGTCACATGCGCGAGCAACATGATAAGCATCCTCCCAATTGAAGCACACAAAACTCAATATCAAATGGGTCGCATGCACGAGCAACATGATAAGCATCCTCCCAATTGAAGCACACAAAACTCAACATCAAATGGGTCCCCAAATGAAGCACACATAATCTCACAATCAATCATCACAGGTAGCATACATACGATAACATTAAAAGTCCAAGCTTTTTGACTCACACATAATCACAGTAACCCAAACAATTTAAGACAAGCATGTAACAATCGTGATTTTAGCAGGTTAGTTAGACTTTTAGTTTCGAGTTAATCTAACTTTGTTTGGTGTGTTTGGGTAGTTATATGGGTGTTATTGTGTGTTATAGTATGGTTAGTATTTGAGTTAGCACTAAATCCCTTCACGTTGTGGTTGTTATTGTGATTTTTGATGATGTTGATTTTGGGAAAGTTCATTTTGATCACCTATGGGGTGTAGAAATGACTTGTGTATATTTGGCGTTTTGAGTTTTACGTAACGAGTCTTCGTTCAAGATATTGAGCGTTAGTAAGTTACGGGGATGTTGTTTTTGTGAGGAAATGCTTATGGAGTGTGTAAAAATCTATTTTTGGAAACTTTATTTTGAAAATGAATATTTTCCGGTTTGTCGTAAAATTAAGGTTTATCGCGAAGGACGTTAGGTTTTGTTATGGGAATACATAAAATATGTAAAGTATGAGGTTTTGAGTGTAATAAATTAATTAATAAAAAAAAATAAAAAAATATATTATTTAGGGGGGGGGGGGGGGCGGCCGATTAAGGGTGTTAGGGGGAAAAAAGGAAACCAAATTTGATACCAAAGACAACTCTAAGCCTTAAGGGTTATCCAAATTAATTATAAATACAAAATCAAAACTCCCCTATCCCTTTTTCCTGCATATTGAGTCGACACAAGGGGGATCCAAGAAGAAAAATTAGGGTTTCATAATTGTCTAGCAATAATCAAGAATCAAGGTAAAATCTTTAACCCTTATGTGTAATTAATCAATTATTGTTATGATTCATGTAATAATTAATATGATGGTAAATTATTGAAGTAAAACATGTTAGGATGATTAGATGTTAATATTATGGTTAATGGTTAAGGGAATTGAGTGTTAAACGCGTTAGATTACGTGTTAGGGTTTGGACAGATTTGTAAGTCTGTAAAGATGTGAGTGTACATAACAGATGGTGATGAGTTAAGTCAAGAATTTTAGATCTAAATTGTAGTATAATGAAAGAGATTTCCAAAAAGTCCAGCCACGATCAATTTTGAGGTCAGGAAGTCGGTCTTTTGATTTTTCTTTGTTAAGGTGTCAAAGCTGGCAAACCGGGACAGATTTTGGGTAAAAGTTTGAGGGTGGCATGTGGTTGTAAAAGTGGTATTTTGACTTGGTCTTCTGGAATAGTTAAGTTTTAGGTTATATTAGACTACCAAGAATAGGATTCGTGATAAAAACTTGTGGAAGTAATTATTAAAAATCAAAACTCTTTGGTGTGCGATCAGATCCGAATTTGAGTAGTTGACAAGTTTGAATTTTATGTGAGTACTTGTGTGTGTTATTGGTCCATGGCCTTCTGGGATTAGCTTCTATGCTTATGAGAGACCATGGTAAATTTTTGGTGTGAGTTGTTGAGCTTTATTTGTCGTGATTTCATGTGAGTGAATGTACTCAAAAATTCTGCGTTTTCTGAGTTTTAGAGTGCAAGAGATTTAGTGAGTATTAAGTTATGGTAGTGGTTAATCTGGTGTCTAGGAGATCCATGGTGGGTCATATGACTCTTAGACATCCATCATATGTGTATTACATGGGTTGTAGCTTTTAGCTTGACCTTGTGTAATGTGGATTATTTTGTGTGCTATAGATTGTGAATTGTTTTGTGGAAGCTGCGGAGTTTAAGGTGAGTTCATAGTCCCATATTTTTACTTGTTTTAAACTTGGGATGGGAATGATGCTTGTCTTAAATGATTTGATTTACTGTGATTATGTGTGTGGTGTTAAAGAGCTTGGACCTATAATGTTATCGTATGCATGCTTTGTGTGATTATTTGCTTGTGTGGATGTTTATGGGATGCAATTAGGAGGATGCTTTATCCTGTTGCTCGCGCATCCGACCTAATTGATGTGTAATATGTTTAATGGGATCCAATTAGGAGGATGCTTATCCTGTTGCTCGCGCATGCGACCTAATTGATGTTTGATATGTTTGATGGGATCCAATTAGGAGGATGCTTATCCTGTTGCTCGCACATGCGACCTAATTGATGATTATGGGGTCGGAGGACACGAGCCATCCTAATGGTTGCCTTATGAGTGGTGTTGCCTTTATGTGTGATTAATGACTTGCAAATGTATGTAGCTATATAATAACTATAACTATTTGTCCAGCTATATTTTGTAATCACAGTGAATTCGGTTGCCTTATGTGTTGAGTCTAAACCCTATGAATCTCACCAACATTATGTTGACATTTTAAGCATCATTTTCAGGTGAGCATTCTAAGGCCAAAGTTGAGGGCAGCAATTAGGCGAGACTTAGTTGAATGGAGACTTACTTATGTTTTGGGATATGATTTTATTTGGATTTGGATATGATACATTTATGTTTTATGTTTGGTACTTTCAAACTTATTGAAGTTACCTTTTTGGATTTTATTTTGTTTATCTTTGGGTATTGTTACAACACTGTGTGTTGGTACATTGCTCTATTTATGTGCATGTAGTTGTTCTCTATGTTGCCACCAGGTGTTGTGATGATATCCATGAAGTTACACCCGCGCGTTTCCGCCGTGGCGGGGTGTGACAAAGCATCATTCCCATCCCAAGTTTAAAACAAGTAAAAATATGGGACTATGAACTCACCTCAAATCTTGCAGCTTCCACAACACAAATCACAAATCTAAACAACACAAATAAGTCCACGTTACACAAGGCCAAGCTAAAAGCTACAACCCATGTAATACTCATATGATGGATGTCTAAGACTCATATGACCCACCATGGATCTCCTAGACACCATAATAACCATTACCATAACCTAACACTCACTATAAACCTTAGTTTTTACGACAAACCGGAAAAATTATAACTCTCAAACCTCATACTTTTCATATTTTATAAATACCCGTAGCCAATCCTAACGTCTTACGCGATAAACCTTAGTTTTTACGACAAACCGGAAAAATTATAATTTTCAAAATAAAGTTTCCAAAAATAGATTTTCACTCCTTTATGAAATTTAACCCAAAAAAAAAAAAAAAAAAAAAATACATAACTCGCTTATGCTCATTAACTTGAACGAAGACTCGTTAAGCAAAATCACAAAAACACCAAAACTACACAAGTCATTTCTACACCATAAAGGTGATCAAAATGAACTTTCCAAATTTCAAACTTTCCAAATCACAATAAAACCACTTACGCAAAGGGATTTAGTGCTAAAACTCACCTATATCACTTCAAACACTTAAGACACACCAAACAAACGTCAACCGAGTAAAGACTATCAGTAAAACTGACCTACTAAAACCACGATTGTTACATCATCCCCCACATAGGGAAATCGCGTCCCAAGATTTCAACTACTCTAGTCACCACTCACGACAACAAAAGAAAATTTATGGATATTTAAGCGGAATAATACCACACCATAAACCCACAGAGAAAGAACCACAAAAATGTGAACCGACTAAATACCCGAATTCACACGATAGAAAAACATTTCGTCACTCCAACAATACACACAAATAGATACACTCCCTGATCAATAACACCAATGATCCAAACAACTTCTCATAGGTAGGTACTATACCCCCGAACCAAATGAAAATCCAAATGGTAACCGCAAGAAGCACCACATGTAACAGATACCCATAAAACAAAACATTACTTAAAACATTTATGAACACCCCGCATCTAACATCCACGATCTAAATCCAACTACAAACGATCTGCTCACCAACCACATCCGCAAACAAATTTGAATACTTAAATATCATCTGATCCTCACGTTCCCAAGTAAACTCAGGACCACGCATAGAATCCCACCGTACCTTTACCAACACTATCTCACCAAACTTCAAACTCTTAACATCTCGATCCATATCTCAACAGGTTCCTCGACAAAACGAATAGTTTGTCAACCTTATTTCATCTAATGGCACATGCAGACTAGCATCTGCCAAACACTTCTTTCAATTAGATACATGAAACGTATCATGTACACCACTCAATTCCTCACCTAACTTCAACCGATATGCCACAAATCAAATCTTTTCCATAAATCTCAAATGGTCCTACGTATCTTGGTGTTAGCTTGCCTTTCTTACCGAAACGCATAACACCTTTTCAAGGAAATACTTTTAACATCACATGACCATGAATATTGAACTCCAACGACTTACGACAATTATCCGCATAACTCTTTTGGCAAATCTCTCATTGCCTTAAGTCTCTCTTTGATCTGAAAGACCATATCCGTAGTCCCTTGTACCAATTCATAACCAATCAGTTGGCTCGTCCCAACTTCTGCCCATAGAACAGGTAGTCTACATTTCCTTTCATACCACACTTCAACGGCACAATCTTAATACTAGAATGTTAATTATTGTTATAGGAGAACTCAGCTAAAGATAAATGCATACCTCAGCTTCCTCCAAACTCAAATACACCCATGCTCTCATCATACCATCCAACGCCTGATTTGTACGCTCACTTAGTCCATTCATTTAAGAACGATAAGTCATACTCATCTTCATACGCTGATGCGCTCCATCGAAGCTTTAAATTTATAAACATGAATTACCGGTTAACTAGGAACACATTCGGGCAAGTATACCCTAGTCAATTGTAGTATAGAGGTGGTAAGTAAAGGTCGTCCCAAGAGACTTGGTTACACTCAAGTATCGTTTGTTTGTTTAAGCAAGTAACAAATTAGTGGTTATGATTGTCACGGATCAAACCACAAGAAAAGCAATATGAGAACAAGAACACAAAGAACATACATGTTTAGACAAATGATCACATGGATATTAGGATGTTTAGTTTGGAAAACATATTATCAAAGGTAATCTGTACGACCTCTAGAACCAATAATTATTTAGTGTTTTATAAATCAAATATGTATAAGCCTTAATCAAATGGTTATATCATGAGGCTTATACCTAAACAACAACAAAGAGTTCTTTCGACCCATCACTTTGATGTCATTAATTTGTTAAGTACCATTTACTTGAAAGATGATGAAAACACATATTCAAAAGATGCCTTTCGACCTTTAATCTAAATTAAACCTTTACTTGTTATGTTTATTAAGTTCCTTATACAATCGTCACAAAGTACAAGACAAAAACCATTCGTCGACTAATGAATTGAAATCAACCACTTTTGAGAATCCTTTCGACTATAGACTCAACAATGATTAATCAAAATAATAAAAAAGACAACTTCCAATTTAATCAAATATGATGTCTTTCATCATAAACCAAACAAACACTAATTGTATCCAAAAATCCTTTTATCACAAGTTATCATATGTACCAAACAAGCATTAAGAGATTATCATTATCAAAACACATCATATGAAACACATAGAACCAAACATGAGATATAACATTCAACATCTTAAAAGTAACAAGAGTTTACCCAAGGTATCAATTACAATAGGTAAAGGTAAAGGATTATAGCAACCTTCAAGCCTCCAATCAACTACAACTTCTAACCAAGCCGAAAAATAATACCTGAACACTTTATTGAGCATTTGAGCACCACTTCTGGAAATGGCAGAGGGTTGTTGCCTTTTGGCTGAGATAATAGTGGTGACAAATCGTCCTTAAGGGTGGAGGAAAGAATTGCACACTTAAAACCAAGCCAAAGTGGTCTTATTTATAGTAGAAATTAAGCCTTAGCCTCCAAGCATAAAACTTGGGCACTAAGTGTCATAAAATGCCAGGTTTAGGAGTTATTAGGGAGACATGATCGGACTTGGGGCTTAAATACACTTAATTATGTATTAAAAATGACTTGGGGAGGTCAGCATGCATCCAACCATTCGATTGGATTCCATCCGATCTGGTTGGATGAGACATTTTGATCTAACTGCTAGGTTGTGGGCTCCTACCGATCGGTTGGTTTCATTTGACAGAAAATGATAAGCATGAAAGTTGTAGATCTTTCTCTTAGCTTTCCGTGGCCGCAAACGGGAGGTCAAACGGAGTCCGTATGCTAAAGATATGGCCAAAATGGTGAAGGTGTGTCGGGAACAACGAGTCTTCCAATAATTCTTCATTTTAGCTTCTTTTCTTCATTTCACTTCTCGTTTTCCTTCTTGTACTTTATTCTTGAGTCTTTGGAGTGACAACTTCATGAATTTTATCTTCTCGAATATACTCCAAGAGACTTTCATTTGTCGGGAATTCTTCGTACATGCATAAATCTTCGTTTAATGATCATTTTTACGTGTTTTCCTTCATTTTCCTTCCATGAACCTAAAATACGAATTATGCTCAATTAAGTACCATAAGTTTATAAAAGTGACCATAAAATCCACAATAACGCTCATAAAAACATGTACAATTTGAGTGTTATCAAATCCCCCGCACTTGAACTTTGCTTGCCCTCAAGCAAATCTAGAATTAAGAAAATAAATCCACATGGTGCATAAGAATGATTAGAAAAATATGATGCAAATCTACTAAGTACAAGTACAAGACAAGTTTCATCATTTTTAAGCTTAATGGTGAAAATTCGAGATGTTTGACAATACCCATAGATTTTCTTGCTTGATTAACATTTCTAAACACCTCACGAAAAAGAAACAAAGTATAATTCACTCAACACTCATTTATTTAGGTAGTGGAGTATATATAAGAGAAATCACACTCATTGCTCAGTCATGATTTGTTTATTACCATAGGCTTGTACAAGAAACAAAACTCCAGCGACATAACGTAAGCAATAGATGTAAACATCTAAAGAGGACTTTTATTCGGGTTGTAACGTTTAGGCTAAGGGTTAATACCAGGCTTATGTTCAAACATCTCATAAAAAACATAATAGTTTGCTGGCGCGAATTCTTGATTTACTCGAACAACGGATGGTCACTAAGGTAGTAAACCTCAGATCACTGGCGCGTTATTCAATTCATCAAAAACTCGATGGTCACTACAACATTCATGCACTAGATATTTTCACAAAGCCATTACTAAATCCGGATAGATAAAGTAATTTGGTAAGGGTAACGATAAGGCATGAGAATATTTATGAAATTGGTTTTAAAAGAAAAATAAAGTCAAGTCTAAGTCCCATTTTTGCTAGTCACCGAACAAACCACAAACTTGTAAATGATTATAGTTAGAATCATCTCTTCTTCAGACTTCCACATATCGATACATCGATTCGCCAGAACAATATTCTTCATACATGGCACATTTGCTAACAACATATCACATAACTTTCTTTCTTCATCACCATATATATATATATATATATATATATATATATATATATATATATATATATATATATATATATATATATATATATATATATATATATATATATATATATATATATATATATATATATATATATATATATATATATAGCACATTTGCTATAATTGTCACCTTATAGTTGGGATGACTTATTCATTTTTTTTTTTTTACTTTCACTTTTGTTTTTTTTCATACATAACATCCCCCCCACACTTCGTATAAGCATACACCACAAAAAAATACAAAACAAGAAGTTGCGCACCTTCATCTTTGTTGGAATGGCACACACGGATGGCGAAGTGTGGCTAACTAATAATCATAAAAAACAATCCAACATACCAAACAACTAGCAACCCACCATTTAGACTTTGACAAGGGGTTAGGCTAAGGTTTAAGGTGTAAAATATTTTTGTATTTTTCTGAAATGAAAAGGATGGCTCAAAGGGTGAACTAATGGTATCTAGCTATAAAGATGAACACTAACAAATGGGTTCTAAATACGAGGATAACTAACCGATGTGGTTAGCAAAAATTGTTTTGTAAACGGATGGCCATTTGGTTTTATTCCTAAGGTGCCTCTTTATCACACGAATACACTTATATCACACGAATGCGATCTTACAGCGGTCTGGTAATGATTTACAAGCACAAGTTCTAGAATAAATAAAATCACCGGCACACTCATAGCAAAAGATCTAAGCATAAAAGATGTATGCTATATACAAAACAAGCTTAAATCCTCACAATTTAGTGGAAAAGGCTATAATATGTGCTAGCAAATGTTATCAATCCCATAATGGATTGCAATAGTAATCGGGACACATCTCAAAATTTTCAAAATTACTGATTCACCAGTGCATTGATCTAGTTATTCTAATATATTATCCTAAAAACGTGAAAACAACTAGATCACAAGGGCAAACAAGTATACAAAATTTTAAATTGACCCAAAAATTATAAATTTGAAAATTAGTTTCGTCCTCCATATTTACTTTCCCCCCACACTTAAGTTAGGCATTGTCTTAAATATGAAAATAAACTTCAAAGCATGTAAAGTAGGCAAAATAAAAAATATATAATCCAAGAGAAACGAAACTTCCCGGGCCATAGAAATCGCGATCAAACTCCATATGATAAAATGCTTAGCAAACGCTAGCATAAGCTTGTGAGATCAACCAATTTCTTATTCAACAAAACATCTCCACACCAAGTATAATGTCACCAATAATCCAATCTCCAAGAGCTTATTAAATCTGCAAAAACAACTAAACTACAAAAAACACGTACAATTCTAAAACTCACTTTCGTAGGCATCACGGTTGCATTTAGTGTATGCAACAAGCCTTTTAAACCCCTCGGTGGCCCGAGTGGACGAGTGAAGTCTCGTGAGGTTTTCCAGTGAACATACCCACAAAGTTCAAAATATTTTTTTTTTAAAAACACTTACTTATTTATTCACAATGTACTAAAATTAAAAATGGCAAAACCGAGCTTAAATAGAATTATAGAAATGAGACTCTTGCAAAAACTAAAAGACATTTAAACTTATACAAAAACAAAATATGAAAAATAAAAAAATAACTAAACATAATATTTAAATAGGCAATTAAGCAATATTAGTACTTACTAAATATTAACTCACATAAACCAAACATTAAATATTAAAGAAAAAACAAAATAACAAAACTTAATTTTTTATTTATTTATTTATTTATTTATTTATTTTTTTTACCGAGACATCCAACCGATCGGTTGGAAATCCAACCGATTCGGATGGGATGAAAAATATTTACCGAGAGCTCCAACCGATCGGTTGGATCCTCATGTCACATCCAACAGTTCGGTTGCAACCCGCAACCGAATTGGTTAGGTGTTTGGTAATCCCTTTTTTTTAACAAGTTTTATTTAAAACTATTTATTGACAAAATAAAACAAAAACACATAACGTAATAAAACACAAAAATAAACACAAGTAAAACACATAAACATATATATATATATATATATATATATATATATATATATATATATATATATATATATATATATATATATATATATATATATATATATATACAAGTAGAACATTAAGTACATAAAACGACACTAAACAAAAACAAACATAAACAAATAAGAGCACGATCACAAAAGAAATGACAAGCAAATAGACGCAAGCAAATATAATTAGTCGCGTAACACAAATCGAAACAAAACAATTTAAAACAAGATAGTCTTATTCAAAATTTATACGAAACTAATAAACACAAAAATAACACAAATAAAAAGAAACACAAAAACATGCAAGAGATCACATAACTTATTAAACACAAAACTCATGAAACAAGAAAAATGCAAACTAAAAAAAATGGGAAAGAAGCCTCCAACTGAATTAGTTACGGGAGATGACTTATCGATTAAAATGATTTAGGTGGTTTTTTTTTTTTTTTTTTTTTTTTATTTTTTTATTTTTTTTTTCGCAAACAATTTTCGAGCACATTTAGGTGGCAAACATTCAAATGAGAGATTTTTAAAACACATGAAACACAAGCATTCAAGCAAACACCAAAGAATAAAAATCAAAACCCCAACAACGGCACCAATAATTTGTTGCGGCGATGCCGGAATAATGATTAAGCAAGGAATCAAGCAAACAAGAAATTCAATCAAAGAAACATCCAAAAGCAACAAACAAACTAACAAAATAATGCAAAGCCAAATCCCCGGCAACAACGCCAAAAACTTGATGCGCTCCATCGAAGCTTTAAATTTATAAACATGAATTACAAGTTAACTAGGAACACATTCGGGCAAGTATACCCTAGTCAATTGTAGTATAGAGGTGGTAAGTCAAGGTCGTCCCAAGAGACTTTGTTACACTCAAGTGTCGTTTGTTTGTTTAAGCAAGTAACAAGTTAGTGGTTATGATTGTCATGGATCAAACCACAAGAAAAGCAATATGAGAACAAGAACACAAAGAACATAAATGTTTAGACAAATGATCACATGGATATTAGGATGTTTAGTTTGGAAAACATATTATCAAAAGTAATCCTTACGACCTTTAGAACCAATAATAATTTAGTGTTTTATAAATCAAATATGTATAAGCCTTAATCAAATGGTTATATCATGAGGCTTATACCTAAACAACAACAAATAGTTCTTTCGACCCATAACTTTGATGTCATTAATTTGTTAAGTACCATTTACTTGAAAGATGATTAAAACACATATTCAAAAGATGCCTTTCGACCTTTAATCTTAATTAAACCTTTACTTGTTATGTTTATTAAGTTCCTTATACAATCGTCACAAAGTACAAGACCAAAACCATTCATCGACTAATGAATTGAAATCAACCACTGAGAATCCTTTCGACTATAGACTCAACAATGATTAATCAAAATAATAAACAAGACAACTTACTTTTCAAAAGGCATTGTTTAGTCCTCATTGGAAGTACCTTATACATGTTTTACTTCATTACCTAAGTCTCAAAAGTATTGCTTGGGATCAGTTTGTTCATGGCTTAGCCTCTGCATTTGTAGGATTAGCTACCAATCAACCATTCAATTTCTCATATATGATTTTTGATGGTATGCTTACTCACATCAACCATGGTTCACCATTTTTGATGTATCCTAGATTTGTTCAGTTTTTCTTAGACAAACAGCTTGAGGATCTTCTAAAACCTCAAAACTTTTTACCTACTGTTGTACTACCTCCAAAGGTGTTCACTTTTATGGCTAACAAAAGTGTTAAGTTTTCTAGGAAGAATACACCTTTGACAATATCTTGGAAGTAGCACAGGCAGTTAGAGATGCAGCTGATGCAGCTAGTGAATATGATCATACTGAGCATTCTGAGTCAGCACATACTTCATCAGCACCTCTTGCATCACCTCAGCAAAATGTTTCAAGTGAAAGAACTACTTCAATATCAGTTCCTGCTTCAAGGGAAAGATCTATTTCAAGAGAAAGTACTTCTCCACATGCTGTTTCTAAGGAAAGGTCTGTTTTTCTGCAAGGTACTGCTTATACTGACATAGAGCAGGATGTGAATCCACCACCATCTCCTAATGATTATACTTCCATAAATGGGTCTCAAACATCTGGAGGAGATGAGGGAGTGATGGATACTTATGCATTGACTAGAGAATTCAAAAGATTGCTGAAGTCTAAGTTGAAGAAGTTGAGAAATTCAGTTTGGCCACTTGTTAAGCATCACAGAATGTGGGTGAAGCAACAAAGAAGGAGTGGTCAGAAATTCAAAAAGGCATCTAAGTCAAAGAAGAAGAAACTCAGGAAGCATTCTTCATTCACATTGGGGAGGAATTTGACTGAGAATCTGAATGAAGATGCTAAACTTAATGAAGAAGAATATCAAATGCTAAATTTTGATGATACACATGTATTTGAAGATATTGCTTATCAAAGTACTGTTGAAAGAAAACTTGATGAAGATGAGCAAGTTGTTGAAGAAGAAAATATTGTTGTTGAGCAAGGGGATTTGGAAGGTACTGAAACTCAAGAGAAAGATATTCAAAGTACTAATGATCAAAATGTTGGTGCTCAAAGTACTGGTATTCAAAGTACTTTGGATCAAGGTACTGCTACCTTGAATGTTGATGAAGCTGGACCTTCTACAAGAGTTTTTGAAGAAGAAGCTGGTCCTTCCATTCAGTAAGAAGAGATAAAGGAACACAAAGCTAGTGATGATGAGACTATAGCTTAGATTATGCTTAATATTTCAAGTTAAAGAGGTATAAGTATTCCTGGTATTGAACAGGCTCAAGTCTCACAACCTTCTTCTGAATCTGAGGAATTGGATCCTAAGGATAAAGGAAAAGGGATCATGAAAAAATCAAAGAAGAAGAAGAAGAAGTTCACTCTAGCACAATTAAGAGCTTTTGAGGTAGCTAAGAATGAAGAAGCTGCTAGAAAGTATCAAGCTGATTTGGATGCTGAATTCTTAAGGGAATCAAGGAAGCCATTTGTTGAAACAAGAAGGCCACCATCCATTGCTCAAGAGAGAAATTCAATGATTAGCTTTTTGAAAGGTAGAGGATTTAAAGGTTTACAAAGATTAAGATATCCACAGGTAAAAGAACTATATGATAGTATCCAAGAGTCTATTAAAAGAGAGCTGGATAGTTTTGTGCCTATGGATTCTGAAAAAGAGAAGAAGCTGGAGGAAATAATGAAAGAACAAGTTGAGAAAAGAAAATTAAAGAGAAAGAGGGCAACTCAAGATGATAAGTTATCCAAGAAGCTCAAGATGCTGAGAACAGACACTGTTGATGAGCTGAGGAATTATCTTAGAGTTGTGGATTTTGAGAATCCAAAGAAAACAGAAGATACTGAGCATAAGTCCAAGATATCTATATTTTCTGTCGTAGAATCATCTGAAGGGGATTATCTCATTTTCACAGAAAAGATGAAAGTTTCAAAGTATTCAACATGCTATGGTATATACTGCACATGATAGACAGAGAAGATCTTTATCATTTGTATTTACAAGTGCAAGCATATTTTGAGAATACTAAACCAACAGGAGTGGGATTAATCTTGCTAGGAGATTTAATGACCATCTGGGAGACAAGTGAAACAAGTAATGATGCCTTGTGGAATGCTCAAGAAAATTGGGAGATAACAAGATGGAGATTCTTTGAGTCATCAGGGGTACATTCACTTGAATTGGAAGATGGAGTCATGGTACATATGCTAGCAGAGAGAAGATACCGTCTTATAAGAGATATGGTCAGAATGCTAGATCATGGTATGGAGGTTGAAGATGAAAGTGAAGTAGCATTGATGGTGATTGAAATGTTCATCAAGTGGACTACTTTAGATGATGATATTGCATAAATACTGGTATGGTTGTTATTATATAAATCTTTTTGAATAATAAGTACTTTATTCAAAGTACTTTCAGACAAACAGTACTTTCTCAAATTACTGCTTGCTGCATAAAACTAGTAAAAGTCTTTTGATTAAGCTTAAATTAAAAAGAAAAGGAACTTTTGAAGCACAAGATAACAACAACAAAATGTTTTGAAATACATGGTGTTAGTACTTGTACTACACAGCAAATGGTAATCAACTCACCATGTTTAACAGACAAGAAAGAGTTTGACTAATCATGTGGGTACGGCTCTGATGTGATAATTAAATCCGTTTTTAGTTGACAATTTACTAAAAATTGTATGGTTTTCAACTCACCATATCTGTAATAGTGAAGAGTTGGCTAGCCCACAAGAAAATGGCTTGTGGTAAAGGCTGTGGAAAAACCATTTATATGGGAATTAGTTCACCATGGTTATGATTGTACTAAAAGAACTAACTAGTCCAAAAGCAAACGGGTCTTGGTAAAGACTAAACAAATCCGTTGATAGCTGATGATTTGCTAAAAATCATATGGTCATCAATGTACCATGGTTTTAGTGCTTAAACCTAAACATTGGCTACTTCAGAATTAATGGCTTTGGTAAAGAGACATCTAAATCCATTAAATTTTCAATGATTCACCTCTCACAGGAGTTAACACACCTGGAAGTGATGAGAATAGCATGAAACTCTATGAATTGATGTACAATTTGTCAAATGTTGCTGAGTTGCTGAAAAGATTTGTTGCTGTAAAGATATCATATGCTGTTGTTAAAGAGTACTTTGATACACAAGTCAGAAAGAAGATAAAGACTCAATCTTTCCTTGAAGATAAAGATATTGAAGTCAAAGATAACAAAAGGAATTTGAAATCAAGCAAGTAGAATTCAAGTTAGGGGAGGATTGTTGGGATATGAACATCAAAGTACTTCTGAAGTTCAAAGTACTGCTTGTGTCAAAGTACTGCTCATGATCAAAGTACTGCTTGTGCATGAAGAAAAGTCAAAAGTGCTTCTAAGATAAAGGACTGATATGCAATATCGTGAAGGATTGTAATGCAAAGTTATTAGAATATTCTAGAAATTATATTAGTATTAGTTTACTTGTTGCTCAAGTATTGTAAACCGACTTAGGGTTTTCCTTATGCCTATAAAAGGATCCCTATGGTGGTATTAGACGCATACATACATATGATATTAGAGTTATTTAGTGATTAGAGTTTGTTAGTGAATTTGTGTTGTAAAGCAGGTTCAAAGTTTGGTTTAATATAAAGTTATTCTTCTTAGCTTTGTTTTAGTAGATTCCGCATACTTAACAAGGTTACATCAGTGTTTCATTATTAATAGTTTTGGAGTTATTCAAGATTGTTAAACCTATTACAAGCTACATAGTTAGTTTGGTCAGAGAATATCGATCCAACAGACAAACAAAAAACAATTCTTAAAGATTAAAGTTACATATATTAAACTATAAGATGTGAATAATGCATAAGCTTTAGACACATTAAGTTTACGTTAGCTGTTGTTCTTGAGTAAATATACCTTGACAATTGACTACAAATATTTAATTTACATTGTAGATCTTTGTTTTCCTTCCAAGCCCAACCACAAAGTGAGTTCTATGTTGCTTTTTAGCAGATGCACACTTCACACTAGAAGAAGGCTAAGATATAAATAAAAGTACAAGTATAAGAAGAATGGTAACAAGTGGTACCTCTTACAACAATTCAATAAAAGCAAAACAATTCAATGAACTGAATTCGTTGATTTCAATTAACATTCTGAATTAACTTATCACCACAACTAGATACAATATAACTTTTCTTAACTATAGAACCTGTGTTGATCCTTTTTTTTCTATAGCCATATCCAACAATTTTATAATTATATGCTATTAGAGTGAATGAACCAAAGTTTCAACTTCGACAACAAACTTTTTTCAGTTCCTTGCTGCAGCATGGTTGGAAACATTGATAAGCAAAGGCCTAGAGATAATATTATAAAGGCAAAATAACATTTAATGGACTGAAAAGGCTTAACCAACATTACCTTATGGGATCTCGCCAATTTACGTTGAAAACATTATGAGACCTGGTTCGTATATAACCATTCAACTTATGACTTCCTTAACAACTCACCTATCATACAGTTCTCATACATAATCATTAGAATTATAATACAAAATAAATATGCGGGTTGAGATAAAAGGAATCACATGTTAGAGAAATTACTTGGCATGATGAAAATGAATTATGACAATGAGAAACATAGAAACTTGATGCGGTTATGAAAGATAAGGTTTTTGAAATCTAAATTTTCATACTAATGAAAGAAGAATAAGAGGGAACAAAAAAGCCCACCCATGTCTTTTAATTTTTAACATAGGCCCGTCTTAAATTTTTGAAATTGAGAAACTTTTATTTGGTAATAGCGGCACAATTACAAATCATAGAAATTAGAATGGTATTTAATGGCATAAAACATATAACTGACACTAATTTAAGTGAGCTATCATGGCACATAAAAATTTGTGTGACTAGCAATCATGTACATTCATGGCACAAAGAGTAAAGTGCCACTAGAACCTCGTTATCTTTAATGACAAATAAAAAATTGCCATTAAAAATATGCTACAGTGGTACATATATATTTTGTCACTAAAAATGTGTGCCACTAAATGGACATTTTTTTTTAGTGTAAGTAAGATCATCTTGATCTACTTATTACATATACTTACATAATTTACTTCCACAAATTCACATAAATACTAACTAGACTCTAATACTTCTTTGACTTGATGATAAGAAATATTCTTCTCTTGCACTTGAGGGATTGAGCTTGAATCACTTGGAAACAAAGCTTTATGATTAAATGAGCAAAGGATTTAGGAGGATATGTAGGAAGGATTTAAACAGAAATTTAGAGTGCAAAAGGTTGGGAAAAAGTCCAGAAATGATCCAGTATTTATAGGAAAAGCTGAGCAGCTGAGGAGCATGGTCGGTACCTTTAATTAGGGGCCAGTACCCTTAATAATTAAGGGGGCCTCCCCTCATAACCGTTGCTCAGCTTTGTCTTTTTGTGGGGAAGGTTTTTCTGAAACATTTTTGCCATTTTTGGTTGAAAATTTGAATTCATATATCTATAGTGAATTAAACATATTTCTTTATTACCAAAAATGATTTTGTAAAAGATATAAAAGATTTGTGACATTTTATAAAAGTTCTAGTGATTAATAAAATGTTCCTTTGATCATAGAATGCATACATGAGACGTTGGGATGTCGAGAGATGTTGACGTATGAATGAATAAATGATTTCTGATCACAAGTATCTTAAGCACTTTACGTTATGTGTTGTAGCTTACATCTTTGTCATCATCAAAACATGAAGAGGATGTTTAGATTAAATATCATAATATTTATGCCAACAGAATACGCTGCTATAAAGATTACGGAATTTAATGAGCTAACTCATTCTAAGAAAATGTTACACAAGTTTATTACGACATCTTTCGTATCAAGGATGAAGGATGGTTCGTAGCAAGAACAAAATAAGGAGCTGAACGTGAGTCTAACTTAAAGACTCTGGAATAAAGAGAAGTGCTCACCGGGAGACAACCCAGATTTATCTTTACTGCTTTTCTGTGTTGAGTCAGTTAGATCTGCAGTAGATGTGGTGTATCTCCATTATAAGATGCCGCGTATCAACTGTACAGATCATATCTTTTATTTTTTTTTGCATTTTTATTTTTCTGCACTTTATAAACTTTCTGTCAGTTTATTTAATGCGGCGCATCCCTAGTTAAGGATGCGACGCATCTTATTTTCTAATCCGTATTAATTCCAGGCTCGACACGGCGCATCTCATTCAATAGATGCGGCGTATCGACAGACCTGATGATTTTCATAATTCTTATTTTTAATTTTTTAAGTTTTATTTTTTACTAACTACTAATGAATTACGCACTAGTTTAACTTTCTTAAATTCAGGTATGTTAAGTGTTAAAATGGTGGTATATTTTAGGTTTCTATACTTTCTGTGGAGACATCATTCATGGAGGCTTGAACACCTCTCATCCACGAGAAAATTGATATTGCTCAAGAACGCATAATGAAGGATCATATCGAGCAAATCTTAGGGGAGGTCTCCATTCTAATTCTTTTTAATTTCTGGTTTTTAATTTCAATTACAAACAACGAGGACGTTGTTTAACTTAAGTGGGGGGGATTGTGAATTAGAACATTACTTGTCCTAAATTTTTCAAAATATGCTTTAATCTATGCTTAATATGTTAAATTTAAAAAATTTTCTAGCATATTTGTGTTAAATCTAAGTTGTATAACTGCACACATAACTTCTATTATATAAAATTGTGAGAATATAGCGTATCCGTTTCCAAATATTTACCCAAATTCCGCAAAAATATGAGTGTGCCGGTGACTTGTAAACTTTAGAACTTGACTTGTATACTATTCGAGACCACCGTAATGAGTATTATTGATTTAGTTGGAATCACTTGTCTAACTTGGTAAATTTTTAGCATTACACCCAAAAGGCCTATATGTGTTATGCTTATTAACTAACTACATTGGTTAGTTAACTCCCGTATAAACCCTTTTGTTTACTCTCATTTTTAGAGTATGATACCCTTAGAAAAACCCTCAGAGCCATTTCTTTCGTTTCTTACACATGTGTTTAATGTTTCGTTAGACCTTTACACCTTAGTCTACCCTGTAGATTAATGTCCATGGTTAGTTGCTTTAGGCAAAGTGTGTTTCCTTGCGTTACCTGTGTTCTTGTGCGTAAATTCATTACATTTGGTTCGGTCGGGAAATTGCACAATGCAAGTGGAACTGAAAGTAAATATTTCATATCTTTAGTTTTGATATTTGTGTGTTTACTACTTTCATTATTTTCGTTATTTATGAAGTCATGAAAAGTATGGAAAAATTATCCATATTTATCGTTATAAGTGATGTGGTGAAATTTTACACCATTAATAATAATAATAATAATAATAATAATAATGATAATAATAATAATAATAATAATAATAATAATAATAATAATAATAATAATAATAATAATAATAATAATAATAATAATAAAAGTTGGTAAGTTTGTTATAAACCAACAATGTAAAGTTTTGTATTAAGTGGTTGATATCGCCACTACTATTGTTGTACTATATTTATGGATTGAAAGGGAGTTGGCCGTTATGGGAACGCTAACTAAGGATTGTTCTTTGTTTAAAATTTTATTGAGTATAACTCGTGTCTACCTAAAGCATGAGTTACAAGTGTTAAAGCGTGAGTTATTCAATGACATGAGTCTTATTCATAGGATGGTTGGGAAGTGATTAACCACACATTAGGACTTAATCTATTTGTTTGTTTATATTTTTATTTTACACCAATTTATATCCTAGATGTTATCTACACCCAACCGTATTATTATATTCGTTGTTACCTTTCGAGCATCCGGATATAGTGATGGCTAAGTAAAAATGTTAAATGTATGAATAAGGTAGTGACCATCCGAGTATTAGATTAATTGACTGATGCACCAGCGATCTAGTGTGTGAATTGGTGACCATCCGTTATGCAAATAACGCGCCAGCGATCCAAGAAGCACATTAATGACCATCCGTGAGTTGAAGCGTTGAAGACTCGCGCCAGTAATCTACTAAGTTTGTGCAGGAAATGTTTGAACAAAGCTAGGTTAAATCTTTAAGCCTCAAAACCCTTTTTACTGCTTTAGACTTGTCATTCCTTAGCTTTAGTGGTGGAGATGTGTATAATTGCCAAGCTTATGATAGATTATTCGTCACGACTGAGCAATTGAGCGAATTAGATTAGTTGAAAGATTGAGAGAGATATTTTATTTCTAGTTCGTTAAATGTTTGGTTGTGTGATTATGATTAAACGAATAAATGCTTAATATAAAAATGCATCCTAATCTCTTTTAAGATACATTTTCATAATTATTGGTATGTGCTTATTTACATACCTTTTCTTTGTCAAATTAAGACCAAAACGATAAAAAACTAACCATAAATGCCAAAGATATTGAGTTTTTGATCGTGCAGGTACAGATATTTCAAAAACAGAAATAAATCAGGCCAAAAAGCCCAAAAATGAGCACGGAATTGGGAAACGTGTCAAAAGTCGGAGCTAGGAAAGCAAATTACCATTTTGAGCTCAAACTGTCAAATTATACCTTGGGGAATCAAAGAATGACAAAAATAGTCCTTGGAGCAAAGTTTGAAGAATTGGCAGAAATGGTCTCTCAAGTTTCAAAATTGGAAAAAATGGTCCCTGGGTATTTATTTTTGAAGAAATGACATCTAAGGTCCTTTGGAAATCAAAAGTTGTCAATATTGGCCCTTGAACAACATTTTGGAAGATTAGCAGAAACAGTCCCTCAAAATTCTGAAAATTACAAAATTAATCCTTGTGGTTTCTAAGCTTAATAAAACAAACATACCCTTTTATTCTTACTAAAACCAAATCCAATCCAAACCCAATCTACAACACATCACCAAGCCCAATCCATTTCCCCCGGTCAAACCCACGCCTTGTACACCCTTCTCCCTCCCAACTTGCCTGTAAATCCATCACCTTCACCCTCACCAATTGCCCACCCCCTCTGCCACTCCTACTCCCTCCAAACACCAAAAGACAAAAAATGCTCCTTCCATCCCTCACACATAAATCATGCCAAATTACAATTACCCAATTTTCTCGCCAAAATTGAATCAAAGGATAGGATCAATCTCAGACCATCCAACAGCTCAAATTGAAGTGGGAAAGTACCCAGAGGCTCAGGAAACCCTAATTTATCATTATAAATAGGGGAAGAGGTGTTCATTGATAGGGGCAGTTTTTTTAGTATAATTTTCATGTCGACTTTATGTTAAATTGTTCTTTAGTTTAAACTAGCTTAAGAAAACTGTACTCTCAACTTTTATAAGTGTAATATCAAAGTTTATTTCATCAGAAATCCAAGTTTCATTGTTTCTAATTCAAATTTGCTTAAAATTGTTCAATTTCTTATTATGGTTCAATAGTTGTTAAAGAGGGTTGTTTACTGTTCCATTAAACTTACTTTAGCTTAATCACAAGCTTTTAATAACTCAGTAAGCATTTAACCTCGATTTACTTTAAAATCTCAAAAATATAAAAAAAAAAAAATTAAAAAAATTCTTGAAAAATCAAAAAGAAGAAGAAGAAAGCAAAGAGCAAGGTAAATTCTGGATGGCCTTGGTATTAGAGCTCCATTGGGAGCATTAGGATTGTGATTTGAATTTTGGTTACCTTGGTTCTGAGCTTGGACTGTTTGTAAGCATTTTCCATTTTTTTGCTTGCTAATCACTGTTCAACCTGCTTAATAGTGCTTATTTGTGATATTCTTGATTATTCAGTGTATTTGAGTGAAGTTATTGCTTGATTGTCTTTACTTATGCACTAGATCTCATAGTATCTCAGATTTGCATATTAACTGTCATACCTGCTTTATATAGGTGTAGCTTAATTTGTGCTTAACTTTTCTTCTAATCAGCTTGCATACATTCCATATAGCTTATATAAACTTATTGCATTAGTGGAATAGCCTAGATAATCATTTGCATACTAAAATCAAAAGCAGTCTCACATTAAGGTAGTGTTTGGATTAATGTACACTTTTGAGTTCAAGTTTGTTTCAGAGTGTGCACTTAGTTTCTACAGGTCATATTAGGTTAATATAGGACAAAGAAACCATAAAAACCAGAGGTCATTCATAGAAAAGTCAAAATCCTTTCTTAACTCCTCAATTTCACTCACTATTATAATTTTCAATTGCATTATCCAACATATAGGTTCATTAGTGTTTCATATAGCATAATTTTATCACATTTTAGCCTATAACATCATTCCAGACCTTTAGGATCATTTAGAAGTTCATAAAAGTCAAAGTATTGCATAAACTGAAAAAAATCAAAAATATTAAAACAGTTTTCAAATCCAATTTTGTTTTGATTTTTCGTTTTCTACTATTTCATCCAAGGTAGTTGTAATTTAGGGATTTCAAAAATTTGCCAGCTAAGCATCTTAAACCTTATTTTTACATAATTTTTAGAAATTTTCTTAAGAGCTTTTCACAAGCTTCTTTTGATCCGATTTGGCCAAAGGTGCCCTGCACCAGCAATTGTTGTTCATAAGCCCATTTTCAAAAGCCCTTTACTACTTCATTACTTGTTCTTATTGTGAGATCTTTGTTTTTCTAGATATCTAGTAGTAGTGGCTTGTTGGTTCAGAGCTTATTTTACCATTAATTACTCCTTCAAGTGCTTATTTTATAGAATCAAAAATCCTAGACTGAGTCAGTATGCATTGACTCAGTGTGTATTGTGCCTATTTCATAAGCTCTCATTTAGCTTATTGGTGAAGCTCATTTTGAGTTTCTTGGCTTTTTGGAAAGCTAATAGTATTGGCTTCTTAGACCTGTGCTTATTTGGCTACTTGTTGCTTATTTGAGTGCTTAATTTGAGCCTCAGAGTTGCAACACCAACTCAGTATACTGAGTCAGTATGCAATAAGTCCTTATTTCAAAGCCCTGCATTGTGCTTATTAGTGGATCTCATTCTTAGCTTTTTGGGAAGCCTGATAAGCTGGCTTTTCATATCCAGGCTTATCTTGGACTTTAGAGCTTATTTGATAAACTTAATCTAGGCCTGCAAGTTGCCCATTGGGGACTGTGTGGATTTGCTTATTTCATTTGCTTGTTTCTGCTTATTTTATGCTTGTGGTTTGCTTATTTGTTCTTTTTAGCTTATTTAAGATTGCATCTGTGTAGTTTTAGCTTATTTCACCTTAGGTTCAGCATATAGCTTATTTGGTAAGCTTATTACACTCCAAAATCCATTTTTCTACCCATTTTGTCCACTAATGGACAAATAAGCTCACACAGAGCTTCATATAGTTTTTTTTTTACAAAAGTTGTTTTCATAAAAGTTGCTTAATTTTAGTTGATAATAAGTTTGGTAAAAAGAAAAATTAAAAAAATATAGTTATGGAAATTTGTAAAAAGTAGGATTCGAACTTGAGACCTTAAGCACACACAGACACAACACCAACACCAAACACCATCTGCCTTAGTGTCTTTTTCAGGTTTTATTTTACAAAATTTATTTATATAGTGGTTTTGTCCATTTTAGCTTATTACACTGATTATTGATAAGCTGTTAGAGCTTTTTATATTTTTCTAGGATTCCTGTGATGGTTAAGTATTGTTAGAAAAATTTTCATAATTTTCCAAAATCATTTAGTATTCGTAATCGTTTAATTTAATTATTTAGTAATTAATTCATAAATAAAAAATTAAAAGTAAAAAAAAAAAGATTTTCTTTTTCTCAAAATTTTCTTTTACCATTAGGATTGCAGGAAAATTATTTTCATACCCGTAGGATTAATATTGCTCAGATTTTACTTTTTATTTTGCGGGTTTACGTTATTTTTTATATAAATGCGCGTTTTTTAATTTTAAATACGTTTTAGGTTAATTTGGTTTCCCATAATTGTTAATATTGCTTATTTGGATCATTTTCATTTATGTTTGCTTAGTATAATTAATCAAATCTTATTCCTGTTAAATCCTTTCAATTCACCCGATCATGAAACGTTTTCAAAAGTACAATTTCACACCTCGATGGGACATAACGACCCGGGAAATAACTGTACTTTCACCGGACTCACAAGAATACCCCAAGTTTGACTGTGTTGACCACACTTGGTTAATAAGAGGTTGATCTAGGCTTAATCAATTATAATCTAAGGTTTTCTTGGGGACAAGTAAAGTTCAAGTGGGGGGATATTTGATGACATCAAATAAGTACATTATATTTGTTAGGTCACCATTTCATAACATGTAATCACATAAACTTAGAGAGAGAAAGAATGGATGCAACTTGCAATGATAATAATGAAATGTATTAAGTAAGAGCCAACACCCTCCTTGGAGGATTTACAAGAGTATTTATACTCCTTGTCTAGGGCATAATACATGTTTCACATAATATCACTAATGGCCCTTAGACTTTGACAAAACATGAATTCTAAATAAAAATAACATAAAACATACTAAAACTTAACGTACTAATATAATATAGCAACCAATTACAAAACTCAATGACCGACACTTGATTTAAACAAAATGTATTCCCAACAATCTCCCCCTAAGTGTTGGTCATCAAAGATTGCCCGACGTCGTGATCTTCTTAACTTTTGTACTTTGACATAGTAGTTGACGTCTTCAAAAATGTTGTAAAATCTTTCATCGTTCTTTGTTCTTTGTTGATATGGTAGTGATCATCTTATTAAGTTGTCTGCCTTTCGTCACTTCTGTGTCTGTGGTGGTTGTCCACCATTCCAACATGCTCATACATCTTTGGACTTTGACTTTCATACACACGTAGTTCCCTTTCTTTCACTTTGATCTCTAGTCTCTTTACTTTGTAGATTCTTCCATATGATGCATAATTTTTCGGTGAACATTGCATTGCTTAGATCTTTGGGGAGCCTTCATTGACTTCAAGATGTATGTATGAGCATGCGGAATCTATCGCCATGGAAGTGATGTGTAGCTGCAGGCAAACAGTTAGTAATAAACAACCGGTACTTACAGGTAAGGAATTAGAGATTGTCAACAGTATAGTGTGAAGACTCCTTCTAACCCTTACCAAGGCCATTCCCATTTCGGATACTCCTGAGGGAGCTTACGAAACCTACTAAGTAGCTCAACGAATGCGTTAGTCGCTGGGGATCACTCCACAACTGTAGACCATTTTGGAACCACCGCGAACACTAAGCGTAACCCACCAGGAGTTACCGAAGTGACCTACTGTCAGGACTGTTTGATGTTGACCCTGGCAAGAGTTTCCATTCAATCATTGAGAAATACATAAGTATATCCACTCATAAATGTTCTCGGCATATTGCTAGGATCTGCGAAGGACTCGATAATTTACAATTGGTGCCCATTGATGCAGAACACCAGTTGTAGAAATATTAAGTGTTCCTAAGAGATCTTTGATGTATTTCATGGCTTTAGACTCGATGTGTGCACAATTTGGTTTCCTATGCGGAGACTAGGGAGAGGTCTCCTACTTCAATATCAACCATCTTTAAGAGATAAGTTGATAGATTACACCGGTTCCCCGTGAGAATGAAACAAGCTCTTTTAAAAGAACTTGAGTGGTTTAGAAGGTTAAGTGCAGTGCGTCACTGGGTCCATGACGTCTTTATCTTCAATACCGGTGTTGCCTTAGCAACAA